>OX457037.1:41654641-42147141 GCA_949752735.1 Lumbricus terrestris
AGGCTACTAACAGTCACGTTTAAATTATGAAAATGTATGGAGATTCATTCATTAGTCGTTCTCTACGTGTCTGCAAGAGACTACCGGTGGAAACCTATAGTCATTGTTCAGCTGAAAGCCTATCATTCACAACAGACAAATTTCTATAGAGGCTGTAGTTGTTTCTTTTACATTTTTAAAACAATTTCTTAGGATATATGTGGAGATGCATCATCTTGAGATGCTTAAGAAGTGAACCAGGAATGTATGAATTAGCCTTATTTGTTTGTTTTGTTTGTCTGTATGTGCACACTGCACTTGTTATAGCGCCCCTTCAAGCACACTTTACTCAGAGGCGTTCCAGACTGCAGAGCGGACACAGCATCGGAGTTTCACGCCGAAGCGCTGAGCACTTGCGAGTGAAGGACTTGCCCAAGGTCCTTACAGGGCGACTTGAGGTGGATTCGAACCTCGAACCTTCCGGCTTCAAGGCAACGACGCCACCACTACACCACCGCGCCCCACAAATATAATTTAATTAATTATTACTTATAATTTATATGTACGGATCCATGATAGCATATTATAATAGCTTGTGTCATTTCATATGTTTTCCTCTCTATATTGTCTTAGTACACGTTGTTCTGTGTCATCCTGGCGATGATCTCAAGCGCCGTCTTCATCAAAGCGAGCAATCTGCTGAAGCTGATCGTTCTAGTCGTCTGTTCCATTGTCTTCATCGTCTTAACATTGATAGTCTACGTTGCCCTCTACGACAACAGAGACTTTCTGCTCTACACGTACCTTGGGTAGGACATCGTTTCTAACCATTGTGTGGTCTGTATTAACAGTCTATATAATAAGACATAGCACAAGATTGACGTTCAGAGCAAAACATGGAAACTGACTTTAACCAGGGCTTTTTAAAGGAATTTTTAGAACTGTACAACTCCTTCTTTTTCCTTCCATCCTCCATGGTAAATTACTTCCAATCGGAGGACAATGACCTTTTTGCTGGTTTTAACTGTACAGAAGTGTTTCTACAACAGCACAAGTCCATTTAGAACTGCACATTTTGTGTACAACTGCACGTTAAAAAAAACCTGACTTTAACTGAGATACTGGTTATTATCAACGACTATTATACAGTTCGTCTTGTTGCCCCATAACCAAACGAGTGAATTGAAGCTAAGTAGGGTGCTGACGTGCATGCCCTACATTGCGCAGTAGGCATAGGCTATATGCGAGATAAATAATATGAACACGTTAAACACCGCCGAACTATATAGCTCACGGCTGGCCTAGTAACTACAGCTTTGTTGTGTTCTGAAAACGCGCTTCATGAAAGCCCGAATAAAACGGCGATTTACCTTTGAAATAAAAATCTTATTAGTTTTATCATTTAAAGTTAGATGGATATCATATTGCAACTGTATGAAAAATGCCGGACTTCCGCACTGGCATCGGTTGACGTCTGTATGAGATGATGGTCATAGCAATAATTGATACTGTATACAAGTTCCAAGGATTAATGACGTTAATCACTGTTGCAATTTCCTACTGGCATAATGATTCGAAATTTAATATTTACCAGTTTCTTTCGACGCAGATCTCATTATGTAATTATGTTAGGATTCTGGCTATTACTCTTTTGATTTACCTTTGAAATTCTAGATATATTCCCAATGTCTTCTTGTTCTATCAGCGTGAGCAATTTGAAAAGCAATTTTATCGTCAGTGTAAATAATAGGCTATGGAAACATTTATTGCAACTAAATAATTGCAATGCAGCAGCATATATAATAGGCCTATATCAGTCTCGGAAATAAGGAAATGATAGGTTGGAAACTGTTGACTTGAAAGACAAAGCGTACATAGCCCATAGAACACACATAAGTGGACACTGGACATCCTCTGCGCTCTTTAGACCGTCATGACCTTCTTGTACCACGGTCTCGAACTGCTACAGTCCAGCATCGTGCCTTTGCTTCTGTTGAATGGCCTCCCTACTATAATTCGCACTCAGATCTTATCTGGAATGCTACTGTTTCCGCGTGTTTCCTTAAAAATTTCATTTTCAGGGTGATATTTGCACTGGGAGGGTCCCTTATTAGGTTGAACTGTGATAGGCTCTTTACATTATATATACAAAAATAGAATAGCATATAATATAGTATACATGTAGTTCAGAGTCATGAGAACAGTTCAGAATCATGAGTATAGTTCAGAGTCATGAGGACAGTTCAGAGTTATGAGGACAGTTCAGAGTCGCGAGGAGAGTTCACTATGAACCGAACTGGTCCTTGAATAGCAGAATTTACACAAAAACTGACTGATTGGGCCAAAGCTCCCTACTCAAAGGCGTTCCCGACTACAGAGCGGACACTGCATCGGAGTTTCACGCCAAAGCGCTGAGCAATTGCGAGTGAAGGACTTGCCCAAGGTGCCTACGCGGTGATTTGAGGTGGATTCGAACCTACAACCATTCGGCTGCAAAACGACGAACATAACCACTAGTGGCCACTACACCACCGCGCCTCACATAGCTTATACTGTGATAGCTTAGTCAAAGCATTCGTATACATGACATTGTGTGTTTGGAAGTGAAGCTCATAATTATTAGTTGTTGTTTGTTGACAGTTATGAACATACGACGTATTCGCTGAAGTGGATCTCACTGTCTACCGTTCTTCTCTTCACCGTTACTCTTTTCATCCATGCTAAGCAGGTCGAATCAACGGCCAGACTCGACTTCATCTGGAAGCAACAGGTGTCGCTAGCTGCAGTACTCACTCTCCTCTTTATACCCTAGCATACAAAAAATATGCATGTCGCGTATGATATGATAATATGATATATATTATGATAATATGATATTTATTATGATACCATGACTAGTAGCCACATCTTCTTGAATTGAAGTCCCGCAGAGTATTTTTACTTGGTGCATGTAGGTGCTTCCCGAAGTCAGTAGGCCTACAGAAACAATGCCATCCATTTGTTGAAGTGTTCTGCGCCAAAAGATAGGAATAACTCCCTCCGAAACCCTCAGTGGATTTGAGATGCATGAAAGGCGCTATAAAAATGTTCTGTCTACATGCATAGAGTTATAGTACCGGTATAGTGTTCGAACCGGCTGCATTCGTATGACCATCTTGCTGCCATTTAGCGTAAAGTCTAGCGTAAGGAAACATTAATATTATTAGCGTTGCATATAAGACGTAGCGTAGCTCTAGGCGGTTAGAGTTAGACACCGTAGGATCATACACTGCTATGATGTTATAGTATTATGCGTCTCTATAAGAAATGCAATGAAATTATGTGGCAATGGAAAGTGTCAGTCGTCTCGATTTAAAATGGCCTCTGACTCCCGGTTCCTTTGACTATCGCAACAACGTAGCATGTGTTTTTCGTTAATAAGCGCCATACAGGCTGTATATGCAAAGAGGAGACGAAGGAGAAGGTGCATGACAAGGCTGAAAACGAGAGAAAGGAGAAAAGGAGTTGAAAGAGTTTCTACTGATTCTGATAACTATCCAGCTATAGTCTGTTTTCATGTGGCTTGTTGCCTTTGTCTTTTCTGCAAAGGCTCAAGAGGAGAAGGAGGAAATGGCTGCCCTTAGAACGTACAACATGAAACTGGTCGCCAACATTCTGCCTCTGCACGTTGCCGAACACTTTCTGAAGGGCCAGAACAAAAAGGACGAAGTAAAGCGAGCTTTGTAAAGCTCATTTTAGATCGCATTCTTGTAAATTTTGCTTTCAATTAACACAAAAATCACAAGGTTTCTGTTTTAGTTAGCCTACCATTGTGACCAGCAGACATTTTAAAACTACCTCAAAGTGTTTTGTTTGGTCACCGATCATTAGACAATCATGCATACAGTCTTTTTCGAGATAGGAAATGGCGCCATAATAGGATCATATAATTAGTACATATTTTGCACTATATGTACATACATGTAGGTCCACACTTACTCCATTATAACATTGATGTGTGTGAAATAGTAACATTTATGGTCTAATTACATTGCATCACCGTTATGTGAGTCAAGGGGGGATACAGAAATTTTCGAAAGGGGGGGCCAAAATTGAGGGTCTTGTTGGTGGGGCAGGGGAAAAATTTCATCCGCCGGAAAAACTGATGACTTATTTTTTTTAGTCATCGACCAATTTTTCGGGAAAAAGATACCATTTCATCCGCCGAAAAAACTGATGACTTTTTTCATCCGCCGCTAAATCGACGGGGGGGGCCACGTCCCGTACGATTTTGTAATAGGGGGGCTTTTCTCTCTCTACTACATTTCTTCAAACCAAATGGGGGGGGGGGCCACGTCCCATGCAATTTTTAAATGGGGGGCCATGGCCGGATTGGCCCCCCTGGAGCCGCCCCTGATGTGAGTTGCATCAACATTATTGTTACTCTTATTCATTCGCGCCTCAGATTCACACTTCGGTGTGCCCTTGCGCCCTAAATTTTCAAATTCTGATATTATATTGATAATAATAAGGAAGGAAATTACCGCGATGTGCATCATTTAAGTTAGAATGATTTTCTTGCTATCATGCAGGATCTCTATAACCAGGACTGCGACAACGTCTGCGTGATGTTCGCAACGATCGCCAATTTCTTTGAGTTCTACATGGAGTATTACAACGAAGGCGTCGAATGTCTGAGACTTCTCAATGAAATCATCGCCGACTTCGATGAGGTTTTTTGCAGACATAGTCAATTAAATTCAATTCAATTTTATTTCTTGAATACGGTACACCACATAAACAATTATGGCAGTAAACAAAGGTATTGAGTAGATTAGTGGTTATCAAGCGGAGACACAGAAGGGATGGATTATACAGCTAATCGGACCACCCTGTAATCACTGGAAGTAGGCTACAACGCACAAAAGCACATGGCAGTCAGTTGAAAAAAAGTTCAGGAACACAAGTATAATCAGGTAAGACACATATTAATACACAACTTAACTAACACTTCATCAACACTTAACTAGCACTTAAGTAACACACCCAATGTACCACAATAAACGTTAAATTCAATTCAACATGCAGATGAATATCTCTGGACGTTCATCTGATGTTTAATTCCGTGTTCACTTTAGAGTTTAGCCTTCTTTGTTTGCATGACCTACTCCGTTAAGTGTAGCATATAATTATCTCACTAAAGAACGGCCATTCTATGCGAGCATATTTAAACAAGAAGATAGGAAAATCACTATCTTGAGTGTTATGTCAATTCAGTGCCTTATAATTATTGGATTCTTATTTTGATTGTTTTAATGTGCTGTGGGTCATGCAGCGTAAATTTGCTACTGGTAGCTGAATACGCCGTCCATTTTTAAAGAGCTATAGCCTAAACATTATTTTACTTTGATTGGCTGAATAAAATGGTCAAGTTTTCACCGATAATGAGGGTTACTAGACGTCAAGAATCGGGCTTTCAAGAAATCTGCGGAAATGGCTGAGTTTAGTTGCAAAGATCCTTCAAACCATTACATAAATTGTTCAAGGGATATAAGTACGAGTTCAGTACCTGATACTTCGTCTGAGACCAGTGAGTCATGGGAAATATCGTGGATATTAAAGAAGTGCTGCTCGCCTCATTGCTGAATGCTCGTCGCGATATTCAATTCGGCTTAAGTAGGCTGCCTTTCAGTTTAATAGGCATGACAATTATCAGGAATTAGGCTGTTACACTTTTGTGCCTCTGAATCGTCATTTTGCAGATGGTTGTAGAAATCTACAGATACTTTAGTCGTGTAATCTTTGACGACCAAGAAATATAGGTACAATAATCATACGAATAATTATCGATTACTTTAGCTTAGGTTTACTTGGTCAACAGATTCTGGGCCAGGAGCGATTTCAATGCATCGAGAAGATAAAGACAACTGGCGCCACGTACATGGCTGCCTCTGGTCTGACTGAGAAGACCAACTACGCTGGGAATCAACATGTCCTTGCTATCGTTGAATACGCTCTTGCCATTCGGGACCAGCTTCAGTACGTCAACGTCCACTGCTTCAACAACTTCCAGATGCGCATCGGTAAATATAAAAATAAAAATAAAATAAAAAATAAATAAAATAATAATATAATAATAATTATAATAATAATAATAATATAATAATAATAATTTTAATATAATAATAATAATATAATAATAATTATAATAATAATAATAATAATAATAATATTAATTAATAATAATAATAATAAAATAATAATAATAATAATAATAATAATAATAATAATAATAATAATAATAATAATATATGTTGAACGTTCATCCAGCCAATGAAAACTATGGTTTCACATGAATGACTCTAGCCTATAGCCTAGATGTGTGTCGCTTGGTTGACTCCTGCAGAAGATGAATAACAAAAACGTTTCACTCCTCCATATATTGCACATAAATATACACGCGCGCACACATTGTGTAAGGAAGACTGTTTTATATTAAAAAGATTAGAAATAGTAAGTAGTCTAGGAAAGGTGGTTTAAGCGTTTATTCTGTGTTTCTTAAGTGCCTCTGAACCCGAGTTAAATTAGTAGTTGTTGGTCTCTGCAATTGCTCCGAGCAAGTGAGCATTGGTCCGTTCGGATTGAATCTATATACTCTTGCAATTCTGGTGCTCCTCAGCGATGTGTCTTCGTTCCCTTGTAATCTACAGTCACAAATGTGAGTCAAGCTAGAGCAGTAATATATATTCATCCTTACACTGATCCGCAGCTGCCACTGATTAGTCCTGCAAAGTAAACCACGACTTTTCTGAATGATCTGCCTCCTGAATTCCGATTTTTTCAGTTCCTCCACCGTCATTACTAATCACACTCCATCACCTTCCTCAGGTTCCACTATCCATCACACCTCGGGCTTTTCATTCGAAACTGAAGTCACACCTTTTCAAGAACTCTTACCCTGTCTCATCTGATCCTCCACATTCCAATTCCCGACCCAGACGACACCCGCCTTAGTAGCTGTTGCGCCCCTCTGATCCTAGGGTAACTCGACCCGGACCACCTACGGGTTACTCTTACGGACCCTTTTGACTCGACACAGCGCTCGTTAATATGTTGGTGCCCCGCGCTTGGCTTTCGAGTAGCACGTTAGAAATTTCGAGTTTATGATTACGATTAAACGTTAGAGTTACTTTCAGTACATTTCCAATTCAGTAGTCTAGTCGTAATCCCTCGTAAATCCTCGTAATTGATTATCTCTAATGTGTCCAGTATGTCCCGTTTCAGTTTCGGATTGATTTTGCTAGCAATATCGTTTCACTAAAACATACTAAGTTAAATATTATGTTTTTTGATTAGGTATAAACGTTGGTCCGGTGGTTGCTGGTGTCATCGGTGCTCGTAAACCTCAGTACGACATATGGGGCAACACGGTCAACGTTGCCAGTCGAATGGACAGCACTGGAGAACTAGGAACTATTCAGGTATGAACACGCGTTTCTATCCAAGTGCAGCAAGGTGCAAACGTCATTAGCCTATTATAATTAACGCGATTCTTTGACGAATAAGAAATATAGGTACAATATACTTGCAAGGAAAATCACAGGGAACAATTCGATGCAAGGCACATAACAGCAGCTATGGAATAGTTATGGATCATGTCTCAGGTATCGTAACTGTAATAAAAATCTTTAAAAATCTCCAATGAAAATGACATTGAGCCTATATGCTTATAGGCTTATCGCATCGTAATTGGCTAGCTACATATAATGAGGTAGGCTAATTATTTGTGAAGTAAATGGCTATCTACGCAGTAACAAATAATAATTGCAGCTACCAATAATGGGGTAATGATTGTATAAAGTAATTGGCCAGCGATCTGTAATAGTGGGTACACGTTATAAAGTCAAATCTCGACGAAAATGATTCTGAAGTCAACTTGTAGGCAAATAATAATTAGAGATGGATAATGAAGAATAAGCGCTGGACTGAATCAGGGAATGTTTAGAGGTTGATGGAATATTATAGGGATTGGTGCGTTATGTCCAGTGCAAACAACGTTTTATAACAAAGATAACTAATGCCATGACAAACATTGTCTAAGGCTTTAGGTCCTTCGTTTCGATTAAAGCATGTTGCAAAGAGCTTCCACGATAGTGTTCTGTTGGAAATGCACAATAATACAATTATACAATTATACACCAATTTACGTGATGTTTAATGTAGTGTCAGTTCTTGTTGGTAGCCTATATTACGTGATTCGTGTAGCCTATCATATATCACACCATATCGCACAATAGTAGCCGTTTCCGCCATCAGTTTGCTCTGCACTCAACCTCTCTGGCAGTCTTTCCTCATCATCGTCTCGCCTCAAAACCAGCCTTTTCTCTCGAGGCTACACGCACTGGGAACTCTTTTGAAAGACGTTTGCTGCCAGAAGCGCTTCATAAATGGTCACGTACAATACAATACACAATCCAGTTATCGTAATTGAGCAACACTACATTGATGAGCGTTGTTGATCTTCAATGTAGGTGACGCAAGAGGTCTACAACATTCTGACGCAGCACGGCTACACTTTGGAATGCCGTGGGAATATCAAGGTGAAGGGCAAAGGAGACATGTTGACTTATTTGCTGAAGGGGAAAGCGACTAAGCAGGAAACTAGCAACGTACCGTCCCAGACGTAGCTCACTCTGCTAGGTACACTGGATGTACTTTTTCGATTAAGGTAGGCAACTAATGACGCTACTATAATATGTACATTGTACAGGGCTGTAATCAAAGGTATACGCGGGTATACAGCGTATGCTCACCCCAGGCAAAGTATTTAGGTGTATTTTCCATGAAATTCGGAGCAATGACTAAAAAAGGTCATCAGGCTTTTCGGACAGGAAAATTGTTCAAAATTTCGGAAGATTTGGGCCGGATGACTAAAAAAGGTCGTCAGAAATTTCGAACCCCCAAAAGTCGGGTTTTTCTCCCGGTCAGCGTGTACCGTATACATACTCACCTCAAATTTACCAGTGCAGCCCTGAATATATAATTATAGTCTGTCTATGATAACTTATAATGTGTGGAATTCATTCGAGTTGAAAGATGTTGATAGATATAAAAGTGTGTCTTTCTCAGATTGTCTTTTCTCAATCTGATTAACAATAAAACAGTTTATTTATTGTGCGCTCGTATTATTAGCATTTAGCAGTCTTCAGTGCGGTCTTCCATGAGGTCATAGGCCTATTATTTATGATCTGCTGTCTATTGCCTAAATGAGAAGTAATCCAACAAACGAATTGCGTTGATGCTGCATTTTAAACTTTAAAATTTGACAATAATGCATCTGACGCTTGTAGATGACTGGCAGATTGATTAGGCCGACAGTTAGTCGGTCTTAAAGATGACAAAGAGATAGACCTACATGTAAGTCCAATTTATATAAATGGAAAGCGCTGCAGGACATGACTTTGTATTGAACATAGCGAGAGTTTCAGATTAAGGTGGTGACCATGATGCACCGCTTCATGTCTCTGATCGTTATTAGTGCTTATTGTCCCGCTAAACTACTAAGCTGAAAAATACACAGAAATAAGTTTATACTCTGCCGCTTGGGTTCTAGTCCACAAACCAAGCTCCATTGCGAGACAACTCTTTGGAATACGCTTTCTCCGTCTGTGCGCTCTTACTACACAGCTGTCTGTCACTTCTACTCAAAACCTTTTTCTTCTCGCGGGATCTTGCGCATGCGCTGGGAACGGCTCTGAATGGTTCACTCTATAAGAGGAGCTTTATACATGACTAGATGTGTAACCCGGCGTTGCCCGGGAAATTTAGGATTTTAAACACTACTCCCCTATGGTACCCAACGGTGACCGCTAAATTTCGGGTTTTCGCCAACCCTCTACCCCACCCCGCTTCCCCAAAAAGCCAAACGTAACACGCCCCTGCGGGGCGCTAGGGAAATTATTACTGGGCTTGTATGACGTCATTCGGGCTGTAGACTCTTTTACTAAAGCTCGATATTGTTTACCAAAGTGTGAGCGATAAAATCTGTCTTAACAACGCTTCTGTCTTAAAACGCTAATAACTCGAGTTCTAAAGTGAAATTTAGGGTTTTAAACACTACTCCACTCTGGTACCCATCGTTGACTGCTAAATTTCGGGTTTTCGCCAACCCTCCAATTCACCTCGCTTCCCCAAAAAGCCAAACTTGACCCACCCCTTCGGGGCGCTGCGGGAATTATTACTGGGCGGGTATGACGTCATGCGGTGTAGACTCTTGACCAAAGCGATCGCGTGATTAATTATTGACGTCATGCGGGAGCAGACTCCACTAAATCGCTGGCGTGATCAAATTATTGATGAAATCTGTCTTAAAACGCTAATAATTCTTGTTTTAAAGTGAATTAAAACCTGAAAATAGTTGCGATGACCTTATAATTTGGGTAAGAATCGATAGCAATAATGTTTTTAAACCGACGCTGTTTCATTTCCGAGCCTATTCTGCAGGGGAGAGTCAAAAGCGTACAAACAAACAAACAAACATAAGGAAAGTGTTTCTGCCTTATAATATAGATTACATAGGCTACAGTATAATTATTGCAGTGCATCGGTGTTTTTTCTGTTACAAAAGAATCGGCATCACTGGGCTACAGCGAAAAGAAAGAAAAACTCGCGAGAGGTCTCTCGCGTCCATTTTGCATTTAACGCCATCTGGCGTCTGAGAGAATTTTCTATTGGTGACGTCTCTCACGACACGTTTCAGCAGACTCGCCAAATGGCTGGAAGTCTAAGACTTTGACATCATCAGAATTTGTCATCAACTTGCTGTTCAATCGACGGCAAACATTCTTGCTAATATGTTCTGTGAAGTTCAAGAAAGAAGCTATTTTTAGACGGTAACCTATTTATTTAGTTTTCGCGCATTTGTATTTCGATAAATATTTATATGAACTTTATTCGTCGTCAATAAACTCATTTTGCCTGCAATCTGCGTTGAAATCAATGGTAAAAGCTTGCGTGTCAATTTTATATAGCATAGGCTAGCCTACCTCTGCTACGCTTCGTGTTGTAAGTCATTTTTATTAACGGTTCAAGACCTCTGCTTGGAATTATTGAAGATGGTCTCTACGATGGATTGAGTCTACACACGCATCGTTTATGCGCAATGCCAATTATAAACCACATTTGCTTGCATAGGTCCCTCCTTATGGAGCGGACTTCCCCCATCAGTTCGCACTGTCATCCTCTCTGGCATGCAGTCTTTCATCGTCTTTCTCTCGTCTAAAAACCTGCCTTTTCTCTCGGGGTTGAACGCACTGGGAGCGCTTCTGAATGGCTCTTGCTGCGAGAAGCGCTTTATAAATGGTCAGATACAATGCAATACAATGCAATATCATAGCCTGCCTATCCGATGTTAACAATCCGTATGACCTATCCTCTGATCAGCTCGATTTCTTCGTTCGCCCGAGTCAGGACCACCATGGCTCAATCCAGATCATCTGCCTGCATTTGTCCCTCCCTATGGAATGGCCTTCCCCCATCAGTTCGCTCTGTCATCATCTCTGGTAGACTTTCGTCATCCTTTCTCTAGTCTCAAAACCTGCCTTTTGCTCTTGATGCGAGAAGCCTACAATTATACAAGAAGCCCTTTAACATTGAATATTCAATGGCAGATACGGAACCCTGACTACTTCGTTGATGTGAATTAAAAAATTGATACGTGTCAGCAGATAAAGCAGAGGTCAGTTTTCTACCGAAAACTAGGTCGACAGAACTTGCTCTCCAAACACATAGCATAGTCTGGAACCGTCTCGTCATGTCGGCAAAGGCTGTCAAAGTCCAGGCCTCGGTGACCGAGAGAAATGGCCAGTTGTCACGCACTTGACCATTGATCACGCGTATGCCACTATGCCGACGATTGCATGAAACAACTTCCGATGTAGACAGACAAACATAGACAAACATATAGACAAACATAGGCAAACGTAAACAAACATAGGCAAACATCGGCAAACATTGGCAAACATAGGCAAACATGGACAAACATTGGCAAACATAGACAAACATAGGCAAACATTGACAAACATATAGACAACATAGACATTAGACAAACATAGACAAACATATAGACAACATAGACAGACATAGACAAACATATAGACAAACATAGACAAACATACAGACAACATAGACAAACATAGACAAACATCGGCCAGTAGACAGACCAGACATGCAGGTAGCCAGGCAGGTTTTTAGATAGCAAACAGACCCAAATTATGGATGAACAATCATATAAACAGTAAAAACGAAATGAATCGGTAGAGTCCCGTTTGCATAGACATGTAGCATTATTTATTTAATTTTAATTTTAAATTTTTCCTTAACCAAACAAACATAATACAAATATGGCAGTGAACATAATACCTGACATCATTTGGTTAGGAAGGGGAGAATCAGAATCGATGGACAATCCCGCTAATAGGGCCGCCCATTAATCCTGTAAAATAAAAGAAAGTAGCAAATTAGCCTATACCACATTCAATTGCATGAATACAGAGATCATTAGGAAGAGATATTAATATACAATCGACAAATAGAGTATAATGCAGCTAAATAAAAAAGAAAAACAACTCTTAAACTAATGACTTAACTGAAGGCCTAAGTAAGGGCTTGGCGAAACAACTGAGCAGAAATCATTTTGAAACTTAAATATCAGGAAGTGTATTAAGTCACCTTCGGAACCCGCTACAACTTGCAGCTGGTATCTGAATTATAGACTATCAAACTATCGTTCGTTCCCATGCGCCTTGATTAATCATGTAGATATTTTTAAAATGGCATCTTTCATATGCTAAAAGACTAGATCAAGAATGACTCACAGGGTATAGCCTAATCCATTGTACGAATCTAAATGTTCAGGAATTCCTAACGAAACTAATATAGGTCGAGTGGCCGATTATAATAAGTACTACTGACGTCGGAGGGTTGCAGAGTTTCACATTTATAAAAAAGAATAAATGACCGGTTTCTGCACAGATTCCAAACGGCCAGGCTTACATTTGATCGATCTGCATGGAAAATAAATTTTGTCATCGATCCTCGTGCAGCATCAACAACGACATGGAATCAGAAGTCGATCACGAGTTTCACGCAAACGGATAGAAGCAACAGTGGATAGAAGTAAAAGCGGATAGAAGTCTAACAATAATAATTATACTATGAATAATTAATTATCATCTACATTACGGGATTATTTTATCCCTTTAGGGCCTCCACTTTTTGTAACCAATGAGCAAGATGTGTAAACCTGTCATGTATACTATGGTTGCAAAATAAAAATATTTGATTGATTGATTGATTGATCGATTGATACATGCATCCAGCCAACTTTCAAGACTCCTATTCATTATGTAGAAAAATAAGATCATCGTGTCAGTCGCGAGCGTCTGTTTGATTGATGGGATTGAACCAAACTGCGACATGGAAACATCGGTGCAAACACATTGCGTAACGATGACACGTCGCCAACATTATTTAAACGGTATCAACTGCAGTTAGGCATTCCACAGTCTGTGTGTACGTCTCTGCTACAACCTTATTTACTCTGTCTGTGTATGTCTCACTCCGTCTCCAACACACGAAGTACGTGAGAGTTTAGAGTCGAACGGTTGCCGCTGTCTAGTATAAAAGATCCGCTCATGGTTAGACAGTTCAGTCTGCATTTCGACGCCAATTTGTCATCTGCCGTCAACAGAACATCTACCATGAAGGTCCTGTTCGTTTTACTCGTTGCTACAGTGGCCGCTGTCTTCGCTGGATACGACAAAGCCGAAGCACGTGGTCACTACGCACCAGGACTTAGACATGTGTAAGTTCACATAAAAATCATAATAATTAGGTAGGCCTATTATACCACGTATATTAAAAGATTGTGCTATAGGTTAGGATTGGTAAAGCGCCTTATTAGATCTCCATGCAGCCTATGTAGGTATATATAGGCCTATACGTTCTCCAAGTAACAAGAAAGTTGGCGTGACAGAAGCAGCATCCATTTAAATACACACGCACACAGCGAGTCAGGAAGAAGAGCCCATTGAAAGTTGTTTTAGTCAAGGGAAGTTCACAGGATTCGAGTTTATGGGTAGGCCTATAGTTCCTTGTCAAGGTAGAAATCTAAAAGCACAACAGCAAGAAAACCCGGCATGATTCTTCTATGGTGAAAGAATGATGCAGAAAAGAAAATTCGAATAAGATTCACTGCTGACCCGTTGGTGTTGAATTAAATGCTCCAAAAGAAATAAAAAGAGGACGAGAGACTTGAATTACAGGCGAACCTCTAGGTTTTCATGGTATTGATGACGCATTAGTCATAATGTGCCCATATCACAACTTGGTCACAGTCCCGGGTGAGTCTTTGTAACAAAAAAATATATAGCATCATCATTTTGCGTCATGATATTGTTCTAGATAACATTTGATTCTTTCTTATAGTTAGATTTTAACTAATTGTCACCAAATGAAATTGCGACAATTAATCAATTATAGTGAATCTTTGACTAAACTTTAGGCCAGATGGCGTTGCCTCCAACTACCAAAATGCGGCGCGTCAGCTGTACGTTAATCACGTGGCCGAACACGTGGGTTCAGGAACCGGAACCGCTCGTTGGGAAGGCGTGCCTGGAACTGGTGGAAATTACGGTTACCATGGATACGATGGCCACCGTCGAAATCACGGATACGGACACGCTGGATACTAACTTTCGCTTAGAAGACTGATGAAAAACACCGTCCTATAGAACACTATCACGTTTTGATTTAGACCTAAGTGAAAAATAAATTTCAGTGTTGTACAGACTCATTGTTGACGTTCCATTTATTCCTTAATTGCATAAGATGCATACTTGTTTAATTAATCAGGCTGGTAATAGCTTGTTAATATTTCGGGTTCGGTATAGTAGGCTACTTATAGGGCCTAGGTGTGCGTAATCAGGCCAAGAAAACTCATTTCTCTCAGCCTGGACTCTAATCACACTCTTACTTCGAAATGTCCTGTCCACAACCTACAATCCTACATGTATAAGCTTATGCGATTTTCAACCAAACCAGTGGCGTAGCCTACCGTTGAAGGACGTGAGTCGGCCCGAGGGGCGCTTGTGCAGGGGCAGCAAAAACTGGACTGAAGATAGGCTAATTCGGAAGAGCGAATAAAGCATGAAAAAATGAAAAAGTGGAAAAGAAAAAAAAGGATAGAAAAAGAAGGAAGGAAAGAAAAGAAGAAAGTCACATTGGTATGGTTGACTACAGACTTCGATTCATTTAAAAAAAATGATAGCACCCCTCAAGAAATCTACTCAGAGGCGCTAGACCTCCGTTAGGCTCGTGGGAACTTTAGGCTACTTTAGGCCTCACAGAACTTTAGAAGGGGGAGCAGATTGTGCAATGTTTAAGCACATTATATATGATCATAATATTATAAACCATAATCCAGATGATCCAGAAAATAAAATACATTGTCAAATTTAGTTGCTTTTAAAGCTGAAAACTCCAACACGTGCATAAAACCGTGTTTGCATCATCACTGTATAGAGGAGTTACAATCCTTAATTAATCTCCTTATGATGCAACGCGGCATTGGTGTGTTCTGATTACTCTAGACTACAGTAATTGTAATTGTAATTCAGACAATTTATATAGCATCGTCAGTAGCAAGCCACTTTTAGGATGCTTTACACGTAGACTATATTGTCAACTCTCAGAGTAAATGTAATTAGCTCTACACTAGATAGAATCATCACGCTGCTTCGCAGAAATTATGACACATAAATTCAAATAAAACTTAAATAGTATCGGCTTAGGCCTAGTGGCGTAGCCAGGAATTTATGACTGGGGGAGGTCTATGGCCTGGCCGGATGCCCTTCCTGACACCAACCCAACTGTATTTGGCTACAGTAAATAAAAAGGGAATAAAGTAACAAAGAGAATAAAGTTCTAAAAAAATCGTAACTACAAACAATAATAGTGTTTTGCTTTTTTCTTATTTAAGTGGATAACTGACCTGCTTTAAAACTTTTCTCCTAAGGCAATTGGGTTTCTTAACCCCCTACCCCCTAACTCCCCTTGTCTACGTACATTTTGCTTCTGATCGCGATAAGTCGTTTGACATGCATGTGGGACCTTGTGGGTTCCTGCCTATTTTACACTTGACCTGCCTATGACCTGCCCAAAATTCCAGAGAATTTTAATGTCTCCTTACACTACAGCCTTTCTTCGACCTGCTGAATAACGTCCATGACTCTGACGCAACCTGCATAAAATTAATTGTATTGCTAGCGCCGCCACTGGATATAGGATCTAGCATTTTTTAACGCGTCCTATCATTGGGAGAGAGTTTATGGCAATGGTGAACACTCTGGCACAAAGAGCGCGAGGGATCGCTTCCCACAGCCCTCTCAGAGGTCCACTCAACCTTCCATTCGGCAGATGGCGTTGGGAAACCGAGCAATAGGACGTGATGGACGCCTTGCATGGCTGCCAACAGTGAAATTCCACTCATGCAATAATAACTTGTAATCATCCGTCATATACATGAGCGTGTCACACTCACAATGACAACACGCTCATCAATCTAGATTAAGGTGTCGCTGGTTTAGCCTGTAATGAAGACCTAACTGGCATTTAAGAATAGTGGCAATAGAGGAGCTACTGGTGCAAGTGAAAGAGAGCGCAATCACTTGAAACCATCTTCAGGACGTTCGTCACCGACTTCGGCCGCGGAAGAGTCAGTGATAGAGTTCGATCCAGAGATATAGGCGCTATGAGTCTCGTTATAAAGCGGAGTAATCCGGGAGTATTCTCAACCTCCCGTCATTGGCATTTATTCCCTTTTATGGATGGTAGAACATCGAAAATAGACAAGCAGTGGTAACGGTAGCACAATAGTCCTGGAAATGGAGTCATTCCACCTCGAAAACAGGTTTGCCCGATACAGAATTGTCACTTACGGATAGCATACACACTACACAGGGTGGACCAAAAAATCCCCTAAGGTTTTGTGGCTTTTATGACTAGAATTAAGAAATTTTAAATGAAATTTTACATGCTTATAGGCAATTCCCATTTACGCGCGATGACCAAATTTCACCAAAGTAATTCAAACAGAACAAAAGTTATATCACTTTTAGTGAATTTCACCCAGTGATTTTTGACGATTAAAAACATGATGCAACAAAAAGTAATAAAAAGATTTTATCCAATTGCATCTGAAATGAATTTCATCATGTATACAGCTTGCAACTGATTTACAACTTGTGTTCAATGTGTCCACCACCAGCACCCACACATGCTCTAAGTCTCTTTGTGAAGTCCTTGATGCCCCTGTTGATCGGTTCCAGAGGTTCCGAGCATAGGCCTAATAATACCAACTTCAATGTGGCCTTCAATTCTCTTATCGTTTTGGTTTTGGCCGCAGATTGTGGCATTTCTCTAGCATTGCTCCCCACACGGCAGGTGTTGCTACAACTTCTTCGAGTAATCACCTAACACCACCGCGCCCCACCGTGTGGGGCGCGGTGGTGTAGTGGTTGCGTCGTTGCCTTGAAGCCGGAAGGTTCGAGGTTCGAATCCACCTCGCCGCGTATGGACCTTGGGCAAGTCGTCCTTCACTCACAATTGCTCAGCGCTTCGGCGTGAAACTCCGATGCAGTGTCCGCTCTGCATTCGGGAGCGCCTCTGAGTAGAATGAGCTTGAAGGGGCGCTATAACAAGTGCACATACAAACAAACAAACAAAAATAGACTACGAAAAGAGACTGTTTACAAAGCTGTGATTTAATGCCTGTATTTAAAAAGAAAAGAGTCATTGTAGTTGGCATTAATTGTAGTACAAAGTGTTTGTGCATGAAATCCCCAAGATGCAATATATAGATTATAGAAAAAGACAGAGCAAATAAAAAGCAACAGATATATTTCCGCGCCTTCTGAGAGGCGAGAGGAATAAATTCAGCCAAACAGATTAAAGATTTAATCATGATTATTAAATATGATACTATATTACACCACACTACATTTTTTTTACCTAATTCCATCGCTGAATTACGTATTAACCTACATTACTTTCGATTAAACTGTTTTTCAAACTGATGAGTAGCCTAAGTGTCTGGAATTCTCAACTCGACGACTCGCTTGACTGGTCTAAAGCAACAATTGCATAGCAGCGTGCGGACTTTGCCTGAGCAATTCATAGACCTACATTGTTGTAAAGGCACGTTATGAAATGTGTGGGTAAAAGCACGTAGCCAGCTGTTGATATCCGACGGGCCTATATACTTAGGTATTTTAAACAGCATATAATATACAATCGGCGTGTAAATAGATGCTCCCCCGTTTTGTTCCGCGCCTGCATGTCTCTGCCTCTGTAGCTGTTTGTCCTTCTCTGTCTGTCTGCATGTATAACATGCGATGAGTGTGGGAGTGCTAACGTTGAACAGATGTTGCTGACCAGTAGGCCTATATAAGGTTGGTTCCATCGTGGTGAGTTATTACAGTTCAGTCTGCTATCAGTTTGAAGATACGTGGTCATCTGCCGTCGACAGAACAAATCATCATGAAGGTCCTGTTGGTTTTACTCGTTGCAACGGTGGCTGCTGTCTTCGCTGGATACGACAAAGCCACATCATACGGTCACTTCGAACCAGGACTCAGACACGTGTAGGCTCAACTTTCATCTTTAGCAGCTATAGACCTCATTCATATAATTATGCTTCTGAGAGAAAATGATTTTAAATTAACCATCTTCAAAAGCTTTCTATTGTTGTCTCGGTGGGGAAAGAACAACGTATTTGAGAAATAAACTGTCGTTAATAAAATTGTTTCGAATAGCAATAATATCAGATTTAGTCTAATTGAAGTATAAGTTTTGAAAACGAGAACAGACTAGTTCATTTAGAAAATCTCCACATCGTTATGTGTGACTATTGTTTAATTACCGGGTATACAATCCACTTGCGTTTATTATTCAAAATCGTCAAGATCACGATAGCGCTCCCCATGGCACGCATAATTAGGCCATATTATATACCTGACATTAAGACTTGAAATGTAGGCTAACTGTTCACATCGCAGTAATCCAGGGGTGTATTCTGAATTTTTTTAGGTGAGTACACGCTGCCGCCGAAAAATCGACTTTTTTCGGCCAAAAATAATTTCTGTCGACCTTTTTTTCATACATCAAAATTTCGGACGACGTTTTTGGTTTAAAGGCGTAAATCCCTCAAATTTAAGGATTTCTTCTTCACAGATCGCGCTTTTCCCCTGCGTATATCCACTTGGTCTTTGTGAGGTGAGTATACGCTGTACATGTCTACCTGCGTAGACCCTCGTTTTCAGAGGTGACTATAGCATACACGCTGTCATTTTTTCCCGGAGGTGAGTATACGCTGTATACCCGCGTATACCCTAGAGTACATCCTTCAGTTTTCGGGGAGCTGCTAATATTCCGATATGCCAACGTTAATACAATTAACTGCAGTTCGTGTCTATTAATATGCTGTTATAGCCTACATTACAACACTTAACGCAGCGCCCTGCCTGTAGGCCGACATCTTAATAGAACTGACTTTCTGATTGAAATCTCCAGCGTTTCTCTATTATAATTATGCTTTAGAATCTAATCAATTGCAGAATATTTAGTTATGAACTGATTGCATGGAGAGGATTGGAATTGGCGCGAATGTTTTAGTAAGGTCTAGAAAGTCTAACAATTCACTCTTTTGTGTCAACAGACCAGATGGCGTTGCTTCCAACTATCAAAATGCCGCTCGTCAGCTGTACGTTAATCACGTGGCTGAGAAAGTTGGTTCTGGAACCGGAACCGCTCGTTGGGAAGGCGTTCCTGGAACTGGAGGAAATTACGGCTACCACGGACATGGTGGCCATGGCTACGCCGGTTATGGACGCAACCACGGATACGGATACTAGGTTTTAACAGTGGACAATGATTGGAACAGTTACCTCGGAGCAATTCTTTAAACTAAATTGCAACAGATCGATGAACAACTTATCTCACAGTAGTTTTATTTATTTCTGAAACATTGTTTAAACGACAAATTAAAATTGATAGTTCTGTGTTTTTACTTAATCTTAGATGAAGCGGAACACGATATTTAGGCCTACTAAAGCATCGGTTAGATTATATCACATAACTTCGTCGGTTTGTTTTTGCACGACTTCTTCTCTGCCAATCTTCCCGCCTAACTACATGTATCTACCTTATCTCCATCAGCATTTCACTTACGAATAAAAACCAAACTTCTCATGCGACCACATCCATCGTGGTTTATCATCCGCCACAGGATCGCTATTTCCAAATAATCTCCGCCGTATACTATAGCACCATATGCTCAGTGGCGTAGGCAAGGGGGGTTTCGGGGGTTAAACCCCCCCCCCATTGGATCAGGGAAAAAGGTTTTTTAAGGTTATTTTTCCATTTAAGTAAGAAAAATAGCAAAAAACAGAGTTTCCGGCCATAACCCCCCCCTATCAAAAATTCCTGGCTACGCCACTGCATATGCTGTTTCTTCGGATTGACCATATATTCTGACGTACCATATAAACTGAACTGACAAGGACCTCACTTGATATGGCGCTAGTGATTAAGTGTCCTGACGGAACCTTTGCGTGGTTTAAGATAATATATCTGAGTCTCAGATTCAGAAAACATTACAGTTCGGTGAGTTTTTTCTGCGCATGTAGGCCTACACGTCAGAGCAGCAAGATCCCTTCCTATTTGTTTTTTTTTCAAATGCGAAGACATTGCAAAAATACTTAACTAAAGCAATAGCGCAAAATAATTTAATACACGCATGAATGCCGACAATAAGATTCAGTGGAAACCAAATTTGTTCCTATGAACATTGTGTAATGAGTTGTCTCCACCTCTGTTGCTACGTGGATCACTTTGAATATAACTATCATCTTTAACTTATAGCGTTGTCAAGTCAGTTTTTAAAATTAATCAATTGCAGTAACTAGTTGCTGTAACTAATAATATAATATTATTTACATTTCAAAAAGTAACTAGGCCTAGATTTACTTATTAGACCTACAGTTACTTGTGCAAGGTAATTAGGCCTATAGTAAGTTACTTTTAGTTACAACACACAGATGAGTAACGAAATAAGGAACAAAATGATGAATACCCCATTCATGAATAGTCGTAAAAAAGTGAGCCGGTCACAGGAGGAAACTAGTTTCATAGACTGAGGCCGATAAAAGCAAGAGCATGAGAATTGGCCATAGCAGACCTAACCCGGGACTAACGCGGGACATGGCGTTCAAGTTACAACGACAGCGATGTCATACATTAAAGCCATTTATTATTTAAGCCTATTTATTTATTAGCCTATAATACCGATAGTTACAGGCAAGCCCAATAATTATTATTCATCCAGACGCTTCAATGCATAGCCTAAATGGCGCAAACTCAGAGGCGGATCCAGGGGGCAATCCGGCCATGGCCCCCCATTTAGAAATTTCTTTATTTGTTACCAGTTATTCTGGCTCGGAAAGTTGACGTGGCCCCCCCCATGAGAAGTCCCGCAGACACGCCCATGAGGTCCGTATACGAGAGGTCCGTATGACTAAAAAAAAGGTCATCAACTATTTTGGCGGATAAAGGTGGTATCTTTTTCTTGAGAATTCGAGACAAAATTAATGACTGAAAAAGGTCATAAGATTTTTCGGCGACCAAGACGAAAATTTTCCATGTCCCAAGAGCGAAAATTTTGCTCTCCCCCCCGAAAATTTCTGTATCCGCCCCTGCGCAAACTTAATAATAAGGTAACGCCGAGAAGCTATTTTTTTAGTTACATTTACTTCGTGTAAGTAATCAGTAACTGCAACCAATACTTTTTAAAGTAAGAAGTCACTGTAGTAGTTATAAAAATAGCCATAGTTACAGTTGCGAGTTACAAGAAGGGCCTAACGAATTAGCCTACGTGCAAAAGCGGCGCAAGCGGCGCAACATTGCATCATGGCAACATTAATTGGCTACAATAAACACCATTCTTTGGACAGTTTGCAATTGCAAAACGAACGTGAGAAGCAATAATTATAATAATAGCAGATAGTACATTGTAGCTGGACGCGTGCTTTTTTTGCAACATCTGTAGAGAGAGTAGAAATTTACGAAGTCACGAATGCCGTGAATTCCGTGATTTTTGGCGTCCATTATTATCCAAACCGCAATGATGTGCAGTGACATTCCACAATTTGGTGAAATTAATGTATCACGCTTTCGGAACTCACAATCATGTTTCGCTTCAGTATGAAGAAATGATTCCAAATCTGTAATGTCGTAATTGCAGCTCAGAATGCAAATGGGAATTAAAGTGGATAATTACTCACTTACTTATGACAGGAGTAGAATTTGACTGGCAACCATGCAAGGCGCCCATTATGTCTTGTTGTTCGTTTTATCAATGCCATCTGCCAAATGAAAGATTGAGTAGACTTTGGGAGTTAAACTAATCAGATCTTGCTAAATACAAAAGTGATATGTCGCAGAAAGTCAACGCGGACCTCTTCGCGTACCGTAATTGTTTTGCTTCTGATTTTAGCGAATAGCAGCATATTCTCAGGTCGTGAATTTTCAGCGAATATTTCGGGATTTTCTCCAATCCCTCGACATCAGATTCAATTTTGAAAATGTTTTCCTTTGAGCAGCGTAGCCTAGCCTATATGTTTTACTTTACGGTAAACAAGACTTTCTTGAATCATACTTTTCGAAACAACCTTGTCAATCCATCAAAATCAGACAATATACCGGTACACGGTGTCCCAATTGAACTGATACCCTTTTTGTTTTGGCGATATACTTATCAATTCTAAATGAAACTCTATAAATTTTTAAGGAACGTAAGAGGGATCAATTATCAATGTTTCCTGAAAATTTGGTCCAATTCTAAGGACAGAGTCCAAAGTTATGCACATTCAAATTTGGGCAAAGAAAATTTCAAGCTTCCAACATGTAAAAGATAGGAAATTATTGTTTGCAACAATTGCTTTTCTTCAAAGCTGTTGTTCAAAATGTCCTTCATTAGGTCGAATGCATGCTCTAACTTCTAAGGCGCTTTTGCCATTCATTGATTGCACTGTCAAAAATCCTTTGATCAAAACGATTCCATTCTTCCACAATTCGCTGTTCGATGTGGTCAACGTCACGTAGACCTATGCGAGTTTGATAAACGCGTTCTTGAACGCTCCATATCTTGTAGTGCAGTGGATTAAGATCAGGGCTATTGGGGGTCAAAGAGTTGGTGAATTGAACTCTAGAGTTTCTCTTGAAAGCAGACCAACAATTTCTTTGACTCGATGAGCAGGAGCACTGTGAATATGAAAAGTCACTCCTCGACAATTCTTTAATAGCAGGCAGCAAGTGCACACCGAGTAAAACGTTTTGCACCGTAATGTTTTTCTCCTCTCAAATTTTTTAATCAAAATCAAATCATCTTTGCTGAAAACCATTTTTATTTTTGTCCCCTAACATGGAAATGAAGGAAATATGACTTCATATTTATTAACCCTTCGGAGGTGAGGTGACGATTCGTAACGCCAGAGGTGAGGTGGGGTTTGACAAACCCCAATACATATTTTTATTTTCAAGCCGCGATATCAAATGGAAAATACTAAGTTGAGTTAAACTATTCTTCTATGATCAATGATCAACTAAACAGACGATTATCACGAACAAAATCTGCATTCAATCCTTATTAGATGGCCAGAAGGTGAACCCATCCAATGTGTACTTAACCCATGCAAGTTTGGGTCCTCATGTGCAACATTATCAAATGCACGAATAACCATAATATATATTTTTAATACAACATAAAATGTTTTAGCCATCATTGTCGTCAGCCTTATCAATGCCAACACAGAATTGACATGTTCACTGTTCAAGCCACACTCGCATGCCAAATCATGGCTCATAAAATCAACATGTATAAATAATTATTGTTTGTGGACGAAAAAATGCAATTTCCTTTAAATATGCAACAAAATAAAAAAAAACTGTTCGTTCAAATTACCTGAAATTGTGGTAAAGTGTCCGTATTTCATATTCACAAAGGTAGAAAAAAATAATTAGAACTGGCTCCATGTTTTCAGTTAAAAATTTAAAGTAGAATGCCTCTGGGGTGTGTCACACCCCACCTCACCTCCGACGGGTTAATTTGGAAATTAAGGTGTGCAGTTGCAAACAATAATTTCCTATCTTTTACATGTTGGAAACTTGAAATTTTCTTCGCCCAAATTTGAATGTGCATAACTTCGGACTCTGTTCGTAGAATGGGATAAAATTTTAAGGAAACATTGATAATTTATCCCTATTACATTCCCTAAAATTTTATATAGTTTCATTTAGAATTGACAAGTATATCGCCAAAGCAAAAAGGGTATCAGTTCAATTGGGACACCGTGTATACACATTGGAACCTAAATTAATTTGTAACACTTTAATAACCAAAGTGTAATAAAGACGGCTGATTGATAAATCTTGTTCCGGTGTTAATCACAGTCCCAGAGTGGAACCTTAACGATTTCGCATATACATTACATCTCCAATCTAGAGGTCGTAAGACAAGCTTTTTGCAAGGAGATTCTATTATAAGGCTGACTTCCATCTCAACGTACGTGACGGAACTCCAATTTATACAACGATCCATGCTAATTCAGCACTGAACGGATGTGACACGTGCTCTGTTTCGAAAGATATTATTATGACACCATCGCATGGACATTGGACGTGTCAAACAACGCATGTGTTGATGATGCGGCTGCGATAAGTTGTCCCCGATGGCAGTTGTTTGTCATTTTCATTATCTCACCCACCAATCAGTTATTTCGTGACTGGAGAATTGGTATTGGTTCAAACTTTTACGCGATCTGCTTTAGTTAGGAGTTTGAAAAAATCGAACACTAACACTGATTTTTAAAACAAAAGTGTTTTCAAATAACTAAACAGTCAAGTTGTAGGCTATTGTGAGACGATGCAGTTCATTGCTTCTATGTTTCATATTCATCCGTCGTAATATCAGAAGTTAGTATCCGGCGTGTCCGTATCCGTGATTGAGTCCGTGACCACCGTATTCATGGTAGCCGTAACTTCCACCAGTTCCAGGTACGCCCTCCCAACGAGCGGTTCCGGTTCCGGAGCATAGACATCATATATTACTTAGACTGCCGATTCTATGGTACGAAATTGGCTCAATCTCCATTTTCCGGAAGTCGCCAGTTAGTTGGCAGAAAAGTTCTGTAAACATACTGTTCTGTTGATTTTAATAATGAAAGTTGAAACATTTTTAATTGTGGTTTACTGTTGCGCGTATAACTTGCGTATAACTGTGCCAATCAGTACCAGAAGGATTCGTTCGTTTTATAGGTAAGCGATTTTTGTTTTCTGTTATAACAAATAAACGTGTTTTGATCGGTGTTTGCTCACATCACATTGAACATCGAGCCGCGGATATCATGGATATGTAATTTTGTACGGCGCTGCGTATTTGTTGATGCAATTTCGTTTTTTGCCTTCTAACAGTTGGAAATTAATATAGCAATTCTACTTATCTAATTTTATAAACATCCATTCAGGAATGTTTCGTTTATACAGAACAGTTATGGGCTCACATGGTTAACACACACAGGGTCAGCCCGAATCACTGAAATCTGAATCCTGGTTTTACAAAAGCTATTAAGAGTTAACTAAATAAATGACAATGGTTTGGTAGATGTTAACGACGACTCGGTAGCAGCGTAGCCTACTTTACACGACAGCTTATTTACCAAGTGTGGTAATCCCGAAGACTGCGTGCCTGTATACGAAACAATATGGTTGCCAAAGACTTGGCTAAAATAGAGCCCTGCGAATTATCAGCCACATCTCATATTGCAATGCGCTCAGTAGGTAAGTAATCTACGCGAGATATATAAGTAAAACGGTCAGGTTAATAAAATTAGAAATCTGAGAAATATGTAGTAAATAAAAAGTTATAAACTGAAGAAACCTCTGCTTCGTAGACTGATTAGGCTCGTTTGAAATTGATTTTCGTGTTGCACTTTGGCCATTGATCTTGAATGGATCGAATGAAAGCTCATGCCATGAAATGCCATTTGCGTCTACAGGATTTCAGACATTTAATCTTCACCCTTTTAATCTTTTTTTGTGGGAATTTTTCCTGTTGCTGTAATTCAGCAAAATGTATTATTTGCTTGCTTATAACTGTTGCTGATTTTTTAAAAACTACTTACTTAGCGCACTGCTTCCTCGGTTGCAGGTTATAAGGCCGCAGTGCTCTATTTTAACGATATCTTGGGCGGTCATACTGTTTACATGACAGGCACGCAGTCTTCGGGTTTACCCCAAGTGTAATCGGACACTTTGAGTGTGCAATTTAGCTTATTTAAGCTTATTAATATTTCTGAAAATATACGTTTTCATGGTGTTGTGATCAATGATTAATCTTACTTATTTTCGCAGAAACATTGGGCTGTCGATCGCCATCTGTCAGAGCGCTCTATTCTGCCCTGATCTGTGATGGCCATAGTGTTTAATTGCTGCATGTCTGCTACTGAGCCATTTTTAACATCTACCAATGGTTTTGCTAGTGTTTAATGGTCTAACATTTCAGGTCGCAAAATTGATTCCGGGATCCGGTCAATAATCGACTGCGGACTCGGGCCGCACTCACTTTGCACATATTAAGGAATGGAATCAACTAAGTTACCTAGCAGTCTCCATAATGAACTTCTTGGTCTTTCTTTGCCCCCTTTCTGCGAGCGTTTGAAAACCATTCTCTTTGAATGTGGTTTGGTGTTCTTGGGTCTGGAGCACCTCTGAGGAGTTTTTCTTGAAGTGTTGCTATAAATTCATAATTACAATATTATTACAAATGCCTCTGTAGCTCAAATGCACTTCCTTCTGGTCAAGCACATGAATATGTTGTTGGACTGGGGGTGTTTATGAGTAGATTACCTTGAAGGTGTGCCATATAGAAAGTCAATAATAATAATAATAATAATAATGCTAGCTTCTCCTGGTGGTTGACAATCCGCACCCAGACTCACATTTTGGAGTGACTGCATGTGTTGCAAATTTAATTAAGTAAACATATATTATACATGGTCTTTCTTCATTTTTCTGCAGATTTCCGTTGAAAATTCCAGAGTTAACAAAGAAGTGGCTAGTTGCAATTCGACGCTAGAATGACAGCAAAATCCAACAGACTTTATTTTCCTCAGAACATTTCACATCTTCCAGTTTTTGACTCTACAGGTTCAAAATGAGATTATAAGATGCTATTCAAGAAGTATTTAACTTTCCACAGCATTTGAAGAAGGAAGTTTTACTTCAAAGGAACACTGTCATCATCTACTGTGACCCCTAAACGAGAGACGACGCACCACAAAGTTTGCTGGAATTCAATCGACCGTGAAAATAATAAACTCCAATGTAAAATTCATCATCAATTGTTCTGACCTCCAACCAGCCGATCCAGACAACAGGATAGTAAAGTATGCCGACGATACTTACTTATTGGTAGGAGCCAAAAAGTGGCATACAATTACCACCGAGCTGGCCCAGATAGCGGATTGGGCGCAACGAAACAACCTGCGGCTTGGCCCAACCAAGTCACGAGAGATGCTGGTTATTGCATCCAGAACACTCCTGATCTGATCTCCGGCGTCCAGAGGGTCAATGCGATGAAGATCTCGGGTGTGAATTTCCGGAGTGATCTACAGGCTTCGGGGCATGTCGACGAGGTGCTTGAGGCCTACTCTCGCTCACTCTACGCCCTGAGGGTTTTGTGGACCCATGGCTTGCCTGCCGATGCCTTACATGTGGTGACGAAGGCCACTACAGTGGCCTGCCTCATGTACGCTGCCCCCACCTTGTGGGAGTCTACGACGGAAGGAGATCGGTCGTGCGTGGATCATCTCTTGCGCCAAATCCAGCGGATGGAATTTCTGCCTGAGGCCTTGCCCTCTGCTGTTGAGACGGTTGGGGAAGCTGACGAGTGCTTGCTCTGCGCTGTCATATGGAACAGTTGCCATGTCCTTTGCGACCTATTTTCACCCAATGACTAGTGCAGTTTACAACCTTCGACCCCGACGTCATAATTTCCGGCTGCCGCAAAAGGACAATAAAAGCTTTATTTCCAGATTCCTCTACAAGAGCGCTAACTAACAATCATTAAATCTTGTTAACAATGATCTAATTTTAGGAACAGGCTTTAATTTCACTTTGTTTTTCTTAACGTCACTTTGTACCAAGCTGTGGTCTGTAATCCTGCACTTTTTTCATGAATTAGATGAATATATATATGCCATCTGCAGAGGGATTTAAATCAAGACTCAAGACATGTACACTTCTGTGTAAACAATCATATAATTGCCAGTAACTTTTTGAACTCGTGTACAGCACTTTTTCCTTTGACTCGGCTGGCTACAGCTCTACATAAATTGTCTTATTATTATTGTTATTATCTGAGTCCCAGACTATGAGAGATGTTATCAAACAGCTTTGGTTTTAGAAGTGACATAAATGCCACATATGTAGACCTGATTGAACAATGTTTTTATTTGAACCGGTTCCATGTGAAATTAATGCAAATGCTCTGTTCTTCAGTTCAAGAACCGTACAATGAAATTTTGCGGCCTTTTGCAATGACTGCATTTTGATAGTGCAAAGGTTTACAAATTTGTTCGCCGCTCATTTAAAAAGTCAATGCATATGTGAACATAAGATTTTTATTCAGTGTGAATTTTTTAAAGATAAATTACGAGGAAAAAACATTAGATTCAACAGCATTAAGAATGCGTTATTTGCTCACTGAGACAAAAAAATATTTCCTCGTCATTCATATGTTATATTATTCTTTTTTGCCTGGTTATTTAGTGATTGGAGATTATTCAATGTGGACTTGTTATATGATTCTCTTTCTGTTTGTCAGTTATTTTCTGTATAATCCATGACCTTGTTTATGTGAATTGATATAAGTCACGTTTTTGATGTTTGTTTGTGATTTACAAAATTATTGTTCAAGATCTATAGCAGGAGCAAAAGATGTGCTTGACCACATCACAAATAGGCGTCACTGGTTTATTCAACGACCTCACATTTTATATTACTTTAGAATTTCTGATAAATGTTATTCTATACCCTATTGACAGTGGTTTAGGTAGACCTATAACCAGAGATGGCAAAACACAATGGTCTCTGTATAAATTTTTTAGTAAGGGTTTGAAAATGCAATGCGGGAAATTAAGAATGGGTGTTTTCATGGGGCTTTCTAACTGTAAAATTTTCAGTTTCACTTTCTTTCTCATTAGTTGCTTTAGTACTTAGTGCAGAAAAATTCATTAAAAACCAAAAAGTATTACTTAAATATCGGTGCCAGTTTCATGGTAAAAATTTGATGCAAGTTCTCTTGGAAACTTCTTTCTCTCTTCTATCAGCTGTGTGCCAACGATGGGGTTTTTGCAAGATGGAGCTACATTTCTTTTGTCTCACAGTGTATCATGGCTCTTCTCATTTTCATGTGTTTTTCAGCTGGATTGTTTCTCTTTTATATCCATGTTTTTAATTATCTTTCTGGCAATGTGCTGACAAAATAATGCCCTTGATGGTTATCTCTTGTCGTCCATTCTTGCTACTTGACCAAATCATGATTGTCTTCGTTTACGGATCCTGTCAACCAGTGTCTCTTTATGTCCCAGCTCATTCTGGATTACCTCAGTAAGAATCATATGTTGTCCCAGCCATTTTTTCTTAGCAAGCTCATTTCTGGCACTAGAATCTGCCTTTCAGCCTTCCATGATAGGCATCTACATTCAGTTCCATACATCAGCACTGGAATTACTAATGCTTGTACAAAATTTATTGCACAGCTCATCATGGCCCCTAAGATCAGGTTAAACAAGCCTGGTGACATGCTTCACACCAACTGAGAATTTGAATCACTTGTTAGTTGTCCATTCACTCGATCAGTTCCTGCAACTAGCCATTTACAAATCAATCAAGAGTTTGCAGATCATAAGCTGCCATTGGGACGATCAGGGATACTGAGAATAGACTTAATTGACTGGCCACCCGTGCTCACTATGGCAAGGTTTAGAAAAAGTAGTTGAAACACTTCACACGCAGAGACTCTGAAGACTGGTTCAAGGGATTGGTCTAACTGAAATACTGCCTTTAGTTTACCTTTGCTAATCTAACAGAAATTAGGCATATTTAATATCTAAGCTGATCAATTTGTAGGATCCTCAACATGCAATAGTTAGTATGTAACAACCAAACATTCCTAGACTATGTCAAAGAAGATCTAAGCCAGGGTTTAAAGTGTGCATGGACGGCGTCCATGCACTTGTTTTAAAATCTGAACGCCGTCCTGCCACATATTGGCGAGCACAGACTGAAAAGGTAAGGGGCCTCCAGGCACTTCTTTTGAAGAGGTAAGGGGCGTCCAGGCACTTATTTTTCCACACTCTAGGCACTGATCTAAGCCCTATGTAAAAACGCAAGGAATAAATTAAACCTATAATAATTAACACTGACACAAACAGAACATGTAGAAATCTTGTTCAAAGGGCACACGCTTGACAGAAGAGAGAAGAAGAACCCAATTATATCTTAATTTACTGCTAATCGGCGCAGAAGTAGGTCTGGGCAAATTTAATAGCTAGGCTTATCTCTCGATATGTAACCACCCGTATGTAATAACCAAACAAGAATTCCTGCTAAATGACACGGTATAGAAAGAGTAGATCCTTACTAAAGCCTAAAATTTCATATATTTGGAACAAAAGGTTTCTACTGAGTTTTTAAAGTCAATTTTCTATGACAGGATGGTAATGCAAAGCGATAGAGCCAGCCATTTTCTACCAGCGATCTACCCAGAATTCCGTGAACGCCACTGGGCCAATTTTGGCTGGGCTGCGCCGTGGCGTTCATTGGTCTAAGTAATATATGATGTCTATGTTCCGGAGCCAACGTGTTCGGCCACGTGATTAACGTACAGCTGACGTGCGGCATTTTGGTAGTTGGAAGTGACGCCATCCGGTCTATTATGAAGAAAGAACGAATCAATAATTTTCATTTAACAAAATTTAAAGCAGTTAAAAGAAAGCAATTTATTTGTCAGCAAATAATGCTCTAGAGGAGAGTCACCACTGCCATGCTATATTATAGCGCATACGCCGCTATACGCATAACCCTACCCACCTTAGTAGCTGTTCCACACCTCTGATCATACGGTACCTCGACCCGGACCACCATGGACTACTCTTACGGACAACCCTTTTGACTCAACGCATTTGATCTTGATCCTATGGTAACTCGACCCGGACCACCTCGGACTACTCTCACGGAGAACCCTCCTAACTCAACGCAGCGCTCGTGAATAAGCCGGTGCCCCGCGCTTGGCTTTCCAGTGGCGCTTTAGAAATTATGAGATTACGATTACGATTACGATAACGGAACTTACAGAATTCACACTCACAAAAACTGAATACTGTGCATGTAGAGGTCTAGGTTAGCATACGAAAATACATACATTGATAGTAGGCCTAGTAGTGTTAGAAAGACCATCATGCAACATTTTTAAATTATTCAAAAGTATCCGTAAAACGCCGTCAAAACCCTGACATGGTCAGCATCTAAACTTAATTGCAAAATTTACCGATTAATTAAACTTTTGTCATAGCAAAGGGATATGCTACGCTAGAGGCGAGTGGTTAGCAAGCCGAATGGGAAAGGTAGGGTTGAATACCCTATGCGGAAGGAACTTGTGTCGTGCTTAATGCTCTAACTTTGCCACCTGGCCAACTCAGTCGTAAAGCTTTCTATAGCTAAACTGTATGAGCGATTTTCAGACGGTGAGAGAAAGGACATGATACTAACTCATTTTCCGAAGCTATGAAAACGAAGTCAATAATAAGTCAACTTCATGGTCAAGGTTGACACAGATTGCCGCAGGCTAGCGTCATCTAAGTGGATTTTTACAGTGGAAGTCGGGTTAAATACATGCATCATATTTGTGTAGAAGGTCGTCGAAATTGTGTTACTATATAAATGTAAACCTTGAAATTGACAAATTGCAACATGAAGTTCAGTTCTAAGAATGAAAGTTGATCTTACACGTGTCTGAGTCCGGGTTCGTAGTGACCGTACGATGTGGCTTTCTCGTATCCAGCGAAGACAGCAGCCACCGTTGCAACGAGTAAAACCAACAGGACCTTCATGATGACTTGTTCTGTCGACGGCAGTTGACTACGAATCTTCGAAGCGAAAGCAGACTGGACTGTGATAACTTACCACAATGGAACGGAGCTTATATAGGCCTACCGGACAGCAACATAGGCCTTTCTTCATCGATCGGAACTCCAATGGACACACACACACAGGCATGCAGACAGACACAGATGTTGAAGCGAGCACGTAACGAACATTAAGCTGCACGCCAAATGTCAGCAGCAGTACTGATGGCAGATGTTGGCGCACTTAGCACACCGCCAACACAAGAGGTTAACTAAACGCCATTGTATCAAGCCATACAATGCTTCGCAATATGCGACCAGGACACAGACATGTGTGCGGCCTTTTGTTTCAGGTAAATGAATCAAAGCAAAATACCTTGCTTAAATTACACTAATTTTGTTGCTATTATGTCAGGTATCGAACGGTTATAGTTGGTCTCTATAATTACAGAAATATTCGTGGACACATTTTTTAATTGTGTAGAGAATGACACGTTGCCAACAATTTGTCCGAAGTCAGATGTTGGTAAGTATAGGATATAGAGACCTTTCTGTGTGTAGGCCTATGTGTCTGCATGTGGCATATGAAGCACGTGTATAGCCCTATATGAAATCCAAGCATCGAAAAGTCGATGTAGCTCAGTATAAAAGGCCAGTGCTATTGTGGTAAGTTATCACAGTTCAGTCCGCTTCCGCTTCGAAGATTCGTAGTCATCTGCCGTCTACCGAACAAGTCATCATGAAGGTCCTGTTGGTTTTACTCGTTGCAACGGTGGCTGCTGTCTTCGCTGAATACAACAAAGCCACATCGTACGGTCACTACGAACCAGGACTGAGACACGTGTAAGATCAACTTATATGTACATCTACAGCAGCTATATGTATATATATTTCATGCTGCAGGCCTAACCTTTACATCTTCTGCAGTTCAAGAACCATATATACCTTAAGCGTAACTGTATTGTCGGGCAATTCTTTTGCTCTTTGGTCTCCTCCTTTACCTGCATGGGCTCTTGGCGTTCGTCGAATCATGACCTCATTGTTGTCATGTGCATGCGTGTTGTGCCATGGTCCATTCGAGGCGCTTTGCCCGTGTTGGCTTATTCGTTTAGAGCTGTCGTCGCCATTCGCTTCGCCTTTATGAGTTAGGCCTAGGCCTACTAATCACTCTCCTTCTCTGTTCCGGAGACGGCTTCATGTTTTCTTGTTCGTTGACGCACACTCTAACGCAAGTTGAGAGACACTGCTGTATTTTGAGTTGCACCATATAAATAGTTGGTTATAATATTTAGCCTATACTTACAATATTACAATGATCTTACGTCTTAGTATAGTGAGGTTGCATCGCAAAAAGTTCACCGCAGCAGTTTAAATGCTACAGAGTTCGTGGACCCTAGCCTACCTCGCCCGAGTTAGCTTACAATGTATCTAATTTATGCGTTAGACCGTGTGTGCTGTCTAAATTAATGTGTTCATGTGATTTAACAGAACAACCAGATATAAGTTAACTATTAATTAGTTGTCGAATACTTTGAGAACGTTCTTCAACTGAAGCCTAACTCTCTCCTGTCTGATTCAGAATGGTCGACGTTTCCGCTAGCACACTGTTTATGTATGCGTGTAAAGGTAATAGTTGCACAGCCCGTTGGCAAGTGATAGACCTGGCTATGCAGTAAATTTGTGGCGATAGATTTGAATCTAATTCATCAACAATTTTAATCGATCAAGTTTAAGTAGACAATTGTTCATTTATTTTGTGTCTTCGAAAGGTTATTGATGAAATGTCTTTGAGAATTGTCTGGAGGCGAATGCACTATGGTACAAAAAAAACCTTAAAATGCTTACACGGTTTCATATGCAATATTATTATATTGTCAGAATAATTACCTAAGTAATTATTACTTAGAAAGATTAAGATTTGATACAAGGTCTAGAAAGACTAGTGTTTACCTTTTTGTGTCAACAGGCCGGATGGCGTTGCTTCCAACTATCAAAATGCCGCGCGTCAGCTGTACGTTAATCACATCGCTGAAAAAGTGGGTTCTGGAACCGGAACCACTCGGTGGGAGGGCGTACCAGGAACTGGAGGAAATTACGGTTACCATGGACATGGTGGCTACGGATTCGATGGCTATGGACGTAACCACGGATATGGATACGGATACTAAGTTTTATCTAAGCTTAGTATAAATTTTCATTCGACGATGATTGAAACAGTTACCTCGGAACATTTCTAGAGAAGTCAAAATAAAGAGGAATAAAGAATTTACCGCACGTTCGTGAAACGTCTTACTATTGATTTAGGCTAACACCAAATTAAAGTCAACCAGTCTTTTGTTATTACTGCATTGAAAATGGAATTAAAATAAGGTAATTAATTAAGTATAAGCTTAGGGTTTTTATTGTTATTTAGGGTATTTTAAAGGCGTCTCTCAGTTTTGCTTCTTTCCGGCCTATGCCTGTCATGTTTAGCATCCCTCTATGTTACGCTGTGTTTCACACATGAGAGGAACCGGTATCGGTAACTGAACTTTCAGAGTTATCATTACCTCTCTGTCCGTCCTATGTAAAAACCAAGGCCGTAGCTAGGATTTTATTTCGGGGAGTGCTTACTCGACCGTGGGCAAGCCCACAAGCAACTGTGCAACAGCTTTTATGTCGCAACAAGCAAGCGAATCAACTGACTAAGGGGCTTGGAGAAGCGTCATGAGCTCTCATAATGGGTTCTGGACGACCAATACATTATATATACCCTGTACTTCTTCTGTCGTATGCCATTAATGCATTATTTCAAATTTTTTCATTGTTTCATTTCGGGGGTGTTCAAACACCCAAAACACTCTCCTGGCTACGACCTTGTGTAGCGCCAACTTCATCAACTAGCTTCACTCCATCACCCATGATCCATCTGCCGTCTCCTCCGCTAGACCCGAGATTCTGACCTGTAACTGTTTAGAACGGCAGCATTAGGGACTACTTTTTACAACGACTGGCTAAATCGTTAAGAGTGAGTTTTTGTCTTGCATTTTAAAGTCAACTAATTATTCGATAGTTGAAAGGAAATGCTGACGCAGAACATTATTAGAAAATTTTACGGATATTTATGAAAGTTAATGATGAGACATCTAAGCATTCTGACAATGGTCATTTACTGGCAAATAAATGGCATAAATGAATAAATGGCATAAAATTAGTTGATTGAAAATGAACAATAACCATACTATATTAGACAATGCATTTTTCTTTCCTGACTCTTGTACCCTGCACCTGGAGCGCCTCTCAACACAACCCAACAGCACTTAGCTATAGCTCGGAGAACTTCATTGAGCAGCGTGACAAAAGAATTGGAGTTCTAGCAGGCCTATTGTTTTTTTCATCTGATGAGTCTCCCAAAAGCAACGGCTTTACTCCCTCAATCGGTATTAAATGCATTATCCAGGCCAGTGGCGGCGCTTGGGTGGCTAGGGTGGGGGCTAAGCCCCCCTATAAGAGGCTCAGCCCCCTAAAAAAGCCCTCCGATCTTTTTACATTGAAATATCCACGATTTTTGGCCGACGACAAAAAAAGATCGTCAGAAATTTTGGCGCTGAAAATGAAAATTTTTATAAGATTTCGGCCGATGACTAAAAAAGGTCATCAGAAATTTCGGCGGATGGAAATGGAAAATTTCCGCCGCAAGGCTTCAGCCCCCCCCCCGAAACTGAAATCCTGGCGCCGCCACTGATCCAGGCTAATTGCTCGACTCATTTTCTACAGAGCGTTTCTTTCTTTGCTTGTGCTCTACACCTCCATCATATCCAATCCCATCCCTGTTCAGTTGTAATCTCCTAGCATTTTAGAATTTCATTGACCGTTGTGATGATATTTCATGTGCAGGAAAAATATATACCCAGCACACGCAATAGGCCTATTTGTGAAAATTGACTTCCTTATACAAAATAATGCTGATGCTATTGTAACCTACATGTATATGTTTCACTTTACGGTAAACATGACTTTCCAAAATCATAATTTTCGCTCCAGCATTGCCGATCCATCAAATCAGACTACACAAAATATATTCACATTGGAACTTAAAAGTAGGCTAATTTTTAACACTTTAGTGACCAAAGTGCAATAAAGACGACTGTTAAACTTTATTTCGGTGTTAATGAGAGTCCCAGAGTGGAACCATAACGATTTCGCATATACATTCCCAATCAAGAGGTCGTACGACAAACATTTTGCCAGGAGATTCCATTATAAGGCTTACTTCCATCCAGGGCAGTAGCAACAACGAACGTTACCCCCTCCCAACATATTAATATTATGTCCGGGGGGCGGGGCCCCTTGCAATGCAGAAACTGGTATATAGGCTACACAAATCTTAACTATACTAACTGAACAGACAGCCTGCAATACATGGCGCAAATAGCAGCCTACAAAGCAAATCCACCCAACGGGGATCGAACCATGGGGCGGAGTTTGGTTTCCGTTGGGGGGGGGGGGAGCTAAAAATACTTGGTGCAGAACGAGCGGCGCCGACAATATTTTTTCGTGTCGACCCAAAAAAGAGTATATATTTCCCTGCCGAAAAAGTTGATGACCTTTTTTTACTCGTCAAGTTGAAATCTCATGAAAATCAATGTAATAGCCTAATAGGCTATATTTCCCGGCCGAAAAAGTTGATGACTTTTTTAGTCATTTGGTTGAAAGTTCTTGGGGCTAAGCCCGATAAAGACACCATTTGCATGGTAAAACATGAATCTAGAAGTTCTTTGGGGCTTAGCCCCCTATCCCCTGATAAACTCCGCTACCTCTCGCACTATACGCCAGCGTGTTATTCAGCACTCTGCCGGGGGCCCCTTTCCATGGATTGTGCAACAGCATCAATAAATGTCACTTACCTATAGCTACACCTTACTTTTTTGCCACTTTCAGGGGCCCCTTTCTTGCGGGGGCCCCCTCCGGTCGGACGGTACGGAGGGCGGCCGCTACGCCTCTGCTTCCATCCAAACATAAGCTTACGTGAAGAACTCCAATTTATACAACGATGCATGCCAATACTACGGATGTGACACGTGCTCTGTTCCGGGAGACATTATTATGACACCAATGCATGGACCTTGGACGTGAGATAAGTTACCCGCGATCAGTTGTTTGTCGTTTTCATTGTCTCACCCACCAACCATCAGTTATTTCGTGACTGCAGAGTTGGTATTGTCATATTGGTTCAAATGTTTACACGATCTGCTGTTAGCCCAGTTAGCTACCTTGGTAAGAGAGCTGGCGGCCGCGCGTCTGTGGAAGAGAGCGTGAGGGTCGCGGCTCGATTCCCGAAGGTGGCTATTTGAGTTATTCAAAATCTCGGGCTAGCACGGTCCGTCCACGGGGAACTAAATGGCGTGGCGTCCATTCACACGGGCGAGCGGTGATGAAGGATCTCTGTCAACCTCCAATTGACCTTCAAAGTTTTCTTCCTTTTTCTTCAGTGTTCAGTAGCGCAGCCTATGCCTAACCTAGTCACTGTACTTCGGTATCTAAAGCTAGTGTATAAGTTTCTAAAGTTCTTAACTTGTTCAATTACAACAAAGCTCTGTTTCTTGTATTTTCTTCTTCTTTCATAACAACGCAAATAGCACAACAACGGATCAACGACGACAAACGCTTGAATTCAACGACAGCAACGCAACTATTATTATCTAACTCCACTGTTCTCTAAAACGTCTTCTATTCTCTACTACCAACTCCTTCTTCTACAACTTAACTCACTGTCTGGGCGTACACTCTTCCCCTAGCCGCTCTGTCCTTCTATCTGCCTCTCTCCGTCTATCTGTCCGTCTGTCTGTCTGCCTATCTCTCTCTCTCGCTCTCCGGCGACGGTCGGCCGAGCCGCGCCAACTTTCCCGCCAGTCTGTCACCTGCAGGCCTAACTGTCTAGACGCTGACCTTGAGCTGGTCTATTCGTACGCCTAAACATCGACTGACCACATAGACTATACAACATTAGCTCACATTACCTCCCTCCTTTCTTTTAAAGAGAGCTAATTATCTATAAAAATTAGCGAACGTACCTTAACTAGACAATGCAAATAGTCCATAGCATAATACATCATAAAATATCTTACACTACAATCTAGACAGACAATCAGCTACTACATTCAATTTATCTTTCTTATAGTTCAACAGAATGTCAAAATTTTGCAATGATAAAGACCATCTGACTAATTTAGCAGATTTCGACATTGATTCAGTCAAATAAACTAAAGGATTATGGTCTGTAAACACATTGATTTTAGAACCAATAAGAATTTCTTTCAACTTATTTAAAGCCCATATGATTGCATAGGCTTCCTTCTCAATCGTCGCCCACCTCCTCTGAGTATCTGTCAGCTTCTGACTGATAAATGAAACAGGACGTTCAATCCCTTCCTCGTCCACCTGAGACAGTACAGCTCCCACAGCAAAATCACTGCTATCACAGTACAAATTAAATGGTTTCCCAACCTCAAACATATATAGAATCACATTTGATAAGACAATCTGTTTAAGGGAATCAAAAGATTTCTGATGTGCATCAGTCCAAATAATGTTCTCAGGTACTTTCTTGCTAGTCAAGTCTGTCAATGGTTTAGCAATTTCAGCAAAATTACAGATAAACTGTCTGTAAAATCCAAAAAATCCTAAGACTTGCTTCACTTCCTTCCTGGTTTCAGGTTTCTTCAAATTAATTAAACTGTCAATCCTGTCTGGATTCATCATCTTCTTCCCTGATCCTATGAGGTGACCGATGAACTTCACCTCACTCTTACCAAACACACATTTCTTCAAGTTCAATGTTACATTATGCAGTCTTATTTGTTTCAAAAATAATTCCAAATGTCTTAAATGAATGTCCCAATCATTAGAATGCACTGCAATGTCATCAACATAAGGTTCAGTAAAATCATGAATCGGTTGCAAAATCATATTTATCGCTTTTACAAAAGTCCGTCCAGAGTTAATCATTCCAAACGGAACACGCGTAAATTCATACAGTCCATTATGTGTAACAAACGCAGTCTTCCATTGGTCACTCTTTTTCACAGGACAAGTCCAATATGCACTGCGACAGTCCATAACAGAAATGAACTTGGATTTTCCAACTTTGCTCAAGACATCGTTGACGATTGGCATAGGATATCGGCAATTTTCAGTAAAAGAGTTAATGTACCTGTAGTCACAAGCCAATCTCAAGGATCCATTCTTCTTTTTGACAATGACAAGTGGACTTGCCATTCTGCTTGACGATGGTTGAATGATGTTTTCTTTCAGCATCTCTTGTATTTGTTTTTCCACTTCTGCTCGGTATATTAATGGTATTCGATATGCCACGAATTCTTTTTCTCGAAAGTCTGGTCTCAGCACCACTTCGTGTTCTACTAATGTACATAGTCCAGGTTGGTCTGAAAATCTGTCTGCATATCGATTCAGTACATCAAGTAATTGTTTCTGCTGTTCGCTGGTCAGATGTCCAATTTGTTCGTAATCCAATTGAAGTGACTTCTGTTTTGTCTCTGAATAGTCTTCCTTCAGCGGTATTTCTACCACTGATCCAAATTCGTCATCCTCTTCCACGATCAGACCACAAGACAATGTTCTCGTAATGAACTTCCTCATCTTGTTAGCATGAATAATCCGTCGACCGTTTTCGTTCATGTCCACCAGATACGAATATTTGGATCTTCTTTGCAGGACCGTGCATGGACCATGCCATCGGGAGATCAATTTATTGGTTGACGTTGGATACAGCACGATGACGTTCTCTCCTGGCTCGAATTCTTTATCTTTTGCTCTTTTGTTGTATTGACTGGCGTACTGTTTTTGCTTTTCTTCAGCACAGCTCTCGGCGAATGTCAAGGCCTTTTCCATGTCTGCTCTTAAATTCTTCAGGTACTTTGCCGGTTGTACTCCAATGTTCGGTGGTAGATTTATTTCTTTGGTCCAGCTTTCTTTAAGGATGGTGAGTGGCCCTCTCGGCAACTTTCCATAGACCAGCAAATACGGTGCCACTCCTGTAGTTGCATTAGGCACTTCTCTCAATGCCCAGACTGTAAATGGAATAATTTTATGCCACTGTCTCGGATTTTCCACAACGACATGATGAATCATTTTCTTGAACGTTTGATTCCATCTCTCCACCAATCCTGCCGCTTCTGGATGTCCTGGCGAATCGAATCGAGGACAACATCCCATCAGTTTCAGAAATTCTCTTGTTAGACTGGCTGTGAAATTCGTTCCTCTATCACTCGTTATCACTGACGGAACTCCCACATCCATGAACAGCTTCATCAAAGCTTCGCATACAGCCTTAGCGGTCAATGACTTCATCAAGAATATTGTCGGCCATCTTGTACATGAGTCCACGATGCACAAACAATACTTATGCCCTGCTGCTGAAGTCGGTTCGATTGGTCCTACGACGTCCATGGTCATTCTTCTGAACGGTACATCCTCTCTTGGTATTGGTGTAATCGGCACTCGATCCATCACCAAACTTCGTGCTTTCAACTGACACTTCTCACAGGACTTGCAGAATTTCACCACATCTCTACGCATTCTTGGCCACACAAAGGACAACTTGATACGTTCCCTTGTCTTCTCTTCTCCCAAGTGTCCGCCAAATACTGACTCATGTGCCAATTCCATCACCTGAATTCTTCTTTCCTTCGGCAACACCAACTGATACACCAACTGGTCCAACATTTGATGCTTCTTATACATCAACCCATTCACCACACTAAACTCTGATCCTTTGTCTTCAGCTATCTTCCACCACGACCTCAGTGACTCGTCATTTCTCTGCTGCTCTTCAAATTTCTTTGCGTCTGCCAATTGTCTTTCATCACTCGTATTCTCGTAACCGCACTCCACGTTGCTGATGAGGCTGCTGTATGCTGGCTCAGCGTGAACTGCATACGCTAAATAAAATAATACTCGTATTCTCGGCAAACAAATCCCTCATACTCGTGTCTATTTCACCATCACTCTCAGAATCATCATCATTATCACGTTCACATGCAACCATCTCTTCTTCAATTTCATTGTTTCCGGATGTTATTCCTTCTTCTTCTTCTTGAACGCTTTGTTCATCATCGCTTTCTGTGTCCTCAACTAGCAAACTTTCATTTGACTTTTCCTCTTCTCCTTCTTCCACTTCTCTTCTCCGACTCTGTGCTCTTGTAGTCACATTCGCTTGCAATTCTCCTTGTAGTACACTCACTGGTGGAACCTCTTTCAGTTCTGATATTATCTCTGGATGCAGCAAGAACTTTTCTTTGTTATCTTTGCACAAGACTGCCGGAATGCTGGCACACACCAAGGTTAAATATGGCGCGATATTTACTCCCTTGTCTTTCAAATCTCCTCCTTCGTTATGACAACTCATCCGCACTTCGATTTTCACCAACTTAGCTGGAATGGGTTCTCCAGCCACACATTGCAAATGTACTCTGCCAATTTCTTCCACTGTCGCTCCTTTCAACAATTCCTCATTGATTACTGGAATCTCAGTACCAGAGTCAATCAGCGCTCTGACTTGCACGGGATGACAACTGTCATCATTTCCACGTATCTCTACATTGACATGCTGTAGTAAAGACTTCTTCGTACGTTGACACTCATCTTTGCTTTCTGTTTCTCGACCAGTATCTTTCATTGGAGCAGAATTTACTATTTCTCTCTGTATAGCAAATTGAGGCGTGCACTTCATCACTGACTTCACTTCCGTTTCGCGGTTGTCTTGTTCTTCAGAATGATTCGGTGCATTCCTTACTTGTATCTGATTTACTCTGAGATTTTCTGCACTTCGAGTAAATCTATTTCTCAGATTTGTCCTTCTGGGTGGTGCTTTGCAATCCTTTATCAGATGTCGGTCTGACTGACAATTATGGCAACGTTTCTTAACAATCCCTCTCTGTTCAGTGCTCTCCCGCCTGTAATTGTACGCTGTATTGTTTTCTCTTTGACGTCCCATCACTGGAATTCGACTGTACATTTGTCTGTCACCCGTTGCTTCTCTTCTATCTTGACCAAACTGTCTTCCAGGAGCACCATCATTACTTGCTTCGTTATTTCTGGCTTGGTTTCCTGTTTCTTTGTTATTACTATTCCACCGGGGTTGCTTCGAACTATTTCCCCATGCTTCATATTTCGGTTTGTCTTGAAACATTAGACCAATTCGATTGTTCACATGTACGTCTGCGAGTTCTGCAACATTACTAGCTTCAAAGCATTCAGTACCCTCTTTTGCTAGTACGAACTGTAGTGGACCTGGTGGTAGACATTCTTTCAATTTATCCGCCACCAATAGATCAAATAACTTCTCGTAGCTTTTGCCCACTCGCCTACTTCTGACATAATAGTTCAACAGATTCTTCAATCTTGCTGTAAACATCGTGTATGTTTCTTCTGCCGTTTTCCTCGCATCTCCAAATCGTGATCGATATTCTCTCGCTGTCAATTTGAATTCTTTCAGTAAATGTTCTTTCACTATGTCGTAATCGTCTAGATCAGCGAAAGACAATCGGTTCAACACCGTTCTTGCTCTTGGCGTCATTAGTGGCAACAGCAATTTGACCCAAAACTGCTTTTCCACCGTAAAACTGTTGAATGCATTCTCAACTGTCTCAAAATATAATGGCACCTCCATCATATCATATGGCATCTTAGGTAATACGTGTTTCATTGCATCACCTATCCTTTTAATCTTGGACACCATTGTCTCACTTTCTCTGATCCTGTTTCGTTCTGACTCCTCACGGCTTCTTCTGTCGTCTTCATCTCTTTTCTTGAGTCTATTTTGATCTTCTTCCCTACGCAGTTCTTCTTGTTCTATCTTCTGCTGCAACAATTCTAACTGTCTTCTGCGTTCCTCCTTTTCTATAGCCATTTCTCGGAGCTGAGCTTCCTTAAGAGCGAGTTTCTTTTGTTCTAATTCTAATTGTTCTTCCCTTTCTCTTTCCGCTTTTTCCAAATTTTCTTTCTCCATTTTCAATTCTTCCTGTCGAATCTCTTCGGCTCTTTGTAATTCTGCCAAACGCATGGCTTCTTTGTCTTCCTCACGAATCTTTTGCTCTTCAATCTGTTGTTTTCGTATTTCTTCATCACCTTTCCTTGCCCTCTCGTATTCTATCATCAATTCCATTCTTCTTCGTTCTGCTTCGTCACGATCTCTTTTCAGTTGTTCTAGCTGAAGCTGGAACTGCTGCTTCTGCATCTCAATCTCTTGTTGTCTCATCCTTTCTGCTTTTTCCACTCTTTCTTTTTCCTCTAGTCGAAGCTTTTCTGTTCGTTCTTTCTCCTCCTGTCTCCGTTTCTCCTCTTTCTCTTTATCTTCTTGTCTACGTTTCTCCTCTTTCTCTTTATCTTCTTGTCTACGTTTCTCCTCTTTCTCTTCTCGTCTACGTTGCTCTTCTTTCTCTTCTTGTTTTTGTTCTTTCTCCTCTCGTCTCCGTTGCTCCTCTTTCTCTTTCTCTTCCTGTCTGCGTTGCTCCTCTTTCGCTTTCTCTTCCTGTCTGCGTTGCTCCTCCCTCATCATCATAAATTGCATCAACGCCTCCATAGACATCGGTGCCGGTGGTTTTTCAATTGGTTTCTCCTCAACGCCACCCACTGCACCTTTCTCTTCAGCTTCCTTTTTAAGCCAAACCTCTGCTAATGCTCCCATCAAATTTTCTCTAGACATCTCTTCGACTTCTTCTACGTCTAGACCCTCTTCAATTAATAACTTTATTAATCGATCAGAAGACATCTTCTTTATACTGGCTTGCTTTTGTTCTGTAAGTTTCTCCATCTTTCTTCTTTACTTCAGTGATTACCGTGAAGAAATCGAGGGAGTGGCTATGACTATCTGTGATTGGCTGACTTTAATTCTTATGGCTCCTTGGGTAAACAAGCAAGTTTTGTATACCTCTCTCTGGCGTTGCGTTGTCGTAATGTCGTTCGTATGCCCGTTGTATCTTCTCACCAGACTCCGAAATGCGTCTCCAATCGTAAATATTCCTCCAAATGAAAATATTCCTCCGACTGAAAATATTCCTCCAATTGAAAATATTCCTCCAATTGAAAATATTCCTCCGATTGAAAATATTCCTCCAATTGAGTTCGCTATCCCAACGTCCTTTGCTTGAATTCAGTATCCCACCGGCTTGAATTCAGTATCCCACCGCTGTCACCAAAATGTCAACCTCCAATTGACCTTCAAAGTTTTCTTCCTTTTTCTTCAGTGTTCAGTAGCGCAGCCTATGCCTAACCTAGTCACTGTACTTCGGTATCTAAAGCTAGTGTATAAGTTTCTAAAGTTCTTAACTTGTTCAATTACAACAAAGCTCTGTTTCTTGTATTTTCTTCTTCTTTCATAACAACGCAAATAGCACAACAACGGATCAACGACGACAAACGCTTGAATTCAACGACAGCAACGCAACTATTATTATCTAACTCCACTGTTCTCTAAAACGTCTTCTATTCTCTACTACCAACTCCTTCTTCTACAACTTAACTCACTGTCTGGGCGTACACTCTTCCCCTAGCCGCTCTGTCCTTCTATCTGCCTCTCTCCGTCTATCTGTCCGTCTGTCTGTCTGCCTATCTCTCTCTCTCGCTCTCCGGCGACGGTCGGCCGAGCCGCGCCAACTTTCCCGCCAGTCTGTCACCTGCAGGCCTAACTGTCTAGACGCTGACCTTGAGCTGGTCTATTCGTACGCCTAAACATCGACTGACCACATAGACTATACAACATTAGCTCACAATCTCACTCTCAGGGTCGAGGCACGCTATAGATCTATAAAAATCCGATTAGCAATTTGAAAAATCGAACATTAACACTGATTTTTGAAACAAAATTGTTTTCGAAGAACTAAACAGTCAAGTTGTTAATAATTGTGAGACGATGCAGTTCATTGCTTTTATGTTTCATATTCGTCCGTCGTCATATCAGAAGATTAGTATCCAGCATATCCGTATCCGTGACTACGTCCGTGACCACCGTATCCATGGTGACCGAAATTTCTTCCGGTTCCAGGAACGCCTTCCCAACGAGCGGTTCCGGTTCCAGAACCCACTTTTTCAGCCACGTGATTAACGTACAGCTGACGTGCGGCATTTTGGTAGTTGGAAGCAACGCCATCTGGTCTGTTATAGGAAAGGAACCAGTCAATAATTTTCATTAACAAAAATTTTAAGCAGCGAAAAGCAAAACATTTGTTTATCAGCAAATAATGCTCTTGAGGAGAGTCACCGCTGCCATCTACATAGCGCTGTATAGTGTATACTGTGCATGCATAGGGGAGAGTTGCCATGAATGGACCACCTAAGGCAAACTTAGCCAAATTTACGGTTTAATTAAACCTTCGTCATAGCGAAGGGATAGGCCAAGACTAAGTAGCTAAGGCCAAGTAGACGAGTGCATGGCTATAGCAAGCCGAGTGGTGGTTAGGATTGTGTCGTGCTTAATGCTCTAACTTTGACACTTAACCAACTCAGTCGTAGGTCTAAAGGTTTCTATATCAAAACTGAACCTGCGATTTTCAGACGGCGAGAGACAGGACGGGTACTCCCTCGTTTTTCGAAGTTGTGAAAACGAAGTCAATAATTAGGCCAGCTTCATTGTCAAGGCTGACACATAGTAATGCTGCTGGCTAACGTGTCTAAATGGATTATTACAGTGGAAGTCGGGTTTAACACATGCATTACATTTGGGTAGAAGGTAGTCGAAATTGTGTTACTATGTAAATATGGATCTTCAAATCAGCAAATCGCCGCAAGAATATTTGCATTTCAGCTTTCTGTAGATATATTATTATTATTAAGCATGAAAGTTGATCTTACACGTGTCTGAGTCCTGGTTCGTAGTGACCGTACGATGTGGCTTTGTTGTATCCAGCGAAGACAGCAGCCACCGTTGCAACGAGTAAAACCAACAGGACCTTCATGATGACTTGTTCTGTCGACTACAGATGACTACGTATCTTCGAAGTGAAGGCAGACTGGACAGTGATAACTAACCACACGATAACGGTCCTTTTATACTGAACTACAGCAACTGGTCAGCAACATAGGTTCAGCGATGGGTGGGACACACCCACATACACACCCATACACGGAGGCAGACTGGCGGACAAACAAACAAAGAAAGCACAAACGGGCACGTAGTGAACATTACATTGCACGCCGAATGTCAGCAACTGATGGCAGATGTTGGCACATGTATCACACTGGAAGCACAAGTGGTTAACTAAATGCCGTTGTAACAATTCATACAATGCTTCGCAATATGCGACCAGGACACAGACATGTGTGTGGCCTTTTGTTTCAGGTAAATGAATCAAGGCAAAATGCCTTGCTTAAATTCTACTAGCTTTGTGACTATGTCAGGCTTTGAAAGTTATGGTATATACAAATATTTTGCAGGTCAGTTTTTTATTGTGTAGAGAATGAAACATTGCCAACATTTCGTACGAAGTCAGGTTAAACGTTGGTAATTAGGAATTCGAAATCTTTCTGTGTGTGCATGTTTCTACGCCTGTCCGTTCTGTCAATGTCTGTTTCCTTTTGTCTGTCACTGTCTTTCTCAATCTCTGTCATATGAAGCACGTGTATGTGAAAGCAAAGCGTCGAACAGTTGACGTTGTAGAGTATAAAGGTCCGTTCTCGTGTGGTCAGGTATCACAGTTCAGTCTGCCTTCAATTCGAAGATACGTAGTCATCTGCCGTCGACAGAACAAGTCATCATGAAGGTCCTGTTGGTTTTACTCGTTGCTACCGTGGCTGCTGTCTACGCTGGATATGACAAAACCACATCGTACGGTCACTACGAGGCAGGACTCAGACACGTGTAAGCTCAACTTACATGTACATCTATCATAATCAGTCTGCGCGTAAAATGATTTCAAGTTGGTGGTATCGTTTATTGCTTCATATTATTTGACTGTTTGTTGTCACTGTGAGAACGTGTAGGCTACTAAGTGGTCGAGAACGAAAACCAACTTTATTAAAGTCATTTGAATCAAAATAAAACCAAATTTAAGGTAATTGAACTTAAAAGTTTCTCTCTCCTATTTTTAAATCTGCTGACTGCCAGGACATGGCTAACTCATATCTAAACTCACCTGTTTTTCTAAAATTCTTGAAAGGTCCATGCATTCTAGATTATCTAATTTTCTAGAAATGTCTAATATCATTCTTATATGACAAGCAATTTGGCTTCAGAAGAGGTCACTCCACTACCCATGCCATCTTGGAAGTTGTCGGCAAATTATCTGATGCCATTGATGTTCGCAATACTGCCATTGGTGTATTTCTGGATTTATCGAAGGCTTTTGATACGATCAAACACGATATACTAATTGATAAACTTTGTCACTACGGCATAAGAGGAGTTGTACTAGATTGGTTCACATCTTATCTATCCAATAGATTGCAACAGGTAACATATTGTGGAGCGTCGTCTGATTGGGCAACTATACATTTTGGGGTTCCCCAAGGGTCAATCCTAGGCCCTCTGTTATTCTTAATTTGCATTAATGACATTGCAATTACTCTAATAAGCTTCTATTTTTATTTATTTGCCGATGATACCACTGTCTTTATCTCCTCTAATAATGTAAATGACTTGTTTGAATGCATGAACTCTGAATTACTCCACTTGTCTACCTGGTTTAATGCTAATTCCTTATCCCTCAACATTAAAAATTCTAATTATATCTTATTCTCCAGTAAGCTTATAGGTAAGAGGATCCCTGAGGACCCATCTAAAACTACTATTTTTAACAATGTCCCCATTAAACGTGTATAACAGATTAAATTCCAGGGATTAGTCATCGACGAGCATCTTAAGTGGAACTTCCATATCACCCTAGGCTTGTCAAAAATAAGATTGCTAAATCCGTTGGAATAATTAAAAGGCTTAAAAATATTCTTCCCCTCCCTACGCTTAAAACGCTCTATAGCACCTTTGTTCTGCCCTATCTTAACTATGGTATCATAATATGGGCAGGTGGCTACAAAACTCACCTTGAACCCCTGCACTTGTTACAGAAACGTGCTGTAAGAATCATCTCTGGCTCCCACTACCTGGCTGAATCTGCTGGCCTATTTAAAAACCTTGACCTACTAACTATTTACGATTTATATAAACTCCAACTGGCTGTATTTGTGCACCGCCATCAGAATCATTTACTACCCAGTCTTTTTAGTGACTACTTCACAACCAATGCCTCAATCCATAACTATAACACCAGAGATTTTACCTTTGTCTCCACTTAAGATGCTCATCGATGACTAACACCGCTTTAACTTACATCATAACTCATGTAAAACCAACACTAAACAATTCACTGTCAGATTTTCTGGACCCAAATATTATTATGGAATTCCATTGACCCTAACATCCGCTCCATTAACTCACTAAATTCTTTTAAATTGGCCTTTGAAAAACATTTGCTCAAATCAGCTGACCCTATGTAAGCTATAACTATGCTATAACTAAACTCTAGCAACGGCGTCATTTCTTGATTTTACCTTTGTCTCCTTACATATGTACTTAGCCTTAACTTGTTGGGGATGACTAGATAAGCTTTAGCTTCCTCTCCTCACGAGTCGATTCAACTTAAGTCTCTGCTACTCTACTTTCTCGTGCATAGGCCTACTTAAATTTATCTATTAATATGTTTTTGCATCTGCTACTCTAAATGGGCATTGTGAACTGTGGAATGTAGGCTATACATTGAATCGATTCTAATAAATTTGATTTGATTTGATTTGAAAAGTTCGTAATACAACTTTTATCCGTACTTTTTATAATCTTTAATCATCACGTATGAATCAAGGCAGCTTAACAAATCTATTTCCAAAGCCTGGAAAGCCTTACGTTTACCTTTTTGTGTCAACAGGCCGGATGGCGTTGCTTCCAACTATCAAAATGCCGCACGTCAGCTGTACGTTAATCACGTCGCTGAAAAAGTGGGTTCTGGAACCGGAACTGCTCGGTGGGAGGGCGTACCTGGAACTGGAGGAAATTACGGTTACCATGGACATGGTGGCCATGGCTACGACGGCTATGGACGCAACCACGGATATGGATACGGATACTAAGTTTTATCTAGGATAAATTTTCATTCGACGATGATTGGAACAGTTACCTCGGAACAATGCTAAAGTTTTAAGTTAAAATTACGAGATATGAATAATTAACCGCACAATCCCGAAGCGGAGTATTGATTTAGCCCCGAATCAAAATCGGATATTCGTTGTAATTAGGCCTACTAAATTGAAAATGTAATTGGAATAAGATGGCCTAATTAGGCCTAGTGTATGCCTATTATTTACTGTTATTTAGCCTATTTGAAAGACCTGTGTCAGTTTTCATCTTCTGCCTACGCCTGTATTCATGTGTGATTGAGATTATTGGAAAGACTTAAATAAAATAAAATTGCAATTTCAAGGAAGATCTTGCTTTCTGTCCATTTATGTAGGCTACATCTGTTCCTTTTCTTCTTAAGTGTTTGCTCTCCAACGTCCATGCACTGTTAGTTTCAACAACAATAATCAAATAAATTAAGAGACAATGTGATTGCACACATAAATAGTGACAATCATGATACCGGCATCTAAGAATATTGTGTCAGGATTTGACTGACATCGGGTAGGTCCTACGGGACTAGAAAATAAAATCAGATAAATCAAGAAAATAATCAGAAGACACTCATATAAATATACCTACCGAAAAATTAAGATACCGTTCGTTTTCTGCCTATAAGAATATTGACAGGAATTTCCAGCATTGGGTACCGGTACGGTTCTAGATTGCTTCGAATTTTATCACCTACAGCATTAATCGGCTACAGATGAACACAACATCCTGTTCTTGTCAGTTTCACGATCCCCAAACAAATTATACTTTTCTTAATAATCGGTTTAGAAATTGTTAAGGCGAAATATATAGCGTGAGCGTCGGTTAGGGCTCAGGTTAGGCGTCGTAAGGTTCGGTTAGGGTTAGGGATAAGGCAGTCATTCGATCCCGGATACTTCTTGGGGAGTAGGGGGTCGTAAAACTGACAAGTACCCAACATTCTCCGAATACTTTACCATAATGAAACGATCGTCAAAAGCGATCATAGTTGCAGTTCGTCCATTATTTTGGGCTTTTTCTTGTCCCATTGACAGCAACTGTTTAGAACGACTGCCTAAGTTGCTAAGCGTAAGCCTTTGTCTTGCAATTTTAAAAAGTCACCTACTTATTCGATGGTTAAAAAGAAATGTTATAACAGAGCATTAGGCCTATTAGACATTTTAAACGAAGTTGTTTAAAATAAATGATGAGCCATCTAATCCTTTTGACGACGGTCACATAATGATAAATGAATAAATGGCATTGCCACGACTTAAAAAGTACGATACCATACAAACGTGTATTAGACGATGCATTTTTTCTTTCCCGACCCTTGTACCATGCATCTGGAAATCTCTCATTACAATTCAACAGCATTTAGCTAGTTAGGCGAACTAACCCCACCCCCCAAGACCCACCTCCACCCCACAACACCCCCACCACACTCCGACCTCTACCGGTACGCCACCCGTGAAATTTCCCCCTCCACCCCACACCTCACCCCCAATTCCCCTCCGGCTCCATCCTCCACCCCGCCTCCCAAACCTTCACACCACCCCACCCCATCCCACCCCACAACATTCCGACCTCCACCGTTACGCCACCCGTGAAATTTGGGTTTCCGGGAAATTTTCCACTCGAACTCTCCACCCCCACCCACCTCACCCTCCACCTCACTACGGCCTCCACAGGTACGCCACCTGTGAAATTTGGGTTTTCAGGAAAATTTCCCCAACCCCATACCCCCACTCCCCTACTCCTTTACCCCCCCACCCCACCACTACCCACTCACCCACCCACCCCACAACACCCCACCACACTCCGACCTCCACCGGTACGCCACCCGTGAAATTTCCCCTTGCACCTTCACATCTCACCCCAATTCCCCTCTGGCGCCATCCTCCATCCCCGCCTCCCAAACCTCCCCACAACCCCACCCCACATTCCGACCTCCACCGTTACGCCATCCGTGAAATTTGGGTTTCCGGGAAATTTTCCACTCGAACTCACCACCCCCACCCACCCCACCCTCCACCTCACTTCGGCCTCCACAGGTACGCCACCCGTGAAATTTGGATTTTCAGGAAAATTTCCCCCAACCCACCTCCCTACCTCTTTACCCCCACCCCACCAATAATCACCCACCCCACAACGCCCCACCGCACTCCAACCTCCACCGGTACGCCACCCGTAAATTTTCACCCCTTAACCCCCACCCACACCCCCCATCCCCACCACACCACACTCCAACCTCCACACGCCAACCGTGAAATTTGGGTTTTCGGGAAAATTTTCTCCCCCATCGCCCCACCCTACCCTCCCATCCCCACTCCTGCCCCATCGCCCCACCCCACCCCACCCTCCTACCCCCACCCCTGCCCCACCAGGTCCCTGCGGGCCGAGGTGTGTGCTGGGTAGAGGCGAGGTGACCGTGCAAAAATCTGTCGAACTGTGAAACTATGGCAAGAGAATGGAAATTTATAGCGAAAATTAGGGTTTTCGCTCCCCACTCTGGCCCCCATGTTGGTAGAGATGCGCCAACCCCTCCACCGGGTGGTTCTGATAGCCTCCGTCTAGGTACAAAGTTTCAGATCAATTGCTGCGTCCTAGCGGATTTTTTTGAGGTTTCGCGCCCCACCCTGGTCCCGATGGCGGTAGAGAATCGCCAACCCCTCGTTGGGGTGTCTCATGCCGAGAGTTACACAGTAATGAAAGTTTGGAGTGAAAAGCTCAAAAACTGTGAAAATGCATTCCGTTCAAACAGACACACAGAATCTTCTCTTTATTTATACAGAAGTGGAATTTACATTTGAAAACTAAAACGGAAACTATTAAATTCACTGCTGTAATCTAACGAATGACTCATGGGCAATGGCATAGCAATAGTAGGCCTATTAGCAGAAATTTATTTAAAAATGCTATAGTAGGCCTATAGTAGATAGCGTTGAAATGACTATTACATCCTTTAAAATTTTCTGACAGACCCAGGCGACCCCAGGCAAATCGTCAGGCGACCCCCGGGGGTCGCGACCCACAGGTTGAGAACCGCTGGTCTACATAATTATTTATTATTATTATTATTATTATTATTATTATTATTATTATTATTATTATTATTATCATTATTGTTAACATTTTTTACCCGAGGAATCAATGATCTACCAGGATCTATAAAAATTATTTTTGGGAGTTAAAAAAGGAATCTCCGAGAAATCAGGCCTCGTCCCAGGTTTCACAACCATCCTGAAATGTGCCTCTGAAAAGACAATGGCACTGTGACGCGCTACACAGATGAATAGACTTTGAACAGGAACTTATGTCCACGGTGATCTACAGAGACTGCTGATATGCGACTTTTCATCAATGCATAATAATAATAATAATAATAATAATAATAATAATAATAATAATAATAATAATAATAATAATAATAATAATAATAATAATAAAAATAATAATAATATGGATGAGGTGTAATCGTTCCAGATGCATTGCTTGTATAAACTCGTAAGTCCCTGGGGGAACGAAGTACCTCAGGGCAAAAAAAAAAAAATAATAATAATAACAACGACGACGATGATGATGATGATGATGATAATGATGATGATGATGATAATAATAATAATAATAATAATACTCATTCATTCATTCATTCATTCATTTCGAGAATTTAAATAGCGCCTCTTCAAGAAATCTACTCAGGGGCTCTCCCAGCCCAGCCACAGCTAAAAAAATAGGATTTGAGATGCTTAAAAAATGCAGGGGAATTTAGCCTAGGCATAAGTCGCAAGGTTAGTGAGAGGCCATTCCAGATAGCGGGACCCACAACAGAAAAGTCTCGGCGCTGTCTGATAGAAGTGCGAGCCCGCGGAACCAAAAGCTCACCCGTTGCCGCCGAGCGAAGAGCTCGACGGGCTGCAAGGTCTGAGACAGGTTGACAAAGGCTAGACAAGTACGATGGAGCACAAGAAAGACGGCATCGCCAAACAAGTGCAGCAACTCGGTAGGAGATGCGCTGTGAAACAGGGAGCCAGTGGAGAACGTCTCGCATATAAGCAGAGACGGGGGCATATTTAGGAATGCGGCCAATGAGGCGAGCAGCCGAACGAAGGACTCGTTCAAGGCGACCAATTAGTCCAATAATAATAACGCAGTTGCTTTCAGAGGTACTTTCGCAAGCCTGGAAGCAGACGAATAGGACCATTTCGGACTGGTTTTATAGCAGTAGTTAGGAGATAAGTCCCCGAGGGATCCTAAATACCTCGGGGCAAATAAAAATAATATTAATAATGCATTAATCGTCTGATTTTGAAGTGAATCCATGACAAGCGAACAGCTTTAAAAATGATGTAACAAAAACATGATTCCCAACATCAAAGAACCACCCGGATTACTGAGGACGGACGGAAGGCGTCCCGATGGGTTGACTTTGATTCCATGGCGTGGAGGTCGAAGTCTTGCTTGGGATGTAACAGTGACGGACACCGTAGCTCCATCGTATTGAAATTCAACGTCGGGCGCAGCAGGAGCAAAGGCTGAGCTGGCAGCCACCAAAAAGGTCGCCAAATACAATCAAATGTCCACAACTCATTTGTTTGCCCCACCGGCCTTTGAGACCCTGGGTCCCATCAACGTCAGCGAACTAGAGTTCATAAAAGAATTAGGAAGACGTCTTTCCCTTACCACCGGAGACTCCAAAGAAACCTGTTATCTATTTCAGCACTTATCAATCACCATCCAGTGATTTAATGCACCTTCCGCGGTTCTTTTGCCAACCAAAATTTGTCGATTAATAACACTATAATAATAATATTAATATAATAATATTATTATTATCATTATGGGTAATTAATATTATTTTCCTGTTAATAATGTTGCTTGTGTCATAATAATAATAATAACATTATTATTATTATTATTATTAATAATAATAATAATAATAATAATAATAATAATAATTATTATTATTATTACAATAATAATAATAGCAATAATTATAGTAATAATAATAGTCACGTGAACATAGTTAAATATCTTATTGAACAGAACTCCAACCCACAATTTAATTATTTAATCGGTTCTTTCAGCTGGGATATCCGACCTCTCACAGGTTATTATTTTAAGAGTTTACTCTTAAGACTTAGAAAGAGTCATTCCAAAAAGAACAAAAAACTATGAAACTAATGAAAAAGAGCACAGAATATAAACATGTTCTCTTCATAAAATTTTGCATTTTTTTACCGAACGAAACTATTTGCATATGGACTATAATGGAAGTATCTTACTTACTTACTTGCTTACTGGAAGTCTCACTGTTGAATATTGTAATCTATGAACATGCGCGTGAGCTCATAAAACTTTTCTATCCAAGTTTATTATATAAACGGTTTTGCTTTTTGTTTCTCTCTATATAAATATCCGAGTATTTTAGCATTTTTAAAGCTGTTCGCTTGTCATGGATTCACTTCAAACTCAGACGATTAATGCAATGCTCAGTCTGTTGTGATATTGAAAAAGTAAGCTTACAATTCATTCAAAATTCCCTTCGATGCTTCGACTTTTTAAGACAAGTAGTTACATCCGTTGGTCCTATTAGGCTAGTCAAAAATACGGGAAATTCATCATGAACCCACTCATTTAGCATGAGGGGTTACCCATGCTAATGCTGATTTATTTGATTGCTTGATTGCTTTTGCTTTTGCTTTTATTTTGTTCTTTCTCTGAGTTTTTCATGTAGTGTTAACTACATTAGTTTTGTTTTTTATAATAATTTTTTTCTTTCCCTAGTTAAGTAATATCTCTGCATTCCAATACTCCCTTCAGCTTTCACTTTCTCACTTCACTTTGTTAATTAGGCCCCTGCTTAGCGGGACTTGTCCCTTTTGGTGTGCCTATTTGCTCCCTCACTCTTATAATACCTATTCACTTTGAGTATTTTCTTATTGCGAATTATGTCTATACTTTGTTAAACATACATGTACAATTGAATTGATGGGATCAATAAAAATATGTCTATGTCTATTTACTATGGCAGACCTTTTTTGGCAGAATATTGTACGTAAATACCCTACTAAACTACAGTAGAAATCCTAATAAATTCCAATATGGGGAAATATGTTTAAATCGTTAATTATTGTGGTACAAATTATGACTGTTCGTATAGCGTTTCGCTTAGTCATCGCCTATGCATTATGAGCGTGACCTTAAGTGCGGGGTCGTTATCGACCACACTGCAGAGTTTTTGCATAAAATTTTATTTATTTTTGTCTCCAAGATCGACATTTACATAGTTGAGATAATAAATATATTAATCGATATTTAATTTGTTTAAATCGGTAATTTCACTGTGTTTCCAGCAGATAAATCGTATTTCCGCCAGTCCTTGAAATGTAAACAAACTCGTATAGGCATAGCTGTTGGTCGTCTGTTCAAAACTAAATTCAAAATTTTAATTATTTCCCCATATCGCATTTTGTCAGGATTTCTTCTACCATATATTCTTTAGTCTATTTCAAAACTTTGGTACTATAATTTTAATTCACCTTTTTTTTCCGATTTAATTTCGCCAACTTCTAGTTTGTCCAGAACCATTTTAATCGATCCAGCTTCTGCTTAGACAAGAATTTGTTCGATAAATCCCGTTTCTATTTTGTCAGTATATCTTTTTCATCAGTTTTACATTGAAAATTATTCTTCATCAATCCAGCAGAATGACTGCACTAACCCTAAAACTAACCCTAACCGACCCTCACGACGCCTAACCTGAGCCCTAACCGACCCTCACGCGCTAAATCCCGCTTCTACTTCGTGAGGAAATATTTTTCATCGAATTTCTATTTCTGTGGGTCGTACACGAAACCTACATCGACACGCGGAAAATAAAAAAAGGTGAATTAAAATTATAGTACCAAAACTTTTCGCGCAAAAATTTACTTGCCATAGTAAATGAGCGGGTTTAAGACTTAATTGACCGGACTATTTAGCTATGTAAGCTGGTTTTGCAGTTGGACCACCTTTCGCCTTTAGAATTATGCAATTTTCTACTTACGATGATTTGCTGGATTAATTTAATTTATTTAGCAATTCCCTTCTTGACATGTGTTAGAGTGTCAAATTAAGTATTAATATCGGTTATATCGCGTCTAAATAAGTAGTAAAGAAGTGAAATATTACAGTGTGACGGGTCACGCTTTGACATAACATAATATATCCTAATGCTGGGCTTAGTTGAATTTTCCATCATATTGGGTAGGCCTACTCTTTATAATCGCTGATTTGCGCTGTTTTTTTATCTAATAAAATATGCTAAACAATGACTATTTATTCAGGACAATACCTTCTTCAAAAATTTCTGTTTGTTTTGATGAAACATTGAACGCAGAAACCACGTGATGCCGTGTAATAATGATGCTGCAGATGATGTTGGTGGTAATTTGACTATCGCTTTTCACGTGCGCCAGTTAAAAGATGGAGGTCTACCGTATCTACTAACGGTCATAGCATGGAGTTCTCTTTTGCTTATATTTCTTAGGCTTTGGCTCAAATTTGCCAAAAAGAGAACACATAACAATGATTTTTCAAACAAAACTTCTTCAGGATACTTAAATCTATACTTCAAAACATCTCTGAACTCTTAACCACCAATCAGCATGTCGTTGTTATCTCAATGGACTATACAAAAGCGTTTGATTCCTTCAGACACTGCGCAATTGTTGACACGCTCTCTAAGCTTGATATACCTGACTGTATATTCAACTGGTTCGCAACCTACCTTGATGACAGAAAACATGCAACCTGCTTCGAAGGGAAAACATCAACGATTAAGAAAATAAATGCTAGTGTCGTTCAGGGTTCTGGTGTCGGCCCGGCAAAGTTTATTACTTGTACTTCTGACCTTCATCCAGTAAATGATCAAAACCGACTATTGAAATATGCTGATGACACCTACCTACTAATCGGCTCGAACAACATCAGATCTGCCCAAACTGAACTCCAACACATACAAACTTGGGCCACCAGCAAAGACCTGCACGTCAACCCAAAAAAGACCAGGGAAATGGCTGTAGAGAGGAGATCGCATGCTTCATTAGCCTCCATGTCGTCCATCACAGGAGTTAAAAGGGCTACTTCTATAAAAAATACTGGGTGTTACAATTGGTGAACATCTAACTGTCTCGGAGCATGTTGATAATACTCTAAGCTCGTGTGCCTCTTCAATTTACGCTTTGCGCGTGCTGCGAGCTCACGGCATGCCAGGACCGGTGTGGCATGAAATCTTGTCCGGCATGAAATTGTGTCCGGCTCCGCCCACTTCCGTTGTCAAGACAGTATTTCATACGGCATACGTATGAGATATTGTCCGGCATGAAATCTTGTCCGGTATGAAATGGACACGACTCTGCCTACTTTCTTTGTCGAAACAGTATTTCCTACTATTATCATATAAATTATCTGCGTAAAAGTATCTTACTAACATAAAATTAATCATATAATTCTAGGGCCTATATATGGGATGAGAAATCAAGGATGTAAACAGTTGAATTATTGTTTTAATGTGCGATGCTTGTTGAGACCGCGATGACGCTAGTTCTATATTTAGAAGGAAATTCCCATCGCGGAACGTGGCGAACTGGCGATGAGTCGAGGCCTGTGTAAATGAGTAAGATCGCTTTCAGAGCATAGAAAGGAGTTCTAAAACCTTTAAAAATTAGGCTTTCCATTTATCTTTTAGTTTTCAGTTCTGTTTATTTCACCTAGCACTAAGCGCCAAACTAACGGCTCGTTTTTCTGGTCAATTTAAAGCATTAGGCCTATTTTCTTTTCCTCGGGATCCGCGTTTTCGTGCTGAGGCGACTATGAGGGTCATTTTTCGAGAAGCTCTATAGGCCTGTAGGCTAGTCTAAATCTATGAACGCGGTACGATGCTACTACCGTTGACTTATGATGCTCATATAGGCTAGGCCTACTACGTACAACGGTTCTCTATCAACAGGGCAAATTTCAAAAGGGCGCAATCAAAAGGGTGAAAATGAATAAAGCGCATTGTTTTTAGAGCGCATGGTCGAAATGGCGAAAAACAAAAAGGCGCATGTTTAAAAGACCGCAATCAAAAGGGCGCATGTAACCACCGTTGAAAGAGCCTTCATCCAGCTTCCATTTCTTAAGCATTATTTTCGTCAATCCAGCTTCTATTTCTTAAGCCTTATTTTCATCAATCCAGCTCATATTTTCATCAATAAAAGAGTCTCCTTCATCCATCTTCCATTTTTTAACCCTTATTTTCATCAATCCAACTCATATTTTCATCAATAAACGAGCCTCCTTCATCCATCGTCCATTTCTTAAACATTATTTTCGTCAATCCAGTTTTTATTTCTTAAGCATTACTCTCATCAATCCAACTCCTATTTTTCAACAATAAAAGAACCTTCATCCACCTTCCATTTCTTAAGCATTATTTTTGTAAATCCATCTTCTATTTCTTAAGCATTATTTTCATCAATCCAACTCCTATTTCATCAATAAAGGAACCTTCATCCTTCTTCCATTTCTTAAACATTATGTTCGTCAATCCAGCTTCTATTTCACATGTAAGAGAACCTTCATCCAGCCTTCATTTCATAATCGTTCTTTTCTTACTGACCTGTTAAATTCTTCTTTTAATCATTTCGTTTCAATCCAGTGGGCTTCGATTGCTCGTCGCCTAATTAGCACACTCTTTATTTACCCTTTTCGGTTCCCTTCGGTCTTTTAAGACGCGCCCTTTGATTGCCTTTTCATTGTATTTGTTTGCGCCCCGTTGATTGCGCCCTTTTGATCACTCTTACAATATTTGTCTTTTCGCCCTATTGATCGTGCCATCCAAAAGCATGCGCTCTCTTGATTTTCGTCCATTTGACTGCGCCCTTTTGATTGCGCCCTTTTGAAATTCGCCCTCTTGTTACGATACCACGTACAACAGATCTCGAGATAGGCCCTGTTAGCTATCTGTCTGAAGTGTGATTATAACCTACTCATTTTCTAACTTCATACACAATCACTTTCAATTAGCTGTTAAAGTAGAATCTATTTCTTCCAATTTTAGGAAAAGCTAATTATACCTAGAACCCATAATTTTGGATGATACAGGATTTCGACACGTAGGCCTAGGCCTTAGCTTTAATAATATTATAGTTAGGTCAGCTAGGCTGTGCCTCGTATCATTGGTCTTGGTAGGCTGAATAATTATCTTGTCTATTTTGTGTCTTCCCCGGACAAGATCTCATGGTGCTATTAATACTGTAGCTTGACAGTTGCCATCTGATGTCATCGGTCACGTGAACCAATGACAAGGCTTTCCGGACATTATTTCATGCCGGACAACATTTCATGCCACACCGGCCTTGCACGTCATTACTCGAGCGACCACAGTTGCACGTCTGCTGTACGCCTCCCCAGCCTGGTGGGGACTGCTGAGCGCTGGTGAGGTCGACCGCATCGAAAGGCTCCTAGGACGTGTCCGACGAGCTGGATTCCTCCCATCCGACTCCCCCAAAGCAGTCATTATGGCTGAGGCTGCTGAAGCTGCACTCTTTGCAGCTATTATTATAGACAACAATCATGTTCTTCGCAAATTTTTCTTCGATAGACTCCCTGGAAAATACAATCTACGCCCTAGGCTACATCCATTCGAACTAACCAATAAAAACAATAAAAACTTCATAACACGGATGCTGTATAAAAACATTTACTAGGCTTTATCCGCTGCTCCTTTGTGCTTGTTAACTGTCGCGTTATGTCGATTGGTTATTTTGTCAATAAAACGAATATATATATAAGTAATGATATTTGTTTATGAGAAGACAGTCTATCCATTTCTATTTCATGTCCACCTGTCGTCAAATAATAGACTTAGTATCCAGCATATCCGTATCCGTTGTTGTGTCCATGACCACCATAGCCTGAAATTCCGTATCCATGGTAACCGTAATTTCCTCCAGTTCCGGGCACACCTTCCCATCGAGCGGTTCCGGTTCCAGAACCCACGTGTTCAGCCACGTGATTAACGTAGAGCTGACGTGCAGCATTTTGGTAGTTGGAAGCAACGCCATCTGGCCTGTTTTAGTGGAAAAACAGCGAATCAATGATTACTGTGATAAAAAAGTTGCAGTTTATCCATTCGCATTTCATTTCCAACGGTCATCAAATAATTCCTGATCGAATCCACAGATCTTTGAATTTCGATTACCGGTACACAGCAAGTAGGCCTATTCTGATCCAAATAATTAGAAAAACTTGCACAAGAAGACCTCGATAATTATTGTCTTGTAGTATTTGAAACCAAGATCTAGACCGTGAAATAGATTATTTTCGTCAACTTCATGGTTGTCTTTACTTCATCGAGCTATTCAGCATTGTTTGGCAACAAAGATGCTTGACATTGTTGAGCTTAACATCATATACGTTACACGGTTAGTCTGCGTTAGTTTAAGTGGTACCGAAATAACTGTGCATTAGAACAAAGGTTCATAATCATGTGGGCAAATAATGCTCCGCTTATTATTAGAAATGCATGTAAGCCAATGATTAGTCACGGTTCTGGACCGTCAACCTATTGGAAGGGCGGTGCAATGCCGTTAAGGCTAGAAGGCATACACGGGATTGCTCTTCTTCCTCGCCCAAGTCAATTTACTTCGTAAATTAGGTCTAAATAATATACACATTAAAATTCGGGTAAAGGGTGATAATGCTACTAGCATTGTAAACCTTAAAACCAGTAGGCCTATGCATGCGCTTGTATAGCATGCATTATAGCTGCTGTCGATATGAGATGAGCTTACACGTGTCTGAGCCCGGGTTCGTAGTGACCGTATGATTCGGCTTTGTCATATCCAGCGTAGACAGCAGCCACCGTTGCAACGAGCAAAACCAATAGGACCTTCATGATGACTTGTTCTGTCGACGGCAGATGACTACGTATATTCGAAGCGAAAGCAGACTGAACTGTGATAACTAACCACGATGGGTCAGACCTTATATAGGTCTACTGGTCAGCAGCATCTGTTCGACGTTTAGCACTCCCACACTCATCGCATGTTATACATGCGGACAGAGAAGGACAAACAGCAAACAGAGACAGACGCAGAGACATGCAGGCGCGGAACGAAACGGGGGGAACGTCTATTTACACGCCGATTGTATATTATACGCTGTTTAAAATACCTAAGTGCCCGTCGAATATCAACAGCTGGCTACGTGCTTTTACCCACGCATTTCATAACGTGCCTTTACAACAATGTAGGCCTATGAATTGCTCTGGCAAAGTCCGCACACTTCTATGCAATTGTTGTTTTATACCTGTCAAGTGAGTCGTTGAGTTTTGACGGAATGTAGGCCTAGTCCTGGTTTTGCTGCTATAGGAATTACAAAGGCTGACTCTTTGCTTGTAAACTGAAATTTCGGCATATGAAGTTGAAAGATACATATCTTTTTATCCGTTCAGCTTTATCTCGTAAAATCTTGGAATCATATTCTTGGTCCAATTCTCTAAATATTTGGAAAATTTTAGCGTGATGTGTTATCAGACATTGGAGATATATGAAAAATAATTTGGCTTACTTTTTTGGAATCACGGTGAAGTGTCATACATAAGTAGTTGAGGTCATATTGTAGTTCTTGTTGTACTAAAATGGCTAATAAAATTAGAATTGAAGTGCCTCAAAATTAATTAAAATTGAAGCAAATGCCATAACGTAAAATTATCTAGAATGTCAAGTGTAGGAATGGCAGGTGGGCAGTATGCAAAACCGATTTTGCAATATAGGCCAACATAATTTTGGGATCTGTATAAAACAGAATGTTTCAACATAGTAGACCAGTGATTCTCAACCGGTGGGCCGCGGGCCAAAAGTGGTCCGCCAAGCCTAAAAATGGCCCTCATCTCTCAAAGAATACATTAAAAAATATGATAAAATTGAGAATTTGGACAGGATAGAGCACATTGCTATTTTCTATTGCAAATTATTTTATTTTTTACGTCTACAAAATAACATAAAACATATTATTCTATTTGATTCAAAAATCAAAACAATTATATGCTTTTAGTTAATTAGATTTTAGCCTTGTGGTCCATAATGTCTTTAAGCTAATTAAAGGTGTCCTTCGTGTCCTCCAACTTAGAAAAGGTGGCACGAAAGTAAAAAATGGTTGGCAACCACTGTAGTAGACCAACAACCCGGAACGAGTTTCACTTTAAGCTTCAGAGATTATTGTCACAATAATGTCATCATTTCCGGCCACAGCCTTGGCTGGCTTCACTACTGGCTTCTTGCGTTGCCACCAAATCATCACCAAAGAATAAGTAAGTTCGATGATTTCTGCCGCAGTTGGGACGGAGATGCCAAGCCAGAGGTTGAAAGATCCTCCGAGATTGGAAGCCAGTGTTTCCCAGGTGATTGCAGGTACGTCAGTCACGAGATTGACGATCTTCTTATCGAACCTGACGAAGACCTGCAGGAAGTTCTCCTCGATCAGGTGCACCATTCGAAGTCGTTCCAGAATCTCTTCGGAAGTCAGATTTCCAGATGCCTTCGCTCGAGCGATATCTTCGTAGACTGAAAATTCAGGAATGCTTCTAAGATACTGTTCATAGAAGCTCAACTGGTTGTTCGGCTTCGGCCAGTTGGATACTGTTGACACCGTTGTTTCATATGTGGTCTCGAAGCAAAGAGGTCGGCAGTCGCATCTAGTTTCGTCAGCTTTGAAATTCCACATGCAAAAGGTTTGGGACAGACCGCGGTTAACCGAGTCGACGATGACATCAGAGTCTGCCCTCAGTGAATCAGTGATGTTGTCGCAGAATCTGTGATTTCCCAGACGAAGGTCTTCTTCGGTGAACACCATATAAGGATCCATGCAGCCGCATTTCTCAATCAGCTGACGCTGGCGGCACAAGGATACACAAGAAGCAATGTCGTAGACGGGTGAATTGGGTCTTGTAGGGTCGAGATCCTGTTTCTCGGTACAGTTACCATAGGGATAGGGGAGACGGGTTGAGTTGGTCTGCTTCAGAAAGATGGTTGTCTCTGATCCGGGTGAGATTGCGATTGCAGTCAGTGGATCCGGAAGCGTTCCTCTCCGGTGCACCATGACGCTCACTCCGGTCGTACGCGTGAAGCGGATCCACGTTGTGAAGGAGTCAAATACGTTCGTCCTGAGTGCATTGATGAAAAGTAGCAAGCCGAGTGCTGCAGGGACACGTGATTGTGCCCTACTACGGATGGTCTGGCACCACTGAAGGGGCGGTACAAGTCGATAATGAATGTCGCAAGAGGTGGTCTGATAGAGGTCCCAACTGTATGACAGACACTGGAACGAAATGTTCTGCGACGAGTTTGGGGGCCGAGATAACACTGCGGTATGACCGTTGTAGGTGGGAATTGACCTCAGTTCAGCCCACGTCCCATCAACGTATTGCTCGTAGTTCACTGTGGCGTATTGTTTCATCATATCGATGTCCCGCTGATAGGCCGCATAGTTCTCCAACTGGTCGAGATCAGACAGCTGAAAGAGACTGCAGACTGTGACATCGGGGAATTCGGGGTCTTTGAAGTCGACGCCAGAGTTCTTGATTACTTTGAAGCTGGAGTAGCTGATGACCACCGCAGAGATCTGATAGAGGAGAACGCAAAAGCACGACACAAGCGCCACCATCCAGAACACTCTGACTATTCTTCGCTCAGCTCTGACTGTCCGACCGACGCCTTTCATTGTCGTCGTCTCTGCAAATCGTCGCAGCTCCTTTCGAATTTCAGTTTCCATGACCGTTGTGCTGCTCAATTACCGTCTGTTCGTAAAATAAATCCTTTTCCCAAAAGTTTGATATAATATTATGTTCTTTATTGTATTCTTCTGTCTAGGTGTATCTGCTGAGTTTCCTCGATCTATGTCTAAGCCTGTATATATATATGTATATATTGGTCTATCTGTCATTTACTCTTTACTGGCAGTTGTGTATTATCTCGTAGACTGACAACTCTATACCTAAATCTGTATGCAGATGTTTATTCTATCGAAACATTTTATTCTTATTTATTGGTCTATACAGTAATCTTTTAAAACTACTTATTAATAATTTAGGATATTTATTGTTTCTATGTAGACCTAAAGACCTTCCATGATTCTGACATTTGGATTGTTTAAATGCAATCTGCTTTCAATGTTAAGCCTCCTTTTACCTACGACTGTCACAGCAAATCTATTGCATCTGAACTGCTACAACCTGTTGGAAACGAGCAGAACCACCATATAGCATTCCGAAGTCCACTATGTCGTCGTTAGCTGTATTGGCATATTCTTCTGCTGCAGTCTTGCAGTGAGCAATGGCACAGCTCAATGCTTGTTTCAAATTTATACCCTGCAGTATTTCCTATTTACTTTCCACAAACGTCGTTCTGGTGTTGTTCCAACTATAGAGTGAAAGGAACCATCATTCTAGCGTCCAATTTATTAACTTCGACGAACAATAATATTATTACACTTCGACCGAGTCTTGCCAACGACTGGTCTCATATTTTACGCAGTCACACATCCTAATGCTCAAATATCGGCCGTTGCCATTGCGCGCACTAATGGCCGCACTTGCATCAATGAACCTACCATGAAAGCGGTCTATTTGAGAACGGTTTAGTCTAAGTGAGCGAAATTGATGCTGTCATCAGCACTGGTGTTTTTATAGCTGCAGCTGATGAAATGCATCGATCAGTTAATGGAAAAGCTAATAGCGAGAAACTACAGTTTCCATGATATGGCAAATACCTTATCCGCTAAATGAAGGCGAAGGTAAGGTTAATGGTCATCAGATCCATTTCCACTCCTCTAATCCATGTGTCTCATTAGCAGGTCATGTGATCTTTTCTATTCCTCCATAGTCTTCGTTCACTAAAGTACAGGTACAGGTATAGGCCCTACTCCATCAGGAATTTTCTGGTGGTCCTCGTCTTTCGGAACCCAAGTATCGTGAATCTTCGCTTTCAGTCTGACGCAGTCTCAGTTCGTATCCAGATGGCCATGCTGCTGAAACGGACCAATCTTCTAATGCACTGCATGTTCTGTTCTGTTCTCAGCCATCCTCGATCCGAGGGTCGGCCGCATCATGTACAATGTTCCTCCAACGTTTCCTGTCGTCCGTCAGTCTTATCATTTCTCCCAATGTCAATACATTCTTTTATTTTTCATGATGCTGTTTGGGGATGTTGAGATGGTAGGTCCCCCAGTTCTTTTCCATCTCGCAGTAAGGAAGCCATGCTCCGGGTGTGCCAGGTGTGCCCTCCATTCGCTGTAGACCTGCCGTTGTCCTTCAACTGGATCCTCCGTCAGATCTACTGAAGTCTCGCTGCTGCCCGAGACCTGCCGCTCACGTTGGCCAATCTTTTTCAGAGTTCATGATGAGCCTGTCCAACACGCGAAGCGCCCTATAGGTGGTACTTCGGTCAAGACCTTCACCACTGTTGGCATAGCCTCAGCAGGCAATCTCCTACTTGATTGTTCACCCCTCACCACGTTGAGGTGTGAGTCGGTCTTTGAGGGGGGGCACTGCATGTAGAAGCACCTTATTACAGGTATAATAGCAGAAATCTAAGTCTCGTAACTGTAGGGGAATTGAAGAGGAGCAGCAGCCATGTTTAGGCCTAATCGCCTGTTGAGATATAATAATTATGAGGATGGTCAAATGCTTTTGCCCAGAGGAACTATCTGTGACGCCGCCATTCACCTTCATAGGTGTCGCCCACACCGTTTAATCGAGCAAGGTGTCTTCATGATGCGGTGGAAGGTCCTTAGAGAAAGATGGGGAGGGGTTAGGAGGCGATAATTTGTCCTATTTGACCGATTCCCAGCGCTTGTTATAGGCCTACTTCAGACAGCAACTAAAATGTATGGGAATCAGACACGACACAAAATGCGAACACAATCGCCGAGATTAGACTCGATGGAAAGAAAACCAACAACATTAGTGTTGAGCAGGACAAAATGCAACAATAGTTTCTTCAAACCAAATTGCGGTAAAGTTGCGCAGAGGTGTAGGAATCTTGCTAAACCATAATACACTGTCAGTGCAGAGGTTCATCTTTATTTAGACGAATCGGGGTCTGTCATACAAAATAATGGTTTCATAATCTAATGCGTTCTCTACACAACGCAGATGGCAAATCTCGTTATTCAACTTATTTGTATTTATTCGAACTTAGATAAATCGACGTTTCTTTGCTGCAAGCGTATCCCCGAATGCCATGGTTAGATCAAATCTTACGTTGATACTTAGTTAAGCTGCATTTTTTTTATCTGAAGCATGGAAGTATTACAAGTTATAGGATGTAGATGATGTTGGCTATTTTTGCAAAACGAATATTGGTTTGTTTTATTAAAGGTGGTACTATAATTTTAATTCACCTTTTTTTCCGATTTAATTTCGCCAACTTCTAGTTTGTCCAGAACCATTTTAATCGATCCAGCTTCTGCTTAGACAAGAATTTGTTCGATAAATCCCGTTTCTATTTTGTCAGTATATCTTTTTCATCAATTTTACATTGAAAATTATTCTTCATCAATCCAGCAGAATGACTGCACTAACCCTAAAACTAACCCTAACCGACCCTCACGACGCCTAACCTGAGCCCTAACCGACCCTCACGCGCTAAATCCCGCTTCTACTTCGTGAGGAAATATTTTTCATCGAATTTCTATTTCTGTGGGTCGTACACGAAACCTACATCGACACGCGGAAAAAAAAAAAAGGTGAATTAAAATTATAGTACCTTATTGGTAAATCGTTCAACGATATCAATGTGTCAATGGGATTGAGAACGCTTTGTCATAAATTATATGTGACCATGACAATGAATGATTTGAACCATTAATAATAGCTAACTTATAACCATCTAATAAATCTAGAGAGTACGGTGACGCGTAAAAATTGGCACACGCAGATTTTTCATTGTGTAAAGGATGACACGTTGCCAACGGTTTACTATCAATACCGCGCACACAATACCGCACACACAATGCCGCGCACACAATACCGCGATTCACAAGACCGCGCACGATCATTACCGCGCACGATCATTACCGCGCACGATAATAACCGCATACAAGTATTTCAACATGCATCCAGCTTCTACGTCAGATCTAAAAATACCTTCATCCAGCTTCTATTTCTCATGCGTTATTTTCATCAATCCAGCTTCCACTTCATTTATAAAAATACCTTCATCCAGCTTCTATTACTCATGCGTTATTTTCATCAATCCAGCTTCCACTTCATTTATAAAAATACCTTCATCCAGCTTCTATTTCTCATGCGTTATTTTCATCATTCCAGCTTCTATTTCATATATAAAAATACCTTCATCCAGCTTCTATTTCTCATGAGTTATTTTCATCAATCCAGCTTTTATTTCATATATAAAAATACCTTCATCCAGCTTCTGTTTCTCATGCGTTATTTTCGACAATCCAGCTTCTATTTCACCTCTAAAATAATTTAATCCAGCTTCCATTATTTTCTCAAGCACTGGACCAGTTGTCTGTAGACCAGTTGTCGTTTGACGAGTTGTCTGTAGAACAATTGTCGTGACACCGCTTAAATAGAAGTTGGATGATGGTATTTTTAGATCTGACATAGAAGCTGGATGCATGTTGAAATAGTTGTATGCGATTATCATCGTGCGCGGTAATGATCGTGCGCGGTAATGATCGTGCGCGGTCTTGTGAATCGCGGTATTGTGTGCGCGGTATCGTGTGCGCGGTATTTTGTGCGCGGTATTGACCGGATACCGTTGCCAACAATTCATGCGAAGGTAGCATACAATACGTCAAATGCCTGCAATACGGCAATTTTGTGAATCAGCGTCTGTCATACAATATGAGTGTTATGAATCCCCTATATTTTCTCTGTCTATCTGTCTGCATGTATTCTGTCTGTCTTTCTGTCTGCTGGCTGTCTGTCTGTCTGTCTGCCTTCTGACTGTCTCTCTCTCTTTCAGCTGATGTTTTCAACTATATAAGGCCCGTTCTGCTGTGGTCAGTTATCACAGTTCCGTCTGCTTTCACTTTGAAGATACGTAGTCAACTGTCGTCGACAGAACAAGTCATCATGAAGGTCCTGTTGGTTTTACTCGTTGCTACGGTGGCTGCTGTCTTCGCTGGATATGACAAAGCCGAATCATACGGTCATTACGAACCAGGACTCCGACATGTGTAAGCTCAACTTGTATACATAAAGCAGCTATGATTCGTACAACGTCCAAAATGAATTTAAACTAAACATTTCCAATAACTTTTCATCTATTATTTGGTGTGTCAGTTGGAAAAGAACCATGCGTTCGAGGAAGAAAGCCCTCTAATAAATTTTTTCCCATATCAAGCTAAAACGAATTTCATTTTAAAATTGAAAAACTTTAAAGTTTGGAACAGATTTTTTTGGAGGATCTCTGTCGTTCTATTCGCAAACTTCGCATCAATCATTTACATAATATATTTTCGTTTATTCACTCTGGTACAAAATAATGCAAAGTATGAGTTTGAATGTAGCTATTGGCGCCACGCCAATAGCTACATTCAAACTGGAACATGGTAACATAGTGGAACATTTCAACGAGAGTATTCTACCTGCCGGAAATATTACAACTCAAGTTCCAGAATGTTAAAAAACACGTGTAAATTGTCAATTTTAGCCCTCATTTTGGCGCCTCTCCCTCTCCCCTCTGCGCCCGGGGACACATGTCCCTGCCCTAGCTACGCATCTGCACTAAATTTGTGACGATCGACATGAATCTCATTCATTATCAACTTTAATCGGTCACGTTTAAGTAAACAATTGATCAGGTATTTCCTGTCTTCGAAATGTCATGGGTGAAATGTCGCGGAGAATTGTCAATATAGGCGAATGTATTAAGGTCCAAAACCTCTTAAAATGTTTACACGGTTTTCAATGCAATTATACTGTCAATATGTTTTCAGAATAATTACCTAAGTAATCATTGCCTAGAAGGATTTGGATTTTATACAAATGCATTTCCAAGGTCTAGAAAGACTCGTGTTTACCCTGTTTGTGTCAACAGGCCAGATGGCGTTGCTTCCAAATATCAAAATGCAGATCGTCAACTGTACGTTAATCACGTGGCCGAACGCGTGGGTTCTGGAACCGGAACTGCTGGTTGGGAAGGCGTTCCTGGAACTGGAGGGAATTACGGTTACCATGGTCATGGTGGCTATGGCTACGATGGTTACGGACGCAACCACTGATATGGATACGGATACTAAGTTTTTATCTAGGATAAATTTTCATTCGACGATGATTTGAACAGCTTAATAATACCTCGGAACAATTTGACAGAAGTTGAAATAACGATAGACGAGCAATGAACAGCACAGTTATGAAACGGAGAATTGGCTTAGCAGCAAATCAAAATCGATTAGTCTTTGTTATTACTGCATTGAAAATGGAATTAAAATAAGATAATTAGGCTGAGTAGCAGGCTCGTTTTATGGTCATCGTAGGCCCTAGGCCCTTTTGCATATTAATCTATTCGTAGGCCCCTAGGGCCTATCCAACAAAACTCTGCATTAATTGCCAAAAACGATTTGACGACGAAGTCATGGATGATACTGATCCGAGTTTAAATCATAGTGACAAATTCCGCACCCAGACTTTCTACGTGATCATAGACAGACTTATAACTGAGATGGGAAAGCGGCTAGCAGCTTACGCAACACTAGGCTACATGAAACTGATGAAAGATTCAATTTTCTTCTTGACAGAACTTTATCAACTGAAGAAATAGTGATTAGAGCAAAGGCATTAATTGAGATATATCCATATGATGATCTAGAAGATGCATTTATTGACGAATTTCTTTTGTTTTCTCGAATGTTTACAGACAATAAATCTGTAGCTGAAATGATTAGGTCACAAATAGCTGGCAAGCTGGTCTCCAGTTTTCCAAATGTCAGTATATTGCTTTTCGAATTTATCTTTCTATCTATGGATCAAGTTGTGCAATGTGCACGAAGGTGAACGTTCTTTCGAAACTGAAAATTATCAAAAATTACCTTCGGTCAACGATGGGACAGGCACGCTTATCTTCCCTTGCATTACTGTCAATTGAAGACGACTTAGGCTAATGCGAGAAATGACATTTGAAGACGTTATAAGCGATTTTGCGAATGCAGAGCCGCAAAGTTAACATAATATATAGCTTAGCAAATGTTACTGTTTCATTAGCTAACTCTAGCCTTTAAAAAGTTAGCTCGTTAAAATTAAATTTTCAAGTTTTCGTTTCCTGTTTGTTTTCTCCGGTCATTGACCAATCACTGCATTTATTTTTTAATATATATATTTTTCAAGATTTCGTAGGCCCCTGGTAAGTTCGTAGACCCTAGGCACAGTCCCTACTGTGCCTACTGGATAAGACGGCCCTGCTGAGTAGAGGTTTTTTGTGATTGCTATAAATTATTGTTATTTAGGTTATTTTAAAGACCTGTCTCAGTTTTGCTTCTTCAACTAACTTCACTCCATCACACATCTGCTGTCTCCTCCGCTTGACCTGAGATTCTGACCTCATGACACCGATATTGAACTTATTAAGGACGTTACTTGATATAGCGCCAGTGTTTATGTTGATCTTCATGTCTCAGCTTTGCGTGTGACGGAGATCTTGCAGAGACCTAGATAGCCTACATTTAAATTTCAGTTAATGTCTAGTTTTATGTCTTCATTTGGGCACACCTGTTCCCTTTCTGTTTAAGTTTTTGCTGTTCTTGCTCCATTAATGTCAGCAGCAATAATCAAATAAATTAAGAAAAATAACGAGAATAGGCTACACTAGGGTGACCATACGTCCCGGTTTTCCGGGACATGTCCCGGTTTTTCGTGGTGCGTCCCGGTGTCCCGAAGACTTATGGAAAAAGGCCAAATTGTCCCGGTTTTTGGCAGGAAGGAAATTTGAATATTGAAAACGTCATTTTTATGTAAACCACAGAACAAAGTGTAGTTTATAACCTTAAAAAGTCGTAACGAAAGAGAAGTTGTCAGTTTTATTATATTACATCTTTAGTATGCTATTGAGTTCAGTTGATAAATTCAAAGAACTATCAAGAAGTAACGAGAAAGATTTTATAATAGGCCTAGAAGCCTAAGATTTAAATAGCGGCTCAAGAACTATATCGACCGTCAGGTCGCGCTAGGGCCCTAATGGTCGTTCGACCGCTCATGCCAGCACTGAAATACCACAATTTTCTTCGACAACTTAAATTGCTGTCAGTGTAATGTGGAAGTTAAAAAAAAGGATGATCAGGGACACATTCCCTACCCAAACCCCGTTTCACTGTTCGGCGCTGAACGATCGATCCGCGATCGTCCAACGGACGCTCCTGTTTGCACCAGAAACATAAAATCTTCCTCTGGACTAGATTATACTGGGCACCGATTGAGAGATGGTTCTCTATTAAAAATGAGCAGGGCTGGATCCGGGGGGAGGGCAAATCCGGCCATGGCCCACCGTTTGACCAGCTATTCTGGCTCTGAAAGTTGACGTGCCCCTCCCATGAGTAGTTTTGCAGGCCCTCCCCACGCCCCACGAGGTCCGTACAAGAAGTTTAAGAATACTGTACGACTAAAAAAAGGTCATCAGCTACTTTTGCGGGGAAATGGTATCTTTTTCTTAGGAATTCGATAAATGACTCAAAAAGTCATCAGATTTTTGTTCGGTGACCAAAACGAAATTTGTCCTCTGTCCAAGACCAAAATTTTTGACCCCCATCGAAAATTTCTGTATACGCCCCTGTAAAAGAGTACTGCACTAAGTGCACTGACGACAGGAGCAGGTTGTAGGCCTACATTTCTACACTGAAATCTATGTTCAGCATTAAATTTAATTGAGTATAAGACTATGCCATCGATCGTAAGCCTGTGGCCCTGTAATTAAGGAATTAGGCCTACAATTGATATTTTTCAAAAAGTGTCCCGGTTTTTGATGGCCAGAAAATGGTCACCCTAGGCTACACGCTTAAATATCAACAATCTTGATACTGGCATATCCACCTCTAAGAATATTGGGTACTTTAATTTTAATTCGTTCATATTAATTTCGGAATTATTTCAGTGACACACAAATGCACGCTTTTATAAATCCGACTTCTATTTTAGATAACAAATATTTTTCATCAATTCATCTACCATTTAGTCAGAAATTCGTTTCATCAGTCTATTTTCTATTTAAGTAGCAACAATTGCTTTTATCCATCCAATTTTCATTTAAATAATAACAATTATTTTTCATCAATAACGCTTCAAATTAAGCAAGAACATTTTCATCGATCCAGCTTCCATTTCAGTAAAATCATTTTGCGTCGATCCGACTTGAGGACTCTTTTGTGTATGAACTGTGTACATTACTGCTGATATAAATTCGAAATTAATTCGGGTGAATTAAAATGATAGAAGCGAATATTGTGTCAGGATTTGACTGACATCGGTTTCGGGACTAGAATGGATTATCGACTACCTTCAATTTTATTGTCTCAATAATCGGCTACAGATAAACTAAAATTTAGTTTATCTGTAGCCGATTATTGAGACAATAAAATTGAAGGTAGTCGATAATCCATTCTAGTCCCGAAACCGATGTCAGTCAAATCCTGACACAGTAGCCTATTCGCTTCTATCATTCTATTAATTAGGCTGGTCGCAGTGCTTTTTAAACGTGCAGTTCTACACAGAATGTGCAGTTGTAAATGAATTTGTGCAGTTGTAAAACCCTTCTTGTGCAGTGGTAATCATTAGGAAAACGTAACTGCAGCCGGTTTAACACGGAAAAGCGAAATGGAACGAAGGGCTTGTGCAGTGAAAAATATGCAGCAGGAAGACCAAATTTGCAAATTTCAAGCGGATGACTTGAAAAAAAGGTTATAAGATTGTACAGACGGCTACTTGCGCCAATTATAGGGAAAACTTGGGACAAATTTAAGACAAGCGACTAAAAAAGGTCATCAGAATTTCGCCGGCAACTCGCGACTAGAAAACAAATTGCTGGTTGTGCAGTTCAAACAATTTCTTTAAAAATCCCTGATTAGTGTGGTTTCATGGATTTAGACAAACACGAAATGAATAGGCTACCTGTAATAATTAGGCTGCTCTGAGCTGGACGTGTTTAAACTCGCCCTTATCTTTCTTATGGCAGATTTTAAGGCCAAAATCTGTGAGCCACTTGTAATGGCTAAGCGACTAGTCATAATAAAAAGCAAGCATACTGTGCACGCCGCTCAGAAGTCAGAACCCATATTGAACTTGCTTTTAGATATTCAAGAACATCTTGCCAACAATATAGGCTACTTGGTATGATGTAAATTGCTGTATTCAAGGCCCTGTGTGTTACAACAGTGCTACACGGGAACTTTGCAGCTTAGCTCTCTTCGTCTCTTCAGACAAATTAATTGGTTCAATCATCACCAATAGCCTCCAACTTCATCAGTTTCGTTCACGAGACCAATTGAAATGATTGACGCTGAATATTTGCTATTCAACATTTGTCATCTCGCTCTATTGTCAGTAACAATGTTTCAGATGTTTAAGTTTCTTTTTCGTAGTTGAATTTTCTATTGGCGCCAAAAAAACTAATAATCAGATTCGTTTATTCAGCTGACGAGGTAAGGACTGAGTGCTCGGAAGGTTTAAGTCCAGCATGCTAAGCCGTGGGCTATTGAACATCACACTGAACAAAAGGAATTAAAGACTGAATTGCTGTTTGTTCTGAAAATCTTGATCTCTTTCGTCAAGAGGGAAACCATTTGCATGTAGAATTGATGAAGTAGCCTAGATTATTACATTCATGATTCATCGAGCATGAAAGCGAACACTTGCAAGCTTTAGTATAAAATATCTGCTAATGACACTCTGAGGAAATTAGTTTTCTTCAGAATATCATCAAAATATCGGACAATTTTAGCATTTAAAAACTGTAAACCTATGTCTGTTTCGAAATTATTTCCAATTTAGAATTATCGAAAAGTGGCTGAAAATTTTCAACGGCAAGTTGACTATAGCTGTATTGTATCATGGCGCCTCCAGAGTGCGCGCTAATAAGAGGCGCAGATGCAGCTGAATGCCTAGACCATAGTCAGTTGCTTTCAAAAATAGTACACTGAATTCAATGATCGTTTAAACAATTCGTCATTTTAATAAGTTAACCTTTGCACTACATGTACTTGTGTTCCTGTAATGATTTATCTGCGTCATTTCTTCTTACGGGTGTGTTTTCTGACTTCGTCATAGTACCAAGTTAAACTTTAAAATATACACGAGGTGTTAATTTATAGCGAAGAACCAAAATATTGCATTAGGTCCTAAGCTTAGGCCTATATACTGTACTAGATGGGGTACCTGGCGTTGCCCGGGAAATTTAGGATTCGATCCGTTACGGCCACAACCCCACCCTACCACACTCCGACCTCTACCGGTACGCGACCCAAGAAATTTGGGTTTCACGAAAATTTCCACCCCCATCCGACCCCCACCCCAACCCATCCACCCCACCCTTCCACCCCATCCCACCCTCACCCCATCCACCCCAACCCCACACTCACCCACCCCCAAACCCCCACTCCTCGACCCCCACGCCATCCCACCCCGCCCCTCATCCCAATCCCACCCCTCCACCTCCACCACACCCCTCCCCGACCCCTCCACCCCACCCCTCGACATCCCATCTCGCCAACCCCCAACTCCACCCCTCCACCCTCTACCTTCCCACCCCTCCATCAGCCCGCCTCTCCCGGTAAGCGACCCGTGAAATCCGTAATGGCAATAGAGCAATAGAGCTTAAACACCTCTAAAACGGTTAAAGTCAGTTTTTATACGGGGCAAGCGAAAGAAAAAATTTACATCGAAAATCATCTTAAACACCTTTAAAACGGTGGAAATTATTGCTTTTATACGTGGCAAGCGATTGAAAATTTATATCGAAAATTAGTGTTTTTGACCCACCCGCACCCTGGCCCCCATGGTGGTAGAGATTTGCCAAGCACTGATCCGGGTGGTTCTGATAGACCTCTATCTAGAAAAAACAATTGAAATCAATAGCTGCGTTTTTTTGAAAAAAAATTGGGGGTTTCGCTCCCCACCCTGGCCCCCATGGTGGTAGAGAATCGCCAACCCCTCGACTTTGCGTCTCGTGCCGAGACCTACACAGTAGTGAAGGTTTGGAGTGAAAATCTCAAAAACTGTGAGCGTGCATTCTGGACAAAGTCCGGCCGCCACATACATACATAGCCAAGTCCTTTCTTATAGATATAGATAATGTGTATATTGTGCGACACTTCATGCAGTGATCTGGCGCAATGTAGGCTAACGTTGGAATTTAATTTGAAGTTTCCTATTAAACTTGTCGTCTTCATCATCGCTATTTCCTGTTGTTTGTCTTCCAATGAGATAAGCTTATTAACATGGGAGCCTTTTCATAAAGCAAGGGCACCAATCGATGATCGTCTTAAGTACAACATTAGTCGAAGTCACAGCCAATCAGAGAGGTCACTTCGTAAGTTCACACATCCGAGAAACAGAACGTCATGCTGCGGAGGGCAGTTATAAGCACCTTGAAGCATACAAGTTTAAGAAGCACGACTCTGAATGGCATTAGAGAAACAAGCAAGTGCATACACAAACCTTATTCTAACCAATTGTAACTAATAGGCCTAATTGGGAGGGCCAATGATTCAGGGCTATGCCCTATAACAAGATTCCTGCATATTTTGAACATTATTAGGGCCTACAATGAACGTTATGAACTGAAATATTTATGCTAATGCAACGGATGTCTGCGATATGTTTTTTGCCATTTCCTTATCTCAGCCATTTTTATGGCTGCAGGGATTGATTTAGTTTAAAAATTTAACGAGGTCTGTATAAGAGACAAATTGGAATTTGAACACTACACTGATATTAAAACGAAAGTGTTTTCAAGGAACTAAGCATTCAAGTTGTATTGTGAGACGATATAGTCTATGCTTTTTATGTTTTATATTCGTCCGCCGTCATATCAGAGAAGCTTAGTATCCAGCGTATCCGTATCCGTGATTACGTCCGTGACCACCGTATCCATGGTAACCGTAATTTCCTCCAGTTCCGGGTACTCCTTCCCACCGAGCGGTTCCGGTTCCTGAACCCACGTGTTCGGCCACGTGATTAACGTACAACTGACGAGCAGCATTCTGATAGTTAGAAGCAACACCGTCTGGCCTGTTACGGAAACAAGAGAATCAATAAATTTTCCTGAATTAAAAACATTTAAAAGCAATAAGTCGGCTTGTCAGGAATTGATACTATAAATAGGAGAGTCGCCATGTGAATGCTAGGCTATATAGAACATACGCTGAGGATTCGCAAGCCGAACTAACGGACTCACATACCATGAGATCCATATACATACACTCAGCATACCATGCATGAATGGCATAGCATTCGCAATGGTAGTACTAGTGTTATAAGGACCACAATGCAACTTTTTAACATTTTCCAAAAATATTCGACCTACAACGTCAAAGCCACGACATTGTCAACATTTAATAACAAATTGAAAGTTCTCTTAAAGTGTTGTCTTTGCGAAATGCTGGACCGTCAACCAAGTGGAACTCCTAAGGCATCTTCAGAACAGAGTTCTAACTGTGACCCACTAGAGCCCACCCAGCCGCAATGGGTAGACCTGGTGTATCAAAACGGCAGGCCTACGTGTAAATATTAGGTGGGGGAGGGATAAAGGATTTGAAACTCTTCGAAATCGGTTTTCTAAGAAAACGAAATTACAGATACTTCACAGTCATGGCTGGCACAGAGTGCCGCAGGTTAGGCCTAGCTATAGCATCGCCGTCTAAGGAAGTGGTTCTACTAAAACTTAGTTAAAAGACAGCGTTCGGGTCAATCGTAACCAAAATAAGTTAAAAACGATGTAAACTTTGAATTCACACAAACCAGCAGCATGAATTACAGCTGCTGTCGATATAAGATGAGCTTACACGTGTCTTTGACCCTGTTCGTAGTGACCGTACGATGTGGCTTTTTCGTATCCAGCGAAGACACTAGCCACCGTTGCAACAAGTAAAACCAACAGGACCTTCATGGTGACTTGTTCGGTAGACGGCAGATGACTACGTAGGCTATATTCTAAGCGAAGGCAGACTGAACTGTGATAACTGACCACAACGGAACGGACCTTTTATACTGAACTACAGCAACTGGTCATCAACATCTGTTCAGCGATTGGCAATTCCACACGAATCGCGTGATCTATGGACAGTTGGACACACACACATAAGCACTTATACAAGGAGGCAGACAGGTGGACAAACAGACAAAGAAAGCATAAATTGGCACGTATATTGAACATTAGGTCGCAAGCCGAATGTCAGCAGCTGATGGCAGATGTTGGCGCACTTAGCACACTGCCGACACAAGTGGATAATTAAATGCCATTGTAACAATCCATACAACGCTTTGCAATTTGCGACCAGTCAAAGTCGCCTTTTGTTTCAGGTAAATAAATCACGTAAAATACCTTTTAAAATTCTGCCTAATTTGTCGCTATGTCAGGCATTTAAAGGTTATAGTAGCCTATAATATTATAGAAATAGTTTGCAGGTCAGTTTTTTTTATTGTGTAGGCCAGAGAATGACACGTTGCGAACGATTCGTGCGAAGTCGGGTCAAACGTTGGTAATTAGGAAGTCGAGACTTTTGTGTGTGTGTGTGTGTGCATGTTTCTACATCTGTTCGATCTGCCTATTTTTGTCTCCTTCTGTCTATTTCTGTCTCTATTTCAATCTCTGTCATATGACCACGTGTATGAAATTCAAGCGTTGAACAGTTGACGTTGTTCAGTACAAAAGGCCAGTTCTGTTGTGGTCAGTTTTCACAGTTCAGTTTGCCTTTGTTTCGACGTTAACTGGTCATCTGCCGCCTACAGAAAAGTCATCATGAAGGTCTTATTGGTTTTACTCGTTGCAACGGTGGCTGCTGTCTTCGCTGGATATGACAAAGCCACATCGTATGGTCACTACGAACCAGGACTCGGACACGTGTAAGCTCATTTTAGATCTATGGCAGCTCTAATTTATTCTGCGTATAAAATTACTTTAAATTTGGTGTCGTTTATTACTTAATATTATTTTAGCATGCTGTTTGTTGTCACTGTGGGGCGGGGTCAAATGTTCGAGAACTAAAACCAACTTAATTAAATTCCTTCGAATCAATATAAAACCGAATTTAAGACAATTGAACCTAGAACTTTGTTATCAAACATTTTTACCGCACCTTTATATTATCTAATATCATAACGTATTGTTGAAGATTGGGCCCGTAGGATTTTATTTTTAATTATTTCGATTATTTCTCTGTATGTGTGTGCCGCTGTCCGTCTACGTATTGCTGGACAGCGTCACGCGTCTGTTGGCCTACGTGCTCCCACCCCCGGAACGAAGCTAGCTAGGCCAGAAGGAACGAAGCCTAGAGGGCGTGGCTGGAACGAAGCCTAGGGGGCGTGGCCTAACGGAACGAAGCTAGCTAGGCCAGAAGGAACGAAGCCTAGAGGGCGTGGCTGGAACGAAGCCTAGGGGGCGTGGCCTAACGGAACGAAGCTAGCTAGGCCAAAAGGAACGAAGCCTAGAGGGCGTGGCTGGAACGAAGCCTAGGGAATGCGATATATATACCGGTGCGCACTGGGGCACGCCAGTCTTCAAGAGTCGTCGAGTAACACAGCCAGTCTAGTAGCAGTAGTAGCAGTCATCAAGTCATCGAGGGGAACGATCGTCGAACTGCAGATTCAGCCGACGCGGTCGCCGTGAGATAGAAGAGGGTCGCGATAGCCGAGTGTCACAGGTTCGAGGAGCAGTGCAGCTACGAGTCGTACGGAGGAAAACGCTTCGAAGAGCGCTACGGTGAATCTACGACGACTGCAATCCGACGCTGTCGACGACGAAAGGTTAGAAGACCTTTGCTGTGCAGCGCTGGCGACTGGGGTTCAATTCCTGACCCACAGCCGTGCTCTTCTGCGATCGACGCTGCTGACGACGGAAAGTCTGGGGACTTTCGCTGAGCTACGACGACCGCAATCCGACGCTGTCGACGACGAAAGGTTCGTAAACCTTTGCTGTGCAGCGCTGGCGACTGGGGTTCAATTCCTGACCCACAGCCGTGCTCTTCTGCGATCGACGCTGCTGACGACGGAAAGTCTGGGGACTTTCGCTGAGCTACGACGACCGCAATCGGACGCTGTCGGCGACGAAAGGTTTGAAGACCTTTGCTGTACAACGCGGGCGACCGGGTTCGAAACCTGACCCGCCGCCGCGCTCTACCGGAGATCTACGCCTTCCGACGACGGAAAGTGTGGGGACTTTCCGCTACGCAACGACGACCGCGATTCGACGCCGGATCTGCCCAACGCTTCCGACCGGGTGAGCACAGTGGTTCAGTTTCTGTCTACGACAAGACGACTCTGGTTCGAAGCCTGACCGCTTCGCCGACTTTCAGCGGGCGCTGGCGAGGCAGCGGTGATCTACACGTCGCAAGAATCGGCGATCTGCATCTGACAATTGCTGTGAACAGTAGCGCATTAGTTTTGGACAGTGGCGCTGCATGAGTTGCTCCGAACATTGCTCCGAACATTGCTCCGAACTTGCTCCGAACACTGGCGCTATAGAAGTTGACTGTGGACTGCAGCGCGAGTTTCTCTCTTCTTTGATTGTCGAATAAAAGTGTTTCAAGCCTGACGGGCTAGTCGTCAATCTTCAGTTGACGCCGGACTACACTGACGGACGGACATCACCTGGGAGACTAAGGGTTGGGATTCGGTCCCTGGTGTTTTTGCCCAGCCCTGGTCGATCCGTTACAGTATGAATCCAGGCAATTTGATACATTTCAGTAACTGTCTACATGTAGTCTTTTATGACAGAATAGCGTTTTTCTGTTATTTCTTGGCTCCGAATGGTCATTGGTGAGAATTAATGTCATGGAAATGATCACAAGGTGAGTGTCGAAAAGTCCAAAACCCCGTTAAATTCTTTCACGGTTACCTTCGCAATACAGCCAATATATTGTCAGAATAATTATTTAGGTTCGTATTGCTAAGGAAGTTGATGCAGATGCATTTCCAAGGTCTAGAAAGCTTAGAGTTCACTTTTTTTGTCAACAGACCAGATGGCGTTGCTTCAAACTATCAAAATGCCGCACGTCAACTGTTCGTTAATCACCTGGCTGAAAAAGTGGGATCTGGAACCGGAACCGCTCGGTGGGAAGGCGTGCCTGGAACTGGAGGAAGTTATGGTTACCACGGACATGGTGGCTATGGCTACGATGGCTATGGACGAAACCACGGATATGGATATTAAGTTTTAGCCTATCTAGTATATGTTCATTTGACGATGATTGGAACAGTTTAGTACCTCGGAACAGTTCTATAGAAGTCAAAATTACGAGAGATGAGCGATTATCCGCAGAGTCATGACACGGTATATTGGTTTAACACCAAATCAAAATCGATTAGTCCTTGTTATTACTGCATTGAAAATGGAATTATAGGTGTTTTCGTTTCTTGTTATTTAGCTTATTTGAAAGCCCTCTGTTAGTTTGCTCCTTTCCGCCTACGCCTGTCATTCGTGCACTGACTACTAGGGTGGAGTGAATCGGAGCGAAAAAACATTTTTTCTCGAATTTCCAATTGTAATAGTGATCAAAAGTTGCCTATGGTATCACAGAATTGCTACAAAAAATTTGACCTTCCTGTGTTGACGTCTTCTGCCCTCTACCGGACGATTTAAAAACGCCATATTGATTTTCAGTACAGTCAGGCATTTTTAGACCAAGCATGGAATCTGAAAATTGTGCTGTTAGAAGCAAGTCATGTAACAATTAGCTAACTGGTGTTTCTAGACTAATTTGACCCTCCTGAAAACGAAAATCGCGGTTAACAAGCTGACTTTTTAATGGTTCCATGAGAAAACAAGATGGCGGACAAGATGGCAGCCAATTGCTTCAAATGACTAAAAGTAAAGTATTGTGTGTGATAGGAACACGGTTTTAGATTCTAAATTAAGATTATAGGATTCAAGGAATGCAATGGAATCAAAGATATATGTGTAGCACTGCCAAAAAATCAAAATGGCGGACAAAATGGCGGTCAGAATCTTAAAATGGCTATAGGTGAAGTAATGTATACAATGGAATCATGATTTAAGGGTCTAAGTCAACATTTTAGAGGTCAAGGAATATGATGGAACCAATGTCGCTCATGTAACACTGCTCGAAAACCAAAATGGCGGACAAAATGGCGGCCAGAATATTCAAATGGCTATTGATGAAGTCATGTATGCAATGAAATCATGATTTCAGGGTCTAAGTCAACATTTTAGAGGTCAAGGAATATGATGGAACCAATGTCGCTCATGTAACACTGCTCGAAAACCAAAATGGCGGACAAAATGGCGGCCAGATTCTGGAATTTTCTATTAGTGAAGTTCTGTATCTAATGATTGAGTCCAGAGCTCAATTCCTCCAAATACAGGTCAGCTTTGGAAACCTTTCTACTCGCTACACAACATATGATTCTTCTCAAATTAACTTTCTGCACCCAAATATCGTTAAATATAAGGCATACACTCAGTAGTAGGCAACACCTTTTCTTCTTTCACGGAACCACCCGCAACAGCTACATCTATACCTCCAAATGCCCAAATGTGGCTGTTGAGAGCTGAATGAACAGGAATGAAATTAGATCAGCTTTGCTTTCAGGCATACCAAGAACATTCAGCCAATTCTCCGACAACGGAGTACCACTATTTCAAGACTCAATACAATGACGAAGTTGTGGTAATAGTCGCCATTTCTGTGTGGTTCCACTTTTTAATAAGCAATTTCCAGGTCTAGTACCTATCCAAGACAATAATTATTGACCCTCTTGTAGCCAATCGAAGGTATCTTTACACGGGCAACTATTGTATCTGCCAGGTCACCAAATGTCTTCGCCTTTGGAAGGTCCCCATTGCTTGTACCATTGCTTGTTCATCCAAAAATTTACGACACTTGTCCTATGAATTCCGACACTATTTTTATTGATCATATCGCAAAATTTGGTCATGTCTCATATTATATGCAGATGTCTTGCATTGGCTCCGTTTTCAGCAGCGTATTGCCTACAGGGTCTGTGTGCTGGTGAGGCGGTGCCTTGAGGGACGAGCCCCACTTGTCTGCAAGAACTCTGTTTTTCAACTCGGCTGACCAGCGTCGATCCACTCTTCGGTTGGCGGACCAAGCTGAGCTTCTGCTATTCGACAGCAACGTTCATTCTCTGCGGCTGGATCCACAACCTGAAATGTCCACCCATTTTCACAGCTCTTACTGCCCATGGGTCACTCCACTCCGTTCCTTAAGAATCTAGAAACTGCCCTATTCCGTTGCGGTTAGGTTGGGAGTGATACTGAATAGCCTACTTTGAAAAGGCCCTACATAAAATATTCTAAATAAATAAATGTTAACCTCTGTTAAAAGTTGCTGACTGGACAAGTTACTTTTCACAAAGCATCCAATGCCACAGATTTTGAGGTAAGCTCATGGCACGATATTGATGCCAGATCCATCGGATAGTCAGTTTTATACGCTATGATAAGGTGCTGCATGATAACTTCGTCAGTGTTCTTTTGAAGAACGCTCCTTGGTTCAAGACCTGCTGAGGAAATTGCGATAATTTCAATGATCATTATTATCTGGCAAAAGAAGGAAACATTGTAGATAAATTCCACAACAGATGCCATCTTGCAAAGACCTGGCAAAAAACTAAAATCAAATTCATACATAACTTCGCTTGTAGACATTTTAGAATTCTGGCCGCCATTTTGTCCGCCATTTTGGTTTTCGAGCAGTGTTACATGAGCGACATTGGTTCCATCATATTCCTTGACCTCTAAAATGTTGACTTAGACCCTTAAATCATGATTCCATTGTATACATTACTTCACCTATAGCCATTTTAAGATTCTGACCGCCATTTTGTCCGCCATTTTGATTTTTTGGCAGTGCTACACATATATCTTTGATTCCATTGCATTCCTTGAATCCTATAATCTTAATTTAGAATCTAAAACCGTGTTCCTATCACACACAATACTTTACTTTTAGTCATTTGAAGCAATTGGCTACCATCTTGTCCGCCATCTTGTTTTCTCATGGAACCATTAAAAAGTCAGCTTATTAACCGCGATTTTCGTTTTCAGGAGGGTCAAATTAGTCTAGAAACACCAGTTAGCAAATTGTTACATGACTTGCTTCTAACAGCACAATTTTCAGATTCCATGCTTGGTCTAAAAATGCCTGACTGTACTGAAAATCAATATGGCGTCCTTAAATCGTCCGGTAGAGGGCAGAAGACGTCAACACAGGAAGGTCAAATTTTTTGTAGCAATTCTGTGATACCATAGGCAACTTTTGATTACTATTACAATTGGAAATTCGAGAAAAAAAAATTTCACTCCACCCTACGTGACTACGCCTATCATTCGCGTGTGACTCAGATATTGCAGGGACTTAGATAAATTGCAATTTCAAGGAAGGAATCGTATTCTGTCCAGTTATGCACATCTGTTAACTTTCTTCTTAAGTTTTGCTGTCCAATGCACTATCAGTTTCAGCAAAAAAACCAAATAAATCAAGAAAATAATCAGAGTATACACGCATAAATACCGAAAAATTAAGATACCGTCATCCACCTCTAAGAATATTGTGTATGGAATTCTCTAGCTATGGGTACAGTTCTAGAATGGATTAGCCTACTTCCAATTTTATCATTTATGCAGCATTAATCGGTTACAGATGATTACAACATTCCACGAGCAGTTTAACATCGCAAAACGAAAATCAGAAGCGATCATAACTGCAGTTAGTCCAATTGAGCTTTTTCTTGTCCCGCAGACAGTAACTTTAGATTTTAGAACGACTGCCTAATTTGCCAAGTGTGAGCTTTTGTCTTGAATTTTTAAGGCCACCTAATTACTCGATAGTCAAAAGGAAATGCTAAAGCATAGCATAGTTAGAATTTGTAAGGAAATGGTTTATATTTAATGATGATTCACCTAGCCATCTTGATAATGGTGTGGCTATATAATATAAGTATATAGTGATAAATGAACAGATCGCATAATTAAACTGAAAACGAGCCTCACTTTTTCTACCCTGCACCTGGAAGTCTCTCACCACAATCCAATTGGATTTAGATATAGTTAGGAGAACTTCATTGAGCAGTGTGACAAAATGTCATGTCCCAGCATAATAGGCTAAGCTCTCGACAAAGTCAGCTAAAGTTAAATTTATCAATGTCTACGTCATATGGGCCTGCACTGAATATTTATTTTCTTTCAAACGCTTTAATGACGAAAGTGCAGGGCTAAAAAAATCGCCTGAGAAACTAGAGCAGCCCTTCGTTGATGTGCATAAGACATTATACTTTATGCTTTTACCGCTTATTTCTAACTTCAGATTGTATCAGCTATAATAACGTGTCGTGCCAGGATAGTGATGCATGACTACTTTTCAAACGCAGGATATATGCATTGCATTGCATATAGGTTACTCACCGTCGCGCATCCATATTGAAATAAACTTTCAATCTGCATGATTTTTCAGATAAATTTTCAGCTGCATGTAGGCCTAGTCTATGCGCGCGATCTAAAGGAAAAAACCCGTCTACGATCAGTGAAAATAAAGACAAGAATTCATGAATGCGAACTTTGAAAAGAACTTTTCTTTTATAGGCTAATTGCCACGTACGCAGCAGGCTCACGCTTATAATTATGCAAGCATTAGCATTTCTGAAATCCGTTCTTCCAAACACAATTAGGGTCTACATGGGCTCTAAAAATTGTCACTTATGCGCCTATGTTAACAAGTATAGACACACGATCGTAGACTTAGACGCTACTGTTTGATGGTCCGGTTGATGATTACGTGGTCAAACAGCTGCCACTCCACAAACAAACCCGCCATACGCCCTACGGTTATCGATGTCATGAGGACGCGTGAACGAAAAATGCGCTCCTCCAGCGCATTTATTCCGGATCAAGGTTTGGACTGCTGGATGGCCACAGCTGCGGGTTATGAAGCCGGGTGTCTCTCGGGACAGATACTAATCTACTACGTCTACGGTCGTGTGTCCTTGAACGAGGAGGACATTTTGAGCAACATATTTAGCTGAATTTAACTTCCTTTCAGGTTTTCCATGTTAGAAAGTTCAATTTTTCGGAGCTGCATTTTAAACGCTCATAAATTTTACAAACTCACGAATATTTCTAATCGGTTCTAGGATCTCGTGTAAATTTGGTCCCTGTTGCCGTATTTGAAATTTCAGACAAATCCTAAATGTTTTGACCGAGTTATGGCACTTTTTTTAGTGAGGGCTACTTTTTAACCGGACACAGTGTATAACAAGGCCGTAGCTAGGGGGGTGTTTTTGGTGTTTGAACACCCCCCAAAATGGAAAATGTGGAATATAATAGAATGCATTTACTAGCACATGATGCAAAAACCATGAAATAAAACCATGAAAACATCCCCCAGAATTGAAACATGTAGAAAAATAGAATGCATTGTTGACATTTTCTGAAGATTTTGGCCGGATAACTAAAAAAAGGTCATCAGTTTTTCGGACGGGAAACTGAAGAAACACCCCCGAAATCAAATCCTGGCTATGGCCTTGGTGTATAAGTTCAGCTTATAAGCGACATAAATAAATATTAAATAAATAAAATAAATAATCTGACCCATCCAACGATCGCATGCATCAAGACTCCACCTCTTGCCACATCTTTCACTCAAAATTAAAAGCACTGTTTTTCACAGATCCTATCCTGATTCTACCACTTCCTCTACCTCCCACGCCTTTTCAACTCTAAACATCATCCATCATAGATGTCTGTCTAACTCCTCGCCTGACTCTTCTTATCATGATCCCCTGCCTCTCTATTTTGTATTAATTATTGATTGCCTGTGAATAAGCTGGTCCCCGCGACTTCACTTTTATGAGCGCTGCAAAAACCAAGAGATTACGATAACGGTTGCGATTCAACAATCATTCCATCACTTCTTCATTTGTTAATGTTCCGTCCAACTCATTTTCTACATTCTTCCCGAAATCCACATTTACAGAGCCTTGAGTCTTCACGTGGTCAATGTCTCGCATCCGTACTGCACAACACTTCATATCAGTGTCTTCAGCGTTCGATTTTTCAAATTCATGTTTATTCTTTATAGTCACTTTGAGTACAATAGCTGTTCTCGGTGACCGGACAAAACGGTAGCGGACAAAAAGGTACGGACAAAATGGTTAATGGTTCTGACAAAATGTCACGGACAAAATAGTAGGCCTATGTACGAACTGAGAATTCATTGAGAATTTCTCATTTCTTATTACTATGCTCCTTTTGAATGCTAACACAGTAGAATATAATTATCTCACGCTGCCTAAATAATTATTTTATACCGAAACCAATAACAGTTAAATAGTGTATTTTAAATCAATCAATCAAATTCTTTTCAATTTTTTTATTGGCAAACATATATCAAGCACACTACGATATAAGGCAGGAATATAGTTACATAAAGCATAACAAGTAGGCTATCACAAATTAATCAGGCAAAAATCGAGGTGAGAACTAATTAGTTAACGCAAATTATATAAATCTTTGGCCTAGATTGGGAATACCCCCAGGAATATATAAGAAGAGACTATATGAACCCAGTGGCTATAGGATTGAGTGATACCAGTGTGAAGAGTTAGCCTTAAATGTGGAGTGCGCTAAAGAGAACTCTACGTGTTTTAAAATTGTTATGTTGTAGCAATGGTGCAACAGTTCACAGCTAATTGCTACTTTTAAATATTGCCAATATGCTCTAGTTACGTTTCTATTTAAATAATCACTCTGTTGAGAGGTTATTGCATAATGGCATCAGTGAGTTTCCGCATCGCAATTCATTTGTTCAGAACGTTTGAATATCGAGGCAGAGAACTTCAAAAATAAGGAAGGCCTAAGCCAAGCTGCGGAGGGTATATAGTTCATAATTATTGGGGTAGAAGCCCCCTAGCAATACGAAAGAATGTTTAGAATTTCTATGCTATATTTTCACATGAAAATCATTCACGTCTAGATGACTGATTCTATGGGCTAGACTAAGTTCTTAGTAAAATCTATAGTATTATAAATCAGGGCCTAGGCGTTGAGGTCATATTGTAGCTCCTATCTTACTAAAACTGCCAATACAATTCAGTTAGAAATATAATAAAAACAATCAAAATAGAAGGGAAAATTGGGACGGAGATGCCATAATGATCTCTAGAATGTCAGGTGGTCAAACATTGTAGGAATGGCAGGTGGGCAGTAAACAAAAACGAGTTGGCAATCTATAGGCCAACATATGCGCTATGGGTAAAATAGAATGTTTCAACCTAATTGACTAGCAATTGACTAGGAACCAGTTGCACTTTAAGCTTCAGAGTTTATTGTCACAATAATGTCATCATTTCCGGCCACAGACTTTACTGGATTTACTGCTGGCTTCTTGCGTTGCCACCAAATCATCACCAAAGAATAAGTAAGTTCGATGATTTCTGCCGCAGTTGGGACGGAGATGCCAAGCCAGAGGTTGAAAGATCCTCCGAGATTGGAAGCCAGCGTTTCCCAGGTGATCGCTGGAACGTCAGTCACGAGATGGACGATCTTCTTATCGAACCTGACGAAGACCTGCATGAAGTTCTCTTCGATCAGGAGTACACTTCGAAGTCGTTTCAGAACCTCTTCGGAAGTCAGGTTTCCAGATGCCTTCGCTCGAGCGATATCTTCGTAGACTGAAAACTCAGGAATGTTTCTAAGATACTGTTCATAGAAGCTCAACTGGTTGTTCGGGTTCGGCCAGTTAGATACTGTTGACACCGTTGTTTCATATGTAGTCTCAAAGCAAAGAGGTCGACAGTCGCATCTAGTTTCGTCAGCTTTGAAATTCCACATGCACATTGCCTGGTGTAGTTCGCGGTTAATCGATTCGACGATGTCATTTGAATTAGTTCTCAGTGAATTGGTGAAGTTGTTGCAAAACGTGTGATTACCAAGACGAAGTTCATTTTCGGTGAACTGCATGTAAGGATCCAAACAGCCGCATGCCTCAATCATCTGACGCTGACGACACAGAGATACACAGGATGCAATGTCATAGACGGGTGAATTGGGTCTTGTAGGGTCGAGATCCTGTTTCTCGGTACAGTTACCATAGGGATAAAGGAGACGGGTTGAGTCTGTCTGCTTCAGGAAAATGGTAGTCTCTGTTCCGGGTGAAACTGAGATTGCCGTCAGTGGATCCGGAAGCGTTCCTCTCCGGTGGACCATGACGCTCACTCCGGTCGTACGCGTGGAGCGAATCCACGATCCGAATGTGTGAAATACGTTCGTCCTGAGTGTATTGATGAAAAGTAGCAAGCCGAGTGCTGCAGGGACACGTGATTGTGCCCCACTGCGGAAGGTCTGGCACCACTGAAGGGGCGGTACAAGCCGATAATGAACACCGCAAGAGCTGGGCTGATAGAGGTCCCAACTGTATGACAGACACTGGAACGAAATGTTCTGTGTCGAGGTAGGTGGTCGAGATAACACTGCGGTATAAGCGTTGTAGGTGGGAATTGACTTCAGTTCAACCCACGTCCCATCACCGAATTGCTCGTAGTTCAATATGGTGTATTCTTTCATCATATCGACGTCCCGCTGATAGGCTGCATAGTTCTCCAACTGGTCGAGATCAGACAGCTGAAAGAGACTGCAGACGGTGACATCGGGGAATTCGGGGTCTTTGAAGTCGACTCCAGAGTTCTTGATTACTTTGAAGCTGGCGTAGCTGATGACCACCGCAGAGATCTGATAGAGGAGCACGCAAAAGCAGGACACAAGCGCCACCATCCAGAACACTCTGACTATTCTTCGCTCAGCTCTGACTGTCCGACTGACGCCTTTCATTGTCGTCGTCTCTGCAAATCGTGGTAGCTCCTGTCGAATTTCAGTTTCCATGACCGTTGTTCTGCTCAATTATTGTCTGTTTGTGAAATAAATCCTTTTCCAACAGTTTGATGTAATATTATGTTCTTTATTATATTCTTCTGTCCAGATGTATCTGCAGAGTTTCCTCGAACTATGACTACGCCTGTATATGTACATATACATATGGGTCTATATTTCATATACTCGTCACTGGCATTTGTGTAGGCAGACAGCTCTATGCCCAAATCTGTTTGCAGATGTTTATTCTATCGAAACATTTTATTCATATTTATCGGCATAATACCGTAATCTTTTAAAACTACTTATTCATAAATTAGGAAATTTATTGTTTCTATGTAGACCTAAAAACTTCCATGATTCCGACACTTTGATTGTTCATATTCAATCCGCTTTCAATGCTTAACCTCCTTTTAACTACGACTCTCACAACAAATGCATTGCATCTGAACTGCTACAACTTGTTGGAAAAGAGCAGGACTACCATATATCATTCCGAAGTCTACTCTGTCGTCGTTAGCTGTAATGGTATATTCTTCTGTTGCAGTCTTGCAGTGAGCAATGGCATAGCCTAATGCTTGTTTCAAAGTTATATTCAAAATTTTCTATTTACTTTCCACAGACGTCGTTCTGGTGTTGTTCCAACTACAGAGTAAATGGAACATCTAGCGTCCAATTGATTAACTTGGGCGAACAATAATATTATTACACTTCGACCGAGTCTTGTTAACTACTGGACACTGGTGTATGTTTAACGCAGTCACACATCCTAATGCTCAAATATCGGCCGTTGCCATTGCGCGCATTAATGGCCGCAATGGCATCAATGAACCTAGTTTCAAAGCGGTCTATTTGAGAACGGTTTAGTCTAAGTGAACGAAATTGATGCTGTCATCATGACTGGTGTTTTTATAGCTGCAGCTGATGAAATGCATCGATCAGTTAATGGAAAAGCTAATAGTGAGAAACTACAGTTTCCTTGATGGCAAATACATTCTCCGCTAAATGAAAGCGAAGGTTAATGGTCATCAGATCTATTTCCACTCCTCTAATTCATGTGTCCCATTAGCAGGTCATGTGATCTTTTCCATTCCTCGATAGTCTTCGTTCACTACAGTACAGGTATAGGTCCTACTCGATCAGGACTTTTCCTTTGGTCCTCGTCTTCCGGAACCCAAGCATCGTGAATCTTCGCTTTCAGTCTGACGCAGTCTCAGTTCTTATCCAGATGGCCATGCTGCTGAAACAGACCAAAGATGTTCTCAGCGCTTGTTATTCTTCAGACAGCAACTAATATATATATATATATACATATATATATATATATATCAGACACGACCCAAAATGCGAACACAATCGCCGAGATTAGACTCGATGAAAAGAAAACCAACAACATTAGTGTTGAACAGGACAAAATGCAACAATAGTCTCTTCAAACCAAATTGCGGGAAAGTTACGCAGAGGTGTAGGAATCTTGTTAGACCATATTATACTATCAGTGCAGAGGCTCATCTTTAATTAGACAAATCGGGGTTTGTAATACAAATGGTTTCATAATCTAATGCGTCAGGAGTTCTCTCCACAACCCAGATGGCAAATATCGTTATTTGTATTTATTCGAACTTAGATAAATCGACGTTTCTTTGCTGCAAGCGTATCCTTGAATGCCATGGTTAGATCAAATCTTGCGTTGATACTTAGTTAAGCCGCATTTTATTATCTGAAGCATAGCATATAGCCTATTACAAGTTATACTGCAGCGGTCCTCAACCTTTTCGCACTCACGGACCCCTTTAACATTTTTGGTCTACCCACCGAAATTTGGCGCCTTTGGCGCATTATCGTGACTGTGCGACTCTATAATCCTATATAATAGTAGGTCTACATGTATGCTCTAATATGGCATAGACATGCCCCTGCACTCCTGTAGTACAAATTTATATTACAGATAAGATTAAGTCTTATATGATATTTATTAGAAAAAACTGTATTTTATTTTATTGTAAGCTTTGGGCATGCATATTCGAGCACCGTTTATCCGCTTGAAATACTCATGCATCAAGCTAACTCTTGCAATCTTGCCATGGATGCAACGCACTGCAACGTACATCTTCAATGTAGACCTAATGCAACTAGTCAGTTCAATGATTTGGTTCAATTCTGAGGTTAGTAAATTCCACGAATCAAAGTTTGCAAGAAACTGACTGGAAGCCAACGAAAAACTGTGAACGTTCAAATTACCAAATTAGAAGTTGAACTGATCCATCTATTATTGACTGGAAATTAAATTAACAAATTTTGGTTGATTAATCTGAGCATCTCTTTGTTTCTATGCGAATTCATGCAATTGATCAAATGTGTCAAAGTTACCTACGACTGTCCGCTTTGCATCAGATATCAAGTTTTTTGTAAAAGCAGACACCTTATCACTAAGGGTGATTAGATTTGTCTGCATCACTTGTGTAGAGGAATTCAGTTTATTTATTCAGTTTATTAAAAAATGCCAGCAAGGTAAGCCAAAGTTGAAACTCATGAGTTGCTTATTCAAATGAATTACAGACTGTGGTCTTTTTCTAAGAAACTCAAAAGAAATCTATAGAGTCGGTTACAAACAGACCCATCTAAAACAAATGAATTTGTCATTAATCAGCGTTTATTATTATTACCGGTAGTTTCATGTCGCCATTGATAAGGAGAAATATTGAAAACTTGACAAAAATTTACCGGTATCTGTTTCTATTTTTATACTAAAAAATATGTAATTTTCAGGACTTGCTCGCGGACCCCAGGCAGATGGTCGCGGACTCCCAGGGGTCCGCGGACCCTCGGTTGAGAACCGATGAGTTCTAGGATGTAGATGATGTTGACTATTTTTGCCAAATGAATAGGCCTATTGGTTTTTAGATTGGTAAATCGTTCAACGATATCAATGGGATTGAGAATGCTTTGTCATAAATTATACGTGACTATGACAATGAATGATTTGAACCATTAATAGCTAACTGACAACCATCTAATAAATCTAGACAGCCAAAATGTGACGCGTAAAAATTGGCACACGAAGATTTTTCATTGTGTAAAAGACGACACGTTGCCAACAATTCATGCGAAGGTAGCATACAATAGTATTACAATACGTCAAATGCCTGCAATACGGCAATTTTGTGAATCAGCGTCTGTCATACAATATGAGTGTTATGAATCCCCTATATTTCCTCTGTCTATCTGTCTGCATGTAGGCTATTCTGTCTGTCTTTCTGTCTGCTGGCTGTCTGTCTGCCTTCCGACTGTCTCTCTCTCTCTCTTTCAGCTAATATTTTCAACTATATAAGGCCCGTTCTGCTGTGGTCAGTTATCACAGTTCAGTCTGCTTTCGCTTCGAAGATACGTTTTTCATCTAGCGTCGACAGAGCAAGTCATCATGATTCATGAAGGTCCTGTTGCTTTTACTCGTTGCAACGGTAGCTGCTGTCTTCGCTGGATATGACAAAGCCGAATCACACGGTCATTACGAACCAGGACTCCGACATGTGTAAGCTCAACTTGTATACATAAAGCAGCTATGATTCGTACAACGTCCAAAATGAATTTAAAGTAAACATTTCCAATAACTTTTCATCTATTATTTGGTGTGCCAGTTGGAAAAGTACCATGCGTTCGACGGCTCGAGGAAGAAAACCCCCCAATAAAATTGGTTCAAATCATGCTAAAACGAATTTCATTTTATTGAACTTTAAAGTTAGGAAATAAACACATTTCTATTCTTTTGGATGCTCTCTGTCGTACTATTCGCAAACATCGCATCAATCATTTGCAAAAGGTATATTCGTTTATTCACTCTGGTAGCCTATACAGATGCGAAGTATGAGTTTAGGCCTAAATACGGCTATTGGCGTGACTCTCATAGTGGAACATTTCAAAGAGAGTGTTCTGCCTGCCAGAATTATTACAACTCAAGTTCCAGTATGTTAAAAAACACGTGTAAATGGTCAATTTTTGCCCTCATTTTGGCGCCCCTCCCCTCGGCGTCCGGGGACACGTGTCCCCTGCCCCTAGCTATATTATCCTATATATACGCCTCTGCAGCAAATTTGTGATGATCGACATGAATCTCATTCATTAACAACTTTTATCGGTCAAGTTTAAGTAAACAATTGTTCAGTTATGTCCTGTCTTCGAAATGTCACTGGGGAAATGTCACGGAGATTTGTCACGAGGCGAATGTATTAAGGTCCAAAACCTCTTAAAATGTTTACACGGTTTCCCATGCAATTATAGCCTACTGTCAATATGTTTTCAGAGTAATTACCTAAGTAATCATTGCTTAGAAGGATTTGGATTTTATACAAATGCATTTCCAAGGTCTAGAAAGACTAGTGTTTACCTTTTTGTGTCAACAGGCCAGATGGCGTTGCCTCCAACTATCAAAATGCAGCTCGTCAACTGTACGTTAATCACGTGGCCGAACAAGTGGGTTCTGGAACTGGAACTGCTCGTTGGGAAGGTGTTCCTGTAACTGGAGGAAATTACGGTTACCATGGCTACGATGGCTACGGACGCAACCACGGATATGGATACGGATACTAAGTTTTTATCTCGTATAAATTTTCATCCTACTATGATTGGAACAGTTTAATAGGCCTACCTCGGAACAAATTGACAGAAGTTGAAATAACGATAGACGAACAATGAACATCACAGTCATGAAACGGAATATTGACTTAGCATCAAATCAAATTCGATTCGTCTTTGTTGTTACTGCACTGAAAATGGAATTAAAATAGGGTATTATTAGGCTGAATGTAAGCGTATTAGTTATTGTTATTTAGGTTATTTTAAAGACCTGTCTCAGTTTTGCTTCTTCAACTAACTTCACTTAGTTGGTTAGAAACCTCTCCCACACAACATGAATGGATCACAATGAAAACGAAGATATACTGGCTCGGACGTCGCCCAGGATAAAAAGGCCCGCGACACCCACCGTAAGAGTCAGGATGGGTGCCGATAAGTGTGCTACTGACTCAACATCACCACCGATGAAGACGAAAACGACCGATGGAACAAGGAAGCATCTAAATGGTAGACATCGCGTTATGATTGGACAATGGAACGTGAGAGGACTCAATGCGCTAGGCAAGCTGTCGATGCTTGGAAACGAAATGGAGAGACAAGGCATCAGTATTTGTGGACTGTCAGAAACCAAGTGGTCGGGTAATGGACATTTTAAGACGTTGGATGGTCACACCGTGCTCTACTCAGGTAGGCCTATACACCTGGACGGGAACATCATGGAGTGGCAATCTGGATAAACAAGAACACCGCCTCTTGCTTGGCATCATACAACACAATAAGCAACAGAGTAATATCGTCCACGTTTGCATCAAAACCGAGAGACATGACAATAATCCAGTGTTACGCGCCAACTGCTGACAAACAAGACGAAGAAATCGAACAATTCTACCGAGACCTGGATCGCGCAATCTCAGAGGTTCCCAAGCGAAACATACTTCTGATCACAGGAGATTTCAACGCCAGTGTAGGAGAAGACGCAAGTGAGACCGACGTCCTTGGGAAATATGGACACGGGAATAGAAACGATAGAGGACAGATTTTGGTGGATTTCTGCGCGGAACACGGACTAGTTATCACCAATACTCTCTTCCGTCTGCACAACAGACACAGATATACATGGAAGAGTCCAAATGGATTCACTAGAACACAAATAGACTACATACTGATCAGCAAACAGTGGAAACAATCGGTCAACAATGCACGCGTATGCCTCAACGCAGATTGCGATTCCGACCACAACCTGGTGATTCTGACGATGAAACTGAGATTTAAAAAGAAGCGAGCGAATAAACCGTTACTCTTGGATCTTGAGAAACTCAAAAATGGCCAGGTTGGGCAACAATACCAACTGGAAGTGACGAACAGATTCGAAGTATTGGAAGGAATGGACGAATCGAGAACTCCAGATGAATTATGGCGCCAATTGAAGGAAGTCACCTTGGGTGCTGCAAAGGCGACAATACTAAGGGATCACCATAAACGCAAGAACTGGATTTCCAGCGACACTTTTGAATGGATTGGAAAGAAACGCGAGGCCAAAACAAAATCCCCCACAGAATACAAAAAACTAAGAAGTGAGGTACAGAAAAGACTGCGGTGGGATAAACAGGAAGAGCTTGAGACATTGTGTAGCGAATTAGAGGAAAACGCGAAAAAGGGTAATAGTAGACCAGTCTTTCAAACAGTGAAGCAGCTTACGGGATCGTTCGTCCCTCGTACCACGGCCATCAGGGATGCCTTCGGCAAGAAAATTGTCGAACCAGAGAGAGTGAATCAAAGATGGAAAGAATACTGCGAGGAACTATACATCGAAGAAGACGAGCACGTAGAGATTGACATCCAAGAAAGGGAACCACCACCGCTGAAGGAAGAGATCAGGCGTGCAGTAATGAAGTCGGCGTCACGAAAGGCACCAGGTCCGGATGACGTGGCAGCTGAATTACTGAGGTTTGGAGGAGAGATGACAGTGACCAAACTACATGAGATATGTACGGAGGTGTGGAAGACCGGAGTATGGCCGGAAGAATGGACTCAATCAACATTCATCCCACTTCCCAAGAAGGGTGACCCGTTCCAGTGTGACAATTACAGAACCATCGCACTGGTCTCGCACGCAAGCAAAATTTTGCTGCGCGTTATGCTAGACCGCATGCAAAACAAGCTCGAAATGGAGATTGCCCAGGAACAAGCGGGCTTTAGACCAAGAAGAGGTACAAGAGACCAGATTGTGAACCTCAGGATCATAATAGAGAAAGCAAGAGAAAGAAATCAACCACTCTACTTTTGTTTCATTGACTTTACTAAGGCCTTTGATAGGGTCCGACACGATCAGCTATGGCTGACCATGCTCGAAATGGGCTTTCCACCTCATGTAGTCCAGCTGCTAAGAAATTTGTACAGACAACAACGGGCAAATGTCAGAACAGACGACCACACTTCGGCATGGTTCAAGGTTAAAAAAGGTGTTCGACAGGGCTGCAACCTCTCCCCATGTCTGTTTAACATTTTAGCAGAACAAATCATGCGAAAGGCACTAGCAGGTTTCGCCGGTGGATTCAGGATTGGCGGAAGAACCATCAACAATCTGAGATATGCAGACGATATCGTCCTACTGGCCACAACACCAGAAGAACTGCAAGAACTAGTGAAACAAGTCGCAAGTGCTGCAGAAGAATATGGCATGTCGATCAACGTAACAAAGACGAAAGTTATGACGAATACTGAGGAGGTGCTCGAAACGGTGGTGGGCACGGAAAAACTAGAACAAGTGAACTCCTTTGTATATTTAGGGAGCAGGATAGCAAAAGATGGGAATTGTGTGAATGAAGTTAAATCAAGGCTAGCCATGGGGATGACTGTCATGACCAAATTGACGAAGATTTGGAAGAACAAATCAATCAGCATCAACACCAAATTGCGGTTGATGAAGGCTTTGGTGTGGCCAGTAGCGACGTATGGATGCGAAGCATGGACTCTGAAGAAGGATGAAGAAAAGCGAATTCAAGCATTTGAGAACAAGTGTATCAGAAAGCTGATGAGAATTCCATGGACAAAAATGATGACCAACGAACAAGTGTATATGTCAGCGGGAGCCAGAAGAGGACTATTGGCCCACACCAAAATTCGAAAACTTCGATATTTTGGTCATAGCATGAGACAGCAAAACGATAGCATCGAAAGCAGCATCATGACGGGTTTTGTGGAAGGGAACCGAGGACGAGGAAGGCCGAGGTTATCTTGGATCGACAACGTTCTGAACTGGACAGGACTTGTAGGCTCTGACTTAATGAGCGCGACAAGGGACAGAAGACTCTGGGCATTAAAGATCCATTCATGTAGCCAACCGTCGCGATGCGACGATGGCGACATGACATGACATGACTAACTTCACTCCATCACCCATCTGCTATTTACTCCGCTTGGTCTGAAATTCTGACCTGGCACTGAAACTGAACTTATTAAGGACGTCTCTTGATATAGCACCAGTGTTTATGTTGATCTTCTTGTCTCAGCTTTGCGTGTGACAGAGATCTTGCAGAGACTTAGATACATTTGAATTTCAAATATTGTCTAGTTTTATGTTCATTTGTGCACCCCTGTTCGCTTTCTCTTTAAGTTTTTTCTGCTCCTGCTCCATTAATGTCATTGTTATATCAGCAACAATAATCAAATAAATTAAGAAAAATAAGGTGAAACGGCTACACGCTCAAATATCAACAATCGTGATACTGGCATCCACCTCTAGGAATATTGTGTCATGATTTGACTGACATCGGATACGGGACTAGAATGGATTATAGACTACCTTCAATTTTATCGTTTCAATAATAGGCTACAGATGACCTAAATTAGTCGCAGTGCTTTTTAAACGTGCAGTTCTACCCAAAATATGCAGCTGTAAATGAATTTGTGCAGTTGTAAAAGCATTCTTGTACAGTGGTAATCTTTAGGAAAAGGTAGCTGCAGCCGGTTTACCACGGAAGAGCGAAATGGAACAAAGGGCTTGTGCAGTGAAAAATATGCGGCAGGAAGACCAACTTTGCAAATTTCAAGCGGATGACTTGAAAAAAGGTGATAAGATTTTACAGACGTCTACTTGCGACAATTATAGGGAAAACTTGGGACAAATTTAAGACAAGCGACTAAAAAAGGTCATCAGAATTTCGCCGGCGACTCGCGACTAGAAAACTATTTGCGGGTTGTGCAGTGCAAAAAATTTCTTTTAAAATCCATGACTAGTCTGGTTTCATGGATTTAGACAAACACGAAATGAATACCTGTAATAATTAGACTGCGCTGAGCTGGACGTGTTTAAACTCGCCCTTGTCTTTCAAATGTCAAATTTGAGGCCAAAATCTGTGAGCTACTTGTAATGGCTAAGCGACTAGTCACAATAAAAAGCAAGCACATCCTACTCTCAGGGCTGTTAATATCGCGATAAAGTTTCTCAATACTTGGTATCGCCGATACTTTTTTCAGTATCGCGGCGAGTATCGCGATAGTTTAATTTTGTTGGTATCGCATGCGTATCGTCGATACTTTTTTAGCCTGTCAGCGATACTCGATACCAATACTTTTTTGACAATTAGTCGGGTCAATCTGCGACATGACCCGGAACAAATTGCAAGAAAGCGTTTTATGATGATTTTATGGTATTTTGGGTCTGGTGATGAACATACTAAAAGTTTCCCAAAATCGAGAACGATCATCTCCCACGGGTGGCCTCGAACGACTGTCTGGCAAGGGCGGTCACCACCACCAGCACCACCATCAACACCACCACCTGGAGATGAAAGAGATCAACACGAAGGACCTAGCGCAGAAGACGAGCAGTGAGCAGAAGAGGTACAGCAGCCCTCATACTATCGATTCCGACTGAACCTCTGAAACATCGCTGTGCAAACAGTGGTTTCTACTATAACGTGATCTGCGTTTGGAGTGCAGAAAATAGTTCAACAACTTCCATCTCAAGGTGGTGGTGGTGCTGGTGGTGGTGACCGCCCTTGCCAGACAGTCGTTCGAGGCCACCCGTGGGAGATGATAGTTCTCTTAGCGTTTCATTTGCCAGACGAATGCTGGCAATGCGAGGGGAGAATAGAGCGAAGAGAAGAGGTTCGTAGTGTGCGGGTTGGGACTGGACGACGGCTGGAGGACACGCGACGACGACGATGGAACAGCGGATGGTAGGGGCAGCCTCCCTCGGGTGTACGATTCGTAGGGGTGCGCTGATTGATGCGCCATGGATAGCAAACTCTTGTCCCGTTTGAGTGTTCCCGGCAGGTGCCCGTAGGCCTGGCTTCTGTTGAGAGACGATGCTGGAATGAACCCCCTCCAGCACCGTTTGATGTCAGGCTGTGATGGAGATTATGCTGATGATGATGTGGATGGGTTGGCGGAGGATGGGATTGCGCAGGATGGATTCCATTCGCCTTCTACCCCATTCCACTTCTCGGCCGCCTCCGCCTTCGAAAGATCCATCCATTTCCGAGACATGTTTCCATTCATACATCACTTCACTTTTAGCAATTTCAACATTCTGGCCGCCATTTTCCCGCCATTTTGGTTTTCTTCTAGTGCTACATACGTGTCTTTGATTCTATTTTGCATGCCTAGAACCCATACATCTTAATTTTAATTACAAAATCGTGTTCATATCACATACAATACCCGACTTACAGCCTTTTTAAGCAATAGGCCGCCATTTTGGCCGCCATATTGTTTTCCCATGCAACCGCTAAAAATTAAGCTTGCTAACCACGATTTTCGTTTTCAGGAGGGTGGAATTAGTTTAGAAAAGCATGTTAGCAAATGATTACATGATTTGCTCCCAACATATGAACACGTGTATGAAATTCAAGCGTCGAACAGTTGACGTTGTAGAGTATAAAAGGTCCGTTCTCTTGTGGTCAGATATCACAGTTCAGTCTGCTTTCACTTCGAAGATACGTATAGTCAACTTCCGTCGACAGAACAAGTCATCATGAAGGTCCTTTTGGTTTTACTCGTTGCAACGGTGGCTGCTGTCTTCGCTGGATACGAGAAAGCCACATCGTACGGTCACTACGAACCAGGACTCAGACACGTGTAAACTCAAATCTATGGCAATTAGCATTTATTCTGCGTGTAAATTTATTTTAAAGTCGGTATCGTTTATTAGGCCTACTTGATATTATTTTACTGTTTGTTGTCACTGTGGGGCGTGGGTCAGGTGTTCGAGAACTAAAACCAACTTCATTAAATTCTTTGGAATAAAAATAAAACCGAATTTAAGGTAGCCTAATTGAACTTAAAACTTTGTAATCTGACATTTTTACCGCACCTATAAATATTATCTAATGTCATAACGTATGAATCAAGGATATTTAACACGTTTGAAGTTGCTTTCTAGTCTTTTATGTGAGAATAGCGTTGATGTTATCTTTACAAAATGGGTGTCGGGCATTTTGTCATGACGATCACTTTCGTATGTATAATTCGGGATCACTGGCTTCCTATTTAACAGCGGTTCAAACCATTTTCCCTATTCGAGACTGTGTTGTCGGGACAGCTTTATGCATCCTACCTGGGGTTGTTTGCACATTTTGTCTCCTCAATTACCTGCAAGTGCCTCTTTACGCTCTTGGACTCATGGCCTTATTGATGTTCCGTGCATGCGGTCTTCCGCGGTCCATGTGCTATAGCCTACCCGTGTTGGTCCATCAGTTTGGAACGGTCTTCCTCAGTCACTTCGCCATTAATTAGCCTACTGGTCAGTCCTCTCTCAGTTTCAGTTTCGGAGATGCCTTAGGAGTTTTTTGTTCACTGACGCATGCAGGTTGAGATCGCTGTTGCATTCTGTGTTGCGCTACTTAAATGTTTTATTACAATTATGCGAGCGGCAGCAGTAGTGTTGAGAAAGAGAGAGAGTGTGTGAGTCTAGAGTGATGTTTCTATTAGAATTTACATTACAGTCTGCTGGTGCATCAGTGAACTATTATCTAGTCAGCGAATACTTTGAGATTCTGACGACGTGGCCGTTCTCACAGTCTACCGACTGTTTGGATAGAGAGACTGTAACGCCCGCCCTAGTCGCTAGAGGGCCAGGAGCTCTTGCAAGTGGTGCGTCACTTGCTGTCTTACTTTCGGTGTTTCCCTCTAGCGCTGCGGCGTACTGCTGGGGCAACGGGAACGCACGCACAGGAACCTCATGTGTGGATGACAGGGAAGAACGTATAGGTTCCATACTTTCACGGTTACCAGGACCTAAAGGACATATCTCTGCGGCTGTTGGTCGACGAGCGACAGCACCCTTCTCCCGGTGCTCGTCTGGGTTCGTTCTCTTCTTAGCAGCTTTGGGTGAGGGGAAGGCGAACTCCATGGGATCCAGTGGTAGGTGTCTCGACTTATTTGTCTGGCGCTCTACTCGCTGCTCTACCAATGCTGATAGCTGTGCCAAGGCTTGACTCGTTCTAAGCTCTGATTCCTTTCGTTTCATTATCAAGTTTTGTAACCACTCTGTCTGACGCTCTATAAATCTCTCAGTCCTACTAACCGACCGCCCTCCTTCTGAGCCATACGGTTCTTCTTGGGCGTCCCTACCGGGAGAGGTGGCACATGACATGGGGCTTTCCCTATTACAGCCTAGTTCAAGTTCACTCATTGTATCACTTTCAATTTCGACTATTTGCACACACAATTTATTATTTCTTAACTAAAATCTAATTAAACATGTAAATCAAAGTAGTCCGCACAGACACAGTTCGGTACTTGAGGGTTTGACGACCCCACAGAAATATTAGTCTAATTATACGTCGTCCCGGGAAATATTATTCTTATTATGCGTCGTCCATTACTTTAAATGAAGTGACCTAATGAATATATTACAATGTTTTCGAAATCTAGCAAATAAAGACTGGATAAAGGTTATTTTGCAGGTGAAATAGAAGCTGGATTTGTGAACTGAACGCATGATAAATGGAAGGTGAATGACAGCTGGGTCTTTATAGGTGAAATGAAAGTTGGATGGAGGTACTTTGACAGGTGAAATAGAAGCCGGATTCATGAATTGAACGCGTCAGAAACGAAAGCAGGATGATCGACATAATATGTGAAATCAAAGCTGGATTAACGAAGAACACGCTTAGAAAATAGAATGAGAATAAAGGTGTGTTTATACCTGACAAAGAAGCTGGAATGATGAAAATAACACATTAGAAATGGAAGCATGATGAAGGTATGTTATATTCTGAAATAGAACCTGGATTGACGAAAATAACACTTTAGAAATGGAAGTTCGATTAAAGAAAAACGCTTGAGTAATGGTAGCTGGATAAATGTATCTCTATATCAGAAATAGAAGCTGGATAAAGGTATTTTTATATCTGAAATGGAAGCTGGATTAAGGTATTTTATATGTGAAGTGGAAGCTGGATTAATAAAAAAAACTTGAAAAATGGAAGCTGGATGAAGTTTCCTTAAGGGTGAAATAGAAGCTGGATTAATTTTAAAAATATGTTGGATTCATACATGTGCGAATACATCCACCACTACAGATATTTCTGTGGGGTCGTCAAACCCACAAGTACCCACAGTTCTCTCTGCGGTACCTGTCAGTTCACTACAGTGTGATTGCAATGTATCTCTAATAGGCAACAGTATTTGTGAATTGTTATAACACTGTTCGCACTATTCCACACCAAACAGTTCGATTGCTACATCCAAATTGAATACACTCTATGCCTCTTAGCTAATTACAACGATTGCAATCAATTAACATCAGTATTATTAGTATTTCATACTGATTAAACTGTAACTACAATGGCCACTTCAATATTTCACAATATCTATTAAACACTTCAATACATTCGAAATTCGTAACACAAATTCCGATTCGCCTCCGAGTCTACATTAAATGCAATATTATCTACATCAGCATTTTACAGCGGTGATCAACAGTCAATCTATTACGGATTCAACACGTGTTACTCTGACAATTTATACTTTCCTGAATTTATCGTCAATTCACTCTTTCATGAAGATTCCCTTTCACCGGAGGCAACAGCCGATTTCCCTCTTTCCTTAGTTACTAATTTAGACGAGTTTCACGCAGTGGCGTAACTAGGAACTCAGGGGCCCCTAGACAAAATGTGAATATTGAAATGTATTATCACTTATAACAGTGGCGTAACTAGGAACTCGGGGGCCCCTCTGGGGCCTCTACACTCGGGGGCCCCTAGACTTTGTCTACCCAGTCTACCCTATTGTTACGCCACTGGTTTCACAAGAAATTACAATAGGCCTACCTAAATCAACCTTTTAACCAAATTTCTACCCGACATTCTTCCTCGTTTCACCACACAGCTCCCACTCGGTCCACGTCCAGTCGTCAACTGCCGCTGTCTGGCCCAGCAACCAATCACAGGCGGTTTCCTGCCGCCGTTTTGGGTCACGCGCCGCTTGCAACCAATCAGCAGTACCCGCGCTCTGGCCACGTCAGCTAAAGGGTCACGTGTATGTCTGGCGTATTGTCTGGAAACTCAGTCTGATTCACCCATGAATTAGTTATAGAATTAGACGCAATTAAAAAGAATAAGTAAGATACTGTAGCGTTTCCACAAACGCTACAAGACGATATCAGTCCCTGTTAAGATTCTGCGGGAAGTTATGTTCGCCAATAGGTATTGGTCCTTAGGTCTGGCTCCAGTCGCAATGGTTCAATCAGATCAAGTAGGGAACCTGTAATCTCGTAGAGGGCGTTCTTTCAATCTTTCACTTCTGCATGTACGTAGCCTAGCACTTCAGGTTCAAATCTATAGGTGCCGATATAGCCTAATCTTATCTTTATCGACAACACTTTCTCTGGGATTTTTTATCCATTATCTTGAAACTTATAAGGGTTGCTGAGGTTTTGGCACGGTTTCTCTTACATGTATGTTAATAACTTTGGGAGGCATTTCAGAAATATCAGAGTATATTTACGCAAATCTACTATACAGGTATGATTAAAAACACGTAGTGTAATAATGCTTATAAATAAATTGCGATGGTTCCATAGTCCGTTGGCAAGTGATAGCCATGCAGAAAATTTGTAACGTTAGGTAATTATGTGTTGCACCCATGAAAATTATTGTCGATCTACTTTAGGTAAACAATTTTCAGTTATTTCTTGTCTTCGAAAGGTCATTGGTGAAAATTAATGTCATGGAAAATGGTCACAAGTTGAGTGTCGTAAAGTCCCAAAACCCTTTAAATTCTTCAACGGTTATCTTGGCAATACTGCCAATAGGCCTATATTGTCAGAATAATTATTTAGGTTCGTATTGCTAAGGAAGATTAGAGTTGATACAAATGCAGTTCCAAGGTCAAGAAACTCTCGACTGTTTACCTTTTTGTGTCAACAGGTCGGATGGCGTTGCTTCCAACTATCAAAATGCCGAACGTCAACTATATGTGAATCACGTCGCTGAACATGTTGGTTCTGGGACCGGAACCGCTAGGTGGGAAGGCGTGCCAGGAACTGGCGGAAATTACGGCTACCATAGACATGGTGGCTATGGCTACGATGGCTATGGACTCAACCACGGATATGGATATTAAGTTTTATCTAGAATATTTTCATTTGACGATGATTGGAACAGTTTAGTACCTTGGAACAATTCTATGGAAGTCAAAATTGCGAGAGATGAACAATAATTAGCCACACAGTCATGAAACGGTGTATTGACTTAGCAATAAATCAAAATCGATTAGTCCTTGTTATTACTGCAATGAAAATGGAATTAAAACAAGATAACCAGGCTCAGTGTAGGACTATTATTAATTGTTATTTAATATAATTTGAAAGTGCTCTGTCAGCCTGCTTCTTTCCGCCTACGCCTGTAATTCGCGTGCGACTGAGATATTTCAGTCACTTAAATAAATTGCAATTTCAAGGAAGGTCTCGTTTTCTGTACATTTATGCGCATCTGTTCCGGGTGTTTCCTTTCTTCTTAAGTTTGCTGTCCAATTCATTCATTCATTCATTCATTCCGAAAACTTATATATCGCCTCTTCAAGAAACCTACTCAGAGGCGCTTCCAGCCCAGCCACAGCTAAAAAGATAGGTCTTGAGCAACTGGTAGAAAGCAGGCAAATTATTCCGAGGTAGCAAGCGTAGTGCAAGCGGGAACCCATTCCATGTGGACGGGCCAACAACCGAGAAGGTTCGACGATGTCTGGTGGCAGAGCGGGTTCGAGGGACCAGCAGCTCCCCATTGGCCGAAGAGCGTAAAGCTCGGCGGGAGGCTATGTCAGAGACAGGGTGACAGAGATCAGATAAGTAGGACGGGGCACTACCAATGAGGCACCACCAAACATGTGCGCTACTCTGTACGAGATGCGCTGCGAGACTGGAAGCCAGTGCAAAACATCACGCATGTAAGCAGAGATCGGGGCAAATTTAGGAATATGAGCAATAAGCCGAGCTGCAGAGCGCATGACCCGTTCAAGACGCCCTATTAAGCTAGCTGGGTGGCCAGCAAAAACTGAGCAGCAATGATCAATTCTGCTAGTTACGAAGGCGTGGACAAAAATCGGTTTAGAAGCAGCCGCATTTGGTTCCTTGACTATGATGTGGAGAACACATAACATCTCAATAAGAACCAAGGTAAAGTTGATAGTTATACGAAGCTCTCGTGGAACCAGTGCTATTGTACGGATCGGAATGCTGCTGCTTATGAAAAGAAGATGAGCGGCGACTGCTAGTGATGAAAATGGGATGACTGAGAAGGATATTGGGAAGATCTAGAAGGGACAGAATATGCAACGAAGTGATTCGATATGATCTGGGACAAAGTGAAACAATCGATAAGATCATAAAAAGAAGACTCAAGTGGTTCGGTCACGTAGCAGAAAGGAGATTACCGGTGTCACGTGATATTTTATTCCCCTTAAAGCTATCCGGTGGAAAGGAATTAATCTATCCCCGGATGGAATCATAGGCGTACGGGAGATTTCAGCAGTGGGAAGGGGGGGAAGATTTAACTTCTGCCCGAAAAAATCCTGAAATCTCGTGGAAAATACAACTTTTTCCCAGAAAAAAGTTGACGCCTTTTTTTAGTCATTTCCCTGTCTGCTTGCCCGAAAAACACAGGCACTACAATTTCTATGCTACACGTTCACATAAAAATCATTCACGTCTAGAAGTCTGATTTTGTAGCGTTTGTGGAAACGCTAGGGTATCTTACTTATTTCTTTAAGGCGCGTCTGTTTCTATAACTATATCATGGGTGAATTAAACATAGTTTCTAGACAATATGCCAGACATGCAAATGAACTTTAGCTGACGTGATCAGAGCGCGGGTGCTGCTGATTGGCAACGGCGGCAGGAAGTCGCCTGTGATTGGTTGTCGGTCCAGACAGGGCCTGTTCAGTGTTACACGCCATCAGGGTGAGAGCTGCGTGTTGAAATGTAGCAGAATTTCGGGTTTCAATTTGTTTAAACTCTGATTTTAATACAAGACGTTCTTGTCAAATTCGTTTAATTGGTAACTAAGGCAAGAGTGAAAGCGATCACATTCTCCGATTAAGTGAATCTTTGCCAAGGAGTGAATTGAAGATAAAATTCAGGGAAGTATTAATAGTCAGAGTTTAGATTATTGAATTCGTAATAGATTGACCGTTGATAGTCAGCATAAAATGTCGATGCAGACTGTATTGCATTTGATGTAGTCAGCGAAGAGAATTGAAACATAGAGTGCATTTAATTTAGTTTCAGAAGCGAATCTGATCTGTGTTCAAAAGTATGAACATTATTGAAGCGCTTAACAAATACTGTTGAATATCAAAGATGCAAGTGTAATCACATTTTAGCAAGTATGAAATACTTATACAGACTGTATTGCAGTTGATGTGATTAGCTAGAAGAGTTATACCATTCGATGTACTCGGCGAAGAGAATTAAAACACAGAGTGTATTTAATTTAGTTTCAGAGGCGAATCTGATTTATGTTGAATAGTGTGAACATTATTGAAACACTTCACAGATACTGTTGCATATTATAGGCGGCATTGTAATCACACTGTTGTGAACTAGCAGGCAAGATAGAAAGAACTGTGACTGTGCTGATTACCTTAATTTACCCGTTTGATTGAACATTAGTTAAGTGATAATAAATTGTGTTGTACAAATAGCAGAAGGTGAAACTTATGTAATGAATGACCTTGACCTAAGCCCTAAGGAGGAAAGCCCTGCGTCACGTACAACTTCCCCTAGTGGTCCCCACTAGGAGAAGCTCAAGAAGAACCGTGTGGTTCGGAATGGGAGTGGTCTATTAATAGAACTGGAATACTTATGGAGCGCCAGACGAATAAGCTGAGATACCTACCCTTCGATCCCATGGGATTCTCCCTCTCTTCATTCAAAGCTGCTAAAGGTGATGCGAACCCAGATGAGCACCGGGAAAGCGGTGCTGTCGCTCGTCGACCAACAGCCGCAGATATAATATATATATATAACATATTATGTCAAGAAGACCCTGGTAACAATGCAAGTATTGAACCTGTGCGATCCGCCCTGCCATCTAGACCGTTGGTTCCTATGCATGCGTTCCAATTGCTCCAGCAGTACGCCGCACCGCTAGAGGCTGTTGCTGAAAGTAAGGTAGTAATTGAAGCACCACCTGCAAAAGCTTCTGGCCCTCTAACGACTAGGGCGAGCGTTACAATTTTATGGGCCAGACTAATCATTAGTTAAATCTAGTGTCATAGATTAGTAGTTGAGGTCATATTGCAGTTCCTATCGTACCAAAATGGCCAATAAAATTCGATTAGAAGTACCTCAATATTAATGAAAATTGAAGCAAATGCCATGATGATATCTAGAATGTCAAGTGTAGGAATGGCAGGTGGGCAGTAAGCAAAGCCGACTCTGCAATATTATAGGCCGACAAAATTTGGGGCTATGTATAAAGCAGAATGTTTCTACCTAGTAGACTAGTGGTTCCCAACCCGTGGTTCGTTAAGCCTAAAAATGACCCCCATCTCTTAAAGAATACATTAAAAAATATGATAAAATTGAGAATTTGGACAGAATAGAGCACACACAAGCCTAACTATTTTCTACTGATTTTTTAAAATATTTTTGACGTCTATAAATAACATAAAACATATTCTATTTTGATTCAATTATAAAAAAGATATGCTTTTAGTTAATTAGATTTTAGCATTGTGGCTCCTAATGTCTGTCAGCCAATTAAAAGTGTCCCTCGTGTTCTCCAACTTAGAAAGAGTGGCCTTAAAGTTTAAAAAGATTGGCAACCACTGTAGTAGACCAACAACCTGGAAGGAGTTTCACTTTAAGCTTCAGAGTTTATTGTCACAATAATGTCATCATTTCCGGTCACAGTCTTGTCTGGCTTCACTGCTGGTTTCTTGCGTTGCCACCAAATCATCACCAAAGAATAAGTAAGTTCGATGATTTCCGCCGCAGTTGGGACGGAGATGCCAAGCCAGAGGTTGAAAGATCCTCCGAGATTGGAAGCCAGTGTTTCCCAGGTGATCGCTGGAACGTCAGTCACGAGATGGACGATCTTCTTATCGAACCTGACGAAGACCTGCATGAAGTTCTCTTCGATAAGGTGTATCCTTCGAAGTCGTTCCAGAACCTCTTCGGATGTCAGATTTCCAGATACCTTCGCTCGAGCGATATCTCCGTAGACTGAAAACTCAGGAATGTTTCTAAGATACTGTTCGTAGAAGCTCAACTGGTTGTTCGGGTTCGGCCAGTTAGATACTGTTGACACCGTCGTTTCATATGTAGTCTCAAAGCAAGGAGGTCGACAGTTGCATCTAGTTTCGTCAGCTTTGAAAATCCACATGCACATTGCCTGGTGTAGTTCGCGGTTAATCGAGTCGACGATGACATCAGAGTCTGCCTTCAGTGAATCAGTGATGTTGTCGCAGAATCTGTGATTTCCCAGACGAAGTTCATTTTCGGTGAACACCATGTAAGGATCCATGCAGCCGCATTTCTCAATCACCTGACGCTGGCGGCACAAGGATACACAAGAAGCAATGTCGTAGACGGGTGATTTGGGTATTTTATGATCGAGATCCTGTTGCTCGGTACAGTTACCATAGGGATAGGGGAGACGGGTTGAGATCGTCTGCTTCAGAAAGATGGTCGTCTCTGTTCCGGGTGAAACTGAGATTGCCGTCAGTGGATCCGGAAGCGTTCCTCTCCGGTGGACCATGACGCTCACTCCGGTCGTACGCGTGAAGCGGATCCACGTTGTGAAGGAGTCAAATACGTTCGTCCTGAGTGCATTGATGAAAAGTAGCAAGCCGAGGGCTGCAGGGGCACGTGATTGTACCCCACTGCGGATGGTCTGGCACCACTGAAGGGGCGGTACCAGCCGATAATGAACGTCGCAAGAGCTGGTCTGATAGAGGTCCCAACTGTATGACAGACACTGGAACGAAATGTTCTGTGTCGAGTTTGGTGGTCGAGATAACACTGCGGTATGACCGTTGTAGGTGGGTATTGACTTCAGTTCAACCCACGCACTATCAACGTATGGCTCTAAGTTCACTGTGGTGTATTGTTTCATCGTATCGAGGTCCCGCTGATAGGCCGCATAGTTCTCCAACTGGTCGAGGTCAGACAGCTGAAAGAGACTGCAGACAGTGACATCGGGGAATTCGGGGTCCTTGAATTCGACGCCAGAGTTCTTGATTACTTTGAAGCTTGAGTAGCTGATAGCCACCGTAGAGATCTGATAGAGGAGAACGGAAAAGCAGGACACAAGCGCCACCATCCAGAACACTCTGACTATTCTTCGCTCAGCTCTGACTGTCCGACCGACGCCTTTCATTGTCGTCGTCTCGGCAAATCGTCGCAGCTCCTGTCGAATTTCAGTTTCCATGACCGTTCTTCTGCTCAATTACTGTCTCTACGTAAAAGTAAATCCTTCTTTTCCAACAGTTTGATATAATATTATGTTCTTTATTTTATTCTTCTGTCCAGATGTATCTGCTGAGTTTCCTCGATCTATGCCTACGCCTGTCTATCTGTCACTTAGCCTACTTTTTGATGATATTTGTGAGCTATCCCGTAGACTGACAACTCTATACCCAAATCTGTATGCAGATGTTTATGCTATCGAAACATTTTATTCATATTTATCGGCATAATACCGTAATCTTTTAAAACTACTTATTCATAAATTAGGAAATTTATTGTTTCTATGTAGACCTAAAAACTTCCATGATTCCGACACTTTGATTGTTCATATTCAATCCGCTTTCAATGCTTAACCTCCTTTTAACTACGACTCTCACAACAAATGCATTGCATCTGAACTGCTACAACTTGTTGGAAAAGAGCAGGACTACCATATATCATTCCGAAGTCTACTCTGTAGTAGCATATTCTTCTGTTGCAGTCTTGCAGTGAGCAATGGCATAGCCTAATGCTTGTTTCAAAGTTATATTCAAAATTTTCTATTTACTTTCCACAGACGTCGTTCTGGTGTTGTTCCAACTACAGAGTAAATGGAACATCTAGCGTCCAATTGATTAACTTGGGCGAACAATAATATTATTACACTTCGACCGAGTCTTGTTAACTACTGGACACTGGTGTATGTTTAACGCAGTCACACATCCTAATGCTCAAATATCGGCCGTTGCCATTGCGCGCATTAATGGCCGCAATGGCATCAATGAACCTAGTTTCAAAGCGGTCTATTTGAGAACGGTTTAGTCTAAGTGAACGAAATTGATGCTGTCATCATGACTGGTGTTTTTGTAGCTGCAGCTGATGAAATGCATCGATCAGTTAATGGAAAAGCTAATAGTGAGAAACTACAGTTTCCTTGATGGCAAATACATTCTCCGCTAAATGAAAGCTAAGGTTAATGGTCATCAGATCCATTTCCACTCCTCTAATCCATGTGTCTCATTAGCAGGTCATGTGATCTTTTCCATTCCTCCATACTCCATAGTCTTCGTTCACTAAAGTACTGGTACATGTATAGGCCCTACTCGATCAGGACTTTTCCGGTGGACCTCGTCTTGCGGAACCCAAGTATCGTGAATCTTCGCTTTCAGTCTCACGCAGTCGCATTTCTTATCCAGATGGCCATGCTGCTGAAATGAATCAATCTTCTAAAGCACTGCATGTAGAAGCACCTTATTACAGGTATCAGCAGAAATCTAAGTCTCGTAACTATGTAGGGGAATTGAGGAAGAGCGTGCAGTTCAAGGGGTAACAGCCATGTTTAGGCCTACGCTCCTGTTGAGATATTGGCCTATCTTATGAGGATGGTCAAATACTTTTACCCAGAGGAACTATATCTGTGACGCCGCCCTTCACATCCATAGATGTCGCCCACACCGTTTAATCGAGCAAGGTGTCTTCATGATGCGGTGGAAGGTCCTTAGAGATAGATGGGGAGGATTTAGGAGGCGATAATTTTTCCTATTTGACTTGTTCCCAGCGCTTGTTATTCTTCAGACAGCAACTAAAATATACGTGGATAAGACACGACACAAAATGCGAACACAATCGCCCAGATTAGACTCGATGGAAAGAAAACCAACAACATTAGTGTTGAGCAGGACAAAATGCAACAATAGTTTCTTCAAACCAAATTGCGGTAAATTTACGCAGAGGTGTAGGAATCTTGTCAAACCATAATACACTGTCAGTGCAGTGGCTCATCTTTATTTAGACGAATACAAATGGTTTCATAATCTAATGCGTCAGGAGTTCTCTATGCAACGCAGATGGCAAATCTCATTACTTGTATATATTCGAATTTCGATAAATCGACGTTTCTCTGTTGCACGCGTATCCCAGAATGCCAGGGTTAGATCAAATCTTACGTTGATACTTAGTAACTTTCCTTTATAGGCCTACTTTGTTAAGCCGCATTTTATTATCTGAAGCATAGCATGTAGGCCTATTACATGTACATGTCATAGTATGTAGATGATGTTGGCTATTTTTGCCAAATGAATATTGGTCTTTTGATTGGTAAATCGTTCAACGATATCAATGTGTCAATGGGATTGAGAATGCATTGTCATAAATTATATGTGACCATGACAATGAATGATTTGAACCATTAATAGCTAACTGACAACCGTCTAATAAATCTAGACAGTCAAAAGGTGACGCGTGAAAATTGGAACACGCAGATTTTTCATTGTGTAAAGGATGACACGTTGCCAACAATTCATGCGAAGGTAGCATACAATACATCAAATGCCTGCAATTCGGCAATTTGGTGAATCAGGTCATACAATATGAGTGTTTTGAATCCCCTATATTTCCTCTGTCTCTCTGTCTGTCTTCTGTCTGTCTGACCACATGCATTCTGTCTGTCTGTCTGTCTGTCTGTCTGCCATCTGTCTGTCTCTCTCTCTTTCAGCTGATGTTTTCAACTATAAAAGGTCCGTACTTCTAAGCCAGTTGTAAAGAAAAGGGGAGGAAAGCGTCTTCTCGTCTCGAAGGAGGGGGGTCACGGCCTCCGTGGTCTTTCGAAGGACTTATCCGGTGTAGTTCTCCTGCCTATCAACCCTGAAGTCAAACAACGACACGATATCTTCTCGAACACGATTTATTGTAGAACGAAACCAGGCGACGATAAGAAAGCCTCTGCACCTCAGGGATGGCCGTATTCTGCAGAGCTGTCAACGTCTGACCGTCCGTGTCCGCAGTGTAAGAATTGTGGAAAAATAACTGGGGGGGTTGGACCATTATCCACTTGGAATTGGGGTGTAAAAAACATACTTTAACATGGGGCTCTAAGAAAGACTGGGGGGGTCGAAACCCCCAACCCCCCCGGCAATTCTCACCCTGCGTGTCCGTCTGCGTGTCCCTTTCCGTCGTTGCTCCGGCACTTCGTCATCCGCCGTCCAGACGTCTTCTCGCTGCTCGATGACTGTACGTAACTGTATCTGCCGCTTCTCGTAACTGTCGTCTTCTCCGAGCTGTCGATCACTGTGGAGCTGTCTGTGTCGTCTGTCCGCGTCTATTTATATCCTACGCGGGCAGGGAACTTGGCCTAGGGAACTTGACCTAGGGGGCGGAGCCTAAGGAACTTGGCCTGAGGAACTTGGCCTAGGAAGGAACTTGGCCTGAGGAACTTAGCCTAGGGGCGGAGCCTAAGGAACTTGGCCTGGAGAACTTGCCTCAAGAACTTGGCCTAGGAAGGAACTTGGCCTGAGGAACTTGGCCTAGGGGGCGGAGCCTAAGGAACTTGGCCTGAGGAACTTGGCCTAGGAAGGAACTTGGCCTGAGGAACTTGGCCTAGAGGGCGGAGCCTAAGGAACTTGGCCTGAGGAACTTGGGCTGGGACGAACTTGGCCTAGAGAACTTGCCTCAGGAGGGCGGAGCCTCAGGAACTTACCCCAGGAACTTACCCAAGAACTTACCCTAGAACTTACCCTAGAACTTACCCAAGAACTTACCCTAGAACTTACCCAAGAGAGGCGGAGCCCATGTTCGCTACACAGTTATCACAGTTCAGTCTGCTTTCACTTCGAAGATACGTAGTCAACTGCCGTCGACAGAAGAAGTCATCATGAAGGTCCTCTTGGTTTTACTCGTTGCAACGGTGGCTGCTGTCTTCGCTGGATATGACAAAGCACAATCATACGGTCACTACGAACCAGGACTCCGACACGTGTAAGCTCAACTTGTATACATAAAGCAGCTATGATTCGCACAACGTCCAAATTGAATTTAAAGTAAACATATCCCATAACTTTTCATCTATTATTTGGTGTGTCAGTTGGAAAAGATCCATGCGTTCGAGGAAGAAAACTCTGTAATAAAATTGTTTCAAATCAAGCTAAAACGAATTTCATTTTATTGAACTTTAAAGTTTTGAAATAAACACACATACATTCTTTTTGAGGATCTCGATCTGTCGTTCTGTTCGCAAACTTCGCATCAATCATATTTTACAAAAGATATTTTCATTTATTCATTCTGGTACAGATGCGAAGTATGAGTATAAATATAGCTATTTGCATGGCTATCATAGTGGAACATTTTAACTAGAGTATTCTGCCTGCCGGAATTACTACAACTCAAGTTCCAGTCTGTTAAAAAAAGCACGTGTAAATTGTCAATTTTAGTCTTCATTTTGGCGCCCCTCCCCTCGGAGCCCGGGGACACGAGTCTCCCTGCCCCTAGCTACGTGCGCCTTTGCAGCAAATTTGTGACGATCGACATGAATCTCATTACTTTTATCGGTCAAGTTTAAGTAAACAATTGTTCAGTTATGTCCTGTCTTCGAAATGTCACTGGTGAAATGTCGCGGAGATTTGTCACGAGGCGAATGTATGTACTAAACCCACAACCGCTTAAAATGTTTACACGGTTTCCTATGCAATTATACTGTCAATATGTTTTCAGAGTAATTACCTAATTATTAATCATTGCTTAAAAAGATTTGGATTTTATACAAATACATTTCCAAGTTCGAGAAAGACTAGTGTTTACCCTGTTTGTGTCAACAGGCCAGATGGCGTTGCTTCCAACTATCAAAATGCAGCTCGTCAACTGTACGTTAATCACGTGGCCGAACACGTGGGTTCTGGAACCGGAACTGCTCGTTGGGAAGGCGTTCCTGGAACTGGAGGAAATTACGGTTACCATGGACATGGTGGCTATGACTACGATGGCTACGGACGCAACCACGGATATGGATACGGATACTAAGTTTTTTATCTAGGATAAATTTTCATCCGACGATGATTGGAACAGTTTAATACCTCGGAACAATAATTCGACAGAAGTTGAAATAACGATAGACGAACAATGAACAGCACAGTTATGAAACGGAGAATTGACTTAGCAGCAAATGAAAATCGATTCGTCTTTGTTATTATTGCATTGAAAATGGTATTAAAATAAGATAATTAGGCTGAGTATAGGCGTATTGGTTATTGTTATTTAGGTTATTTGAAAGATCTGTCTCAGTTTTGCTTCTTCAACTAACTTCACTCCATTACACATCTGCTGTCTCCTCCGCTTGGCCTGAAATTCTAACCTGACACCGAAACTGAACTTCTTAAGGACGTTACTTGATATAGCGCCAGTGTTTATGTTGACCTTCTTGTCTCAGCTTTGCGTGTGACTGAGATCTTGCAGAGACATAGATACATTTGAATGTCATATATTGACTAGTTTTATGCTCATTTATGCACACCTGTTCCCTTTCTCTTTAAGTTTTTGATGTTCTTGATCCATTAATACCAGCAAAAAAATAATCAAAGAAATTAAGGAAAATAACGTGAATAGGCTACACGCAAAAATACCAACAATCGTGATACCGGTATCGATCTCTAAAAATATTGTGTCAGGATTCGATTGACATCGGGTACGGGACTAGAATAGACTATATAGAGTATGCCTTTAATTTTATCGTTTCTGCAGCATTAATCTGCTACAGATGAACTAAATTAGTCGCAGTGCTTTTTAACGTGTAGTTCCACACAAAATGTGCAGCTGAAAATGACTGTAAATATGCAGCAGGAAGGACAAATTTGCAAATTTCAAAGGGATGATATGAAAAAAAGTTGATAAGATTTTACAGACGGCTACTTGCGACAATTATAGGGAAAACTTGGGACAAATTTAAGACAAGCGACGAAAAAAGTCAGAATTTCACCGGTGACTCGCGACTAGAAAACTAATTGCTGGTTGTGCAGCGCAATAAATATCTTTAAAAATCCCTGATTAGATGGGTTTCATAGATTTTGACAAACACGAAATGAATGCCTGTAATAATTAGGCTGCTCTGATTTTGACGTTTTTAAACTCGCCCTTGTCTTTCAAATGTCAAATTTGTGGCCAAAATCTGTGAGCTACTACTTGTAATGGCTAAGCGACTAGTCATAATAAAAAAGCAAGCATACTGTGCATGCCGCTCAGAACCCATATTGAACTTGCTTTTGGAACCATTTGCATGTAGAAGTGATGAAGTAAATTATTCATTCATGATTCATCGAGTGTGAAAGCGAACACTTGCAAGCTTTAGGCCTAATATAAAATATAAAATATGTGCTTACGACTCTCTCGGGAAATTATTTTTCTTCAGAATATCATCAAACTATCGGACAATGTTAGCATTTAAAAACTGTAAACCTATGTCTGTTTCGAAATCATTTCCAATTTAGAATTATCGAAAAGTGGCTGAAAATTTTCAACAGCAAGTTGGCTAGATGCAGTGTATCAGGGCGCCTCCAGAGTGCGTACTAATAAGAGGCGCAGAAGTAGTTGAGTGCCTAGACCATAGTTAGTTGCGTTAAAAAATAGTACACTGAACTCAATGATCGCTTAAACAATCGTCATTTTAACAAGTTACTTAACCTTTGTGCAATTAACATGTGCAATTTTGCTCCAGTAATGAATTATCTGCGTCATTTCTTCTTACGGGTGTGTTTTCTGACTTCGTCATAGTAGCCCTGTAGAGTTGTTGAACTCTACAGATTATTGCATAGTAAGTAGGCCTAAGTAATTATCGGCCCTTTATAAAAATAGCTCCCGCCGCTTGGTGGCGCGACTGTGCGCCCTTGGTGATGAATATCCGACATATTATCGGGTGACGCACAGTTGTGGATCGGGTGGCCATATTAAAGAATGTTATCGGGATTGCGAGGAATCGAATATAGTTAAATTAAATGTCGTAACTGTTGAACCTGTTGCCAATTTGGCCTGTTGCTAAGTGGGAAGTAGTAAAGAATCGCTAGGGACGATTCCTGGGTTCGTCTTGGTTTTGTAAGGCCAAGGAAATTGTAATTTAACTGCATTCTGATTCCTAGCGATGGTCCGCTCTTTCTGTTGACCGATAACAATGACCTGTGATTATCTAGAGAATTTATATAGCGCATAGATTTGCTCGTGCAGTTCATTATTGCCATTTATATCACACACTGTAAGGCTAGGTCTGTCTTTGTGCTAACTGAAGGAAGTGCGTTGCGCGCACGGTATTTTGGCTAGTTAAGAATTGCAATAAAGATTCATTGGAAATGTGTGAACGTTTGCAAGCAGCAAGAGGAGCAGGTGCTGTATGAGAGGGCGACCGCCCTGAGCATTTATATAGCGCCACAGTAGAAGATGTAGCAGCAGCCTTGGTAGACTTGACTGACAGAAATACCACTCCAGACATGCTGTCTCATGGCCCAGCTCTTGTAGGGAAGAACTCAAAGTCTGTAGTGGTGAATGCAAAGAACCCTGGTTCCCCGCTTGATAAGGGGGGGGGCTGTTATTTACCCAATAACCGCGGATAGTCCTTCAGCCTGCTCGCATCCTGGCACCTGGCAAGAAGAGCTGAGTTATTGGGAGCGTGGGGAAGTTGTGGATTCGATTCCCAGGGTTTATCTGGAACCTATGCAAGGGCGTGGAGAGCACCCGAGTAGGAAATCATCTGATGTCAACATGCAAGGAAGGGAAGTGTTATTCACACCACAGCTAGCGACGCCGTCCCGTCTAGCTCTTAAGGAGAGCCTGGGGCGACCATACCCGTCCGCTACAGCCTACTAAGTTAAACTTTAAAATATACACGAGGTGTTAATTTATAGCGAAGAGCCAAAATATTACATTGGGCCCGAAGCTTATAATATAGTGTATAATGTGTATATTATACGACAATTCACGCAGTGATCTGGCGTAATGTAACGTTGGGCTATAATTTGAGGTTTCATATTAAATTTATCGTCTTCATCATCGCTATTTCCTGTGTTTATCTTCCAATGAGATAAACTTATTGTCATGGGAACCTTGTCATAAAGCAAAGGCACCAATCGATGATCGTCTTAAATAAAACATTAGTCGAAGTCACAGCCAATCAGAGCGGTCACTTCGTAAGTTCACACATCCGAGATACAGAACGTCATGTTACGGAGTGCAGTTATAAGCAACTTGAAGCATATAAGTTGAAGAAGCATGATTCTGAATGCCATTAGAGAACCAAGCAAGCGCATACACAAACTTGATACTAACCAGTTCTAACTAATAGGCCTAATTATGAGGGCCAGTGATTTAGGGCTATGCCCTATAACAAGATTCCTGCATATTTTGAACATTATTAGGGCCTACAATCAATATTATGCACTGAAATATTGATGCGATTGCAACTGATGTCAGCGATAAGCACTTTGCCATTTCCTTATCTCAACTATTTTCATGACTGCAGAGTTTGATTTATTTCAAAGATTAAACGAAGCCTGTCTAATCACATAAATTTATATAGCGCCCCTTCAAGATTTCTACTCAGGGGTCACTTTAAGTGACAATGTGAAAAGTTGAACACTACACTGATTTTAAAACAAAAGTTCTTTCAAGGAACTAAACAGTCAAGTTGTATTGTGAGACGATATAGTTTATTGCTTTTATGTTTCATCCGTTGTCATATCAGAGAAGCTTAGTATCCTGCATATCCGTATCCGTGATTGAGTCCGTGACCACCGTATCCATGGTAACCATAATTTCCACCAGTTCCAGGTACGCCTTCCCACCGAGCTGTTCCGGTTCCAGAACCCACGTGTTCCGCCACGTGATTAACGTAGAGTTGACGTGCGGCATTCTGATAGTTGGAGGCAACACCGTCTGGCCTGTTATGGAAACAAGAGAATCAATAAATTTTCCTAAATTAAAAGCATTTGAAAGCAATAAGTCGGCTTGTCAGGAAATGATGCTATAAATAGGAGAGTCGTCATTTACATGTTATAGGCCTATAGCACAAACGCTGAGGACTTACAAGCCGAACCAACGGACTCACGTACCATGAGATCCCTATACAGTATACACTCAGCATACCATGCATTGACAGTATAGCATTGGCAGTGGTGGTACCAGTGTTATTAAGACCACAATGCAAACTTTTAAAATTTCCCAGAAGTATTCGTCGTACAACGTCAAAGTCACGACATTGTCAACATTTAATAACAAATTGAAGATTCTATTAAAGTTTTGTCTTTGCGAAGGGGTTAGCGTGCTGGACCGTCAACCAAGTGGAACTAGGGGAGGGGACACGCAATATTATGGAAGGCAGAACTCATGTCGAGATTTATAAATGTTCTCACTGTGACCCACTATAGCCAACCCAGCCGCACTGGGTAGGCCTGCTCTATCAAAACGGCAGGCCTACGTGTAAATATCAAATGGAGGGGAAAGAGACTGGATATGACACTCCTCGATATCGGAGGTGCTAAGAAAACGAAGTCACAGATACTTCTTCACAGTCATGGCTGACACATAGAGCCACGGAGTAGCTCGTGGAACTGTTCTTCGTCGTCTAAGCAAGTGATGCTACTAAAACATAGTTGATAGGCAACGTTCAGGTCAATGGTAACCAAAATGAGTTAACAACGATGTAAACGTTGAACTCAACAAGCCAGCAGCATGAATTACAGCTGCCACAGATATAAGATGAGCTTACACGTGTCTGAGTCCTGGTTCGTAGTGACCGTACGATGCGGCTTTCTCGTATCCAGCGAAGACAGCAGCCACCGTTGCAACGAGTAAAACCAACAGGACCTTCATGATGACTTGTTCTGTCGACGGCAGATGACTACGTAACTTCGAAGCGAATGCAGACTGAACTGTGATAACCTTCCAGAAGAAAACCGACCTTTTATACTGACCTACAGCAACTGGTCAGCAACATCTCTTCAGCGATTGGCAATCCCACACGCATAGCGTGATGGATGGACAGTTGGACACACACACACACACACACACACACACGCAGTTTACACACCCATACAAGGAAACAGGCAGGCAGGCGGGCAAAGAGACAAATGAAGCATAAACTGTCACGTATATCGAACATTAGGTTGCAAGCCATGTCAGCAGCTGCTGGCAGATGTTGGCACACGTAGCACACTGCCAACACAAGTGGTTAATTAAATGCCATTGTAACAATCCATAGGCTACAATGCTTCGCAATTTGCGACAAATCATAGTCGCCTTTTGTTTCAGGTAAATGAATCACGTAAAATACCTTTTAAAATTCTGCTTGATTTGTTGCTATGTCAGGCATTGAAAGGTTGTGGTATAGGGCCTATAGAAATAGTTTGCAGGTCAGTTTTTTTTTATTGTGTGGCGAACAATACGTTGCCAACGATTCATACGTTGGTAGCCTAATTAGGAATTCTAGATCTTTATGTGTGTGCATGTCTCTGCATCTGTCCGTAATGTCCCTCTCTGTCTCCTTCTGTCTATCTCTGTCTCTATTTCAATCTCTGTCATATGAATCGCGTGTATGAAATTAATGTATCGAACAGCTGACTTGTAGAGTATAAAAGGTCCGTTCTCTTGTGGTCAGATATCACAGTTCAGTCTGCTTTCACTTCGAAAATACGTTTTCAACTGCCGTCGACAGAACAAGTCATCATGAAGGTCCTGTTGGTTTTGCTCGTTGCAACGGTGGCTGCTGTCTTTGCTGGATATGACAAAACCGCATCTCACGGTCACTACGAACCCGGACTCAGACACGTGTAAGCTCATCTTAGATCTATTGCAACTGAAATTTATTTAGCGTGTAAAATTGTATTAAAGTTGTTATCGTTTATTACTTAATATAATTTTACTGCTTGTTGTCAATGTGGGGCGTGGGTCAAGTGTTCGAGAACTAAAACGAACTTCCTTAAATTTCTTCGAAACAAAATAACATTGAATTTAAGGTAATTCACTGGTTTCCTATTCAACAGTGGTGCGATTCAAAACCATTTTCTTCATGCGTAACTGCCTTGTTGGGACAGCTCCATGTAGGGTATCCTACCTGAGGTTGTTTGCACATTTTGTCTCCTCAATTACCTGCAAGTGCCTCTTTACGTTCTTGGACTCATGACCTTATTGATGTTCCGTGCATGCGGTCTGCTAACGATTCATGTGTGTGCATGTCTTCACATCTGTCCGTAATGAAAACAATTTTTCTGTTATTTCTTGGCTTCGAATGGTCATTGGGGAGAATTAATGTCATGGAAATGATCACAAGGTGAATGTCGAAAAGTCCAAAACTCCGCTAAATTCTTCCACGGTTACCTTGCCAATACTGCCAATATAATATATACGAACCTAAATAATTATTCTGACAATATTATTGTCAGAATAATTATTTAGGTTCGTATTGCTAAGGAAGATTAGTGTTGATACAAATACATTTCAAAGGTCTAAAAAGCTTAGTGTTCACCTTTTTATGTCAACAGACCAGATGGCGTTGCTTCCAACTATCAAAATGCCGCACGTCAACTGTACGTTAATCACGTCGCTGAAAAAGTGGGATCTGGAACCGGAACTGCTCGGTGGGAAGGCGTGCCTGGAACTGGAGGAAATTACGGTTACCACGGACATGGTGGCTATGGCTACGATGGCTATGGACGCAACCACGGATACGGATTTTAAGTTTTATCTAGTATATGTTAATTTGACGATGATTGGAACAGTTTAATACCTCGGAACATTTCTATGGAAATCAAAATTACGAGAGATGAGCAATTATCCGCAGAGTCATGAAACGGTGTATTGGTTTAACACCAGATCAAAATCAATTAGTCCTTGTTATTACTGCATTTAAAATGGAATTATAGGCGTTTTATTTCTTGTTATTTAGCTTATTTGAAAGCCCTCTGTTAGTTTGCTCCTTTCCGCCTACGCCTGTCATTCGCGTGTGACTAAGATAATGCAGGGACTTAGATAAATTGCAATTTCAAGGAAGAACTCGTTTTCTGTCCAGTTATGCACATCTGTTCCCTTTCTTCTTCTGTTTTGCTTTCCAATTCCCACGCACTATCAGTTTTAGCAACACAAATCAAATAAATCAAGAAAATAATCAGAATAAAGGCTACACACATAAATACCGAAAAATTAAGATACCGTCATCTGCCTAAGAATATTGTGTCTGGATTTCTCGAGCATTTGGTACAGTTCTGAAATAGATCACTTCCAATTTTATCACCTGTGCAGCATAATTATAGGCTACAGATGATCACAACATTCTCCGAGCAGTTTACCATCGCAAAACGAAAATTAGAAGCGATCACAACTGCAGTTAGTCCAATTGGGCTTTTTCTTGTCCCGCAGCTTTTGTCTTGAATTATAAAAGCCACCTAATTATTCGATAGGCAAAAGGAAATGCCAAAGCAAAGCATAGTTAGAAATTTGTAAGGAAATGGTTTATATTTAATGATGATTCACCTAGCCATCTTGATAATGGTGTGGCTATATAATATAAGTATATAGTTATAAATGAACAGTTCGCAAAATTAACAGTAGCGGCGCTAGGGGTTTAGGGGGGCTAACCCCCCTAAAAAAGGCCATCCATTTTTTCTCATGTAATTTTTTTTGGACGATTAACCCTCTTTAGCCCTCCCAAAATAACCGCAAAGGTACGCACGAGGTTTGGCAGACAGCTTGGCGGTCAGGAAAAGGACCGTTTTTCCAAGATTTCGACCAAATGACTAAAAAAGTCATCAAAAATTTTGGCGACTGAAAACGGAATTTTTTCCCGAAAATTCAGCCCCCCAAAACTGAAATCCTGGCGTCGTCACTGATAATTAAACTGAAAACGAGCCTCACTTTTCGTACTCTGCATCATAGGCGCCGAGTTGACCCGAAGAGTGTGAGTGCCCAAAGAATGTGAAACACATTGAGCCTTTTTAATAGGAAGGTTATTGAAATTACCTCTGTTCATATAGGCGAAAACTTGTTCATGGTTTTAGGGGACGAATTCGCGGTCAAAGGACGATCACCGAGCATGGAAGTGCCGAAGAGGATTGGGGAGTGAATGTGCTCCTAAGTAGCTTCTAAAGTCCTAACCATTTTTGAATTTTTTTTGCCACCAGAGGCGTAGCGACCGCCCTCCGTACCCTCCGACCGAAGAGGGCCCCCGAAAGAAAGGGGCCCCCTAAAGTTGCCAAAAAATTGATGGTATAACTAGGTGATTGACATTTATTGAAGTCATTGCACAATCCATGTGGGTATTACTGACAAAACCGTGAAGTAAATACGGAATACATGCACGCTGCAGGCCTATAGCCTACATATAATATGAGCCCTGTAATATTGCATAAAATAAATACCGCGTTCAAGGGTGTGCGTTGGGTGACCCGTCAAAATAGCCCCGTCAAAACAGCCCCGTCAAAACAGCCCCGTCATAATCGCCCACCGACAAAACAGCTCCGTCATAATCGCCCACCGACACAACAGCCCCGAAAAAAGTAGTTCCCGACAAAATAGCCCCGTCGAAATAGCCCCGTCAAAACAGCCCGGGTATAAACAGTTCCGTGAAAATAGTCCAGTCAAAGACGCCACCGACAACTCAGTTCCAGAACTTCTATTTCAGATATATAAAAACGTTCATCCAGCTTCCATTTCTTAAGCGTTTTATCATTCATTCAGCTTATGTAATATATAAAATATCTTGATCCCGCTTCGATTTCTCAAGCGTTTTATCATTCATCCAGCTTATATTTCAGACATTTTATATATCTGAAGTAGAAGCTGGATGAATGATATAACGCTTAAGAAATGGAAGCGGGATGAAGGTTTATGGATCTTAAATAGAAGCTGAATGAGTGATAAAACGCTCGAGAAATCGAAGCGGTGTCAAGGTATTTTATATCTTAAATAGATACTGGATGAATGATAAACGCTTAAGAAATGGAATCTGGATGAAAGTTTTCTATATCTGAAATAGAAACTGGATGAGTGATAAAACGCTTCAGAAATGGAAGTGGGATCAAGGTTTTTATATAATTATATGAAATAGAAGCCGGATGAGTAATATAACGCTTAAGAAATGGAAGCGGGATAAAGGTATTTATATCTTGAATAGAAGCTGGATGGATGATAAAACGCTTGAGAAATCGAGGTTGGATGAAGGTTTATAGATCTTAAATAGAGGCTGGATTGACGAAAAGGCTTAAATCCGACATCTATTAATAGTTCTATTTACCAACGCGATCATTTCCGAAAGACATCTTAAACTTTACAAGCATTATTTTCATCAATTCGGCTTCCTTAAAAAGACGTTAATTTCGTCGGTCTTTTTTTACGAAAATCGTGTCCTTCCGCGACTTTGCCGGTCCCCGACAAAATAGCCCCGGGCTGTTCTGACGGGGCTATTTTGACGGGGCTATTGTGTCGCTGGGCGATTTTGACGGGGCTATTTTGTCATTGGGCGATTATGACGGGGCTGTTTTGACGGGGCTATTTTGACCGGGCTATTATGACGGGGTGCCTGTGCGTTGTAATGGATCCCACGCCTTGGACATAATTATGTTCGGAGGGGGCCACGTTCTTTGTTGCTACGGCCCTGTTTGCCACACTACGATGGCAGCATCTTAGGCTGTCATTTTTACGAAAGTGTCGTGGTTTAAGACTTGAAAAGAATTGTCTACAAAATTTACGCACAACATGAAATAGTGACATTTTAAGCTGCTATCAAAATTTCCCATTATTTCATCGTTTAAAGATATGATTTAATACTTCAATAAATTTCTTCCCAATTGCTTAAAAAATGATAGCTCTTGGGGTCAACATGTACTTCTATTGGAATCCACACAGAAGAAAAGCACAATCTTCGTTAGCATGGGCATCTTGGAGCACTCTCTCCTAATTAGGTCAACACTCAACAGACTAAAATTTTGCACAAGAAATAAAAAATTCTGTCTAAATTAACCACTATTTAGTGAGCCAATATTAACATTGCGGAAGACAGTTTTTCAAATAGTTTTCACAGACAATTTAGTCAAGGCTGATTTGTTAATTAACGCAGACAAAACAATATCCAGCTTTTGTGATGCTGTGAGGTGATTCTCGCGCAGTGAGGGTCATATATATAGCCCAGCAAATTCAATAAAAAGAAACAGTCATTCAAATTCGTCCGTAATAAAAAAAATGACTGAAGCGGATCAAATGAGCAGGATTTAGAGGTTTTCCTTGTATTTTTGTGGAGTTCAGACTGCCGGACGGGGTTCTTTTCTTTAGCGAATGCAGTTTGCACCAAGCCAAGCCGTAGCGGCGGGCCCCTCGACAAGGTGTAGTGCCGGGAGGCCGCCCGGGAAACGACGAAGGCAGCACTCGTTCACAATGTGCGCCATCGTCTGTCTTTCTCCACAGCAGCACAGCGGGTCATCAGCTTGCCCCATCTCACCAGGTTCACCGCACAGCGACCCTGGTCCGCGCGGAAGCGATTTAGAGTCTTCCACAGGTGACGAGGCAGGTCACCTCCCGGAGGCCAGGCAGATGGCACGGCCACGAGCGAATGGTTCACCACTTCTATCGTGGGCCATTCTTCACACCAGGCCGAAATTGCTGTCCGACCTTCCTCTGGAGGATTTCTCCAGATAGGATGTCTGGACGGGAGACGAGCCCTTGGGTGAAGCATGACATCCGCGTGGAGCGGGAGTCTTTCATTGTTACGGATCTTAGTCCACATCTTGGAACAAGCCTCAGCCCGACGGAGGCGAGGAGGAGGAATGTTGCTGAGCACCGGCAACCAAGGGAGGGGAGTCGCTCGGAGCGTACCCGATATTAGGCGCATAGTCTCGTTCAGCTTGACATCGACACACTCGGTGTGCGCCGATCGGGGCCAGACGGGGGCGCAGTACTCAGCCGTAGAGTAGCACAAGGCCAGTGCTGAGGTTCGAAGGGTCGTAGCTCTGGACCCCCACGTTGAGCCAGCGAGCTTGCTGAGTAGATTGTTCCTTGCACCGACCTTCGCAGCCGACCTTCTTAGGTGTTCATGGAATGTCAACGACCTATCCAGGGTAACGCCCAGGTATATCGGTTTTGGGTCGTGTCGGAGGCGCTTGCCGTTCAACATAATATCCAGCTCCCGCGCCGCTTGCGCGTTGTGGGGGTGAAATGAGCTGGATACGGTTTTTGCGACACTTGGTTTAAGTCTCCACTCGGCAAAATATTCTGCAAGCAGCTCGACGTCCGCATTGAGGATCTCTTCGACCTCCTCAAAGGATCTCCCCTGGGCACCCAGGGCGACGTCATCTGCGTAGACGAATCTGCGAGACCTGGTGTCAGGCATGTCGTTTATGTATATGTTGAATAGACAAGGCGAGAGAACCGATCCCTGTGGAAGGCCGTTCAGCTGAGTTCTCCAAGCACTGCACCGATCCCCCATGTGGACTCTGAAGCGTCTGTCTTTCAGGAATGTTTCCATCATCACTGCCCATCTCGGAAGCACGGCCGCCAGTTTCACGAGGAGGCCCCTATGCCACACCGTGTCGTACGCAGCCGTCAAATCCAGAAAGACCGCACCTGTCTTAAGACCATCTTGGAAGCCGTTTTCGATGTATGTTGTCAGCGCTAGCACTTGGTCGCAGGCGCTACGTCCCCGGCGGAAACCAGCCTGTTCGATGACCACCACCTCCTCCACCGTCGGGTTTATTCTGTTTAAGATCACGCGCTCCATTGCCTTGAAACAGACCGACAGCAGCGATATGGGACGATAACTGGCAGCCTCGTGCGGATGCCGGACGGGGTAAAACTGGAGTAATAGTAAGGTAGACTAGCCTAACTGAGATAAAAGAAAATATATAAAAGACGCAATGATTTTCATAGATAAGCAATGCCAACAGAGAAATAATGTCATAAAAAGCATATCTTGTTGGCTGATTTATGGTGTTGCCCATGCATAGGCGGGCCTCGCATGGCCAATTTCTGATGGTGCTGAGCACTCACGGGCCTCGCAGAGTCGGCGCCCATGCCTGGAAGTCTCTCACCACAATCGAATCGGATTTAGCTAGTCAAGAGGACATCATTGAGCAGTGTGACAAAATGTCATGTCCCGGCGTAATTAATATGCTAAGCACTCGACAAAGCCAGCTAAAGTTAAATTTATTAATGTCTACGTCACATGGGCCTGCACTGAATATTTATTTTCTTTTTAACGCTTTAATGAGGAAAGTGCAGGGCCTACAAAATAGCCTAAGAAACCAGAGCAGCCCTTCGCTGAAGTGCATAAGACATTATACCTTGTACTTTTACGGTATTACCACTTATTTCTAATTTCGGATTGCATAAGTTATAGTAACGTATCGTGTGAGGATAGTGAGGCATGACTACTTTTCAAACGCAAGATATATGCATTGCATTGCATATAGGTTACTCACCGTCGCGCATCCATTTTGAAATAAACTTTCAATCTGCAGGATTTTCCAGATAAATTTTCAGCTGCATGTAGTCTATGCGCGCGATCTGTAGGAAAAAACCCGTCAACGATCAGTGAAAATAAAGACAAGAATTCATGAATGCGAACTTCGAAAAGAACTTTTCTTTTATAATTGCCACGCAGCAGGCTCACGCTTATAATTATGCAAGCATTAGCGTTTCTGAAATCCGTTCTTCCAAACACAATTACATGGGCTCTAAAAATTGTCACTTATACGCCTATGCAGGGCCGGCCTTAGGCATAGGCAAAGTAGGCAGTTGCCTAGGGCGCCGCGGTCTTGAGGGGGCGCCGCGGCACCGGCGATTTTTTATATTTTTTACACCATATTCTTTTAAACTGAAGACTTTCGCTGAAGGAAAGAATTTAAAATAATTATTGATTTCATTGCACCTGTTCAGGTTGGTCTAACTCTAATTCAATTTCAAGGACAGCATAAATTTAGATCGACTAATAAAATTCGATTTTTAACGGCATTCCGCACTCTGTGCTTTGCAGTCTATGCCTATAATAGACCCGATAGGTAGGCCAATATTGACATAATGACATCTTTCGACTGAATGCGCTAACAACTGAAGAATTGCTGTGTTATTTAGAGCTGCTGTGTCTTTTTTGTGGACTGCCTAGATTTGAATCTTTTGATCTTAAAATCAAATTATATCAAACCATTATGATTCCTTGAAGCATCAGAAGTTAGACCTATCGGGTGCCCAAAGTCGTAAGAAGAAACAAGATACAGAAGTTAGACTAAAAAGACAATTTTATGGGTCGGTTTCCAATTATTTAAACAAAACTGAGATTACTTTATCTGTCAATGTTAGCGCCCATGCAGCTAGCAATTCAAAATATGCGACGCTAAATTTCGATAGTGCAAGATGTTGCAAGTAATGGAATGGGAGTTGAATATAAGGATGAGATTACAACATTCCAGCCTGCCCTTTATTCAAATTCAGATTCAATTCAGATTCAAATATATATATATATTCTAGTAGGGACGACGATTGATGAAAGAGTAGGCTAGCTACTATAGCTGAAGGCTTGAAGCAGGCATAGGCAAAGCAGACAGTTGCATGTGGTGCCAAGTTTTAGAGGGCGCCATTTGCCCATTTCCATCAAAGTGGTCGAATCTCCACAAAAAGGTATTTTAATTTTTAAAAATTCACTTATAGCCATTCTCCGCCAAATTGAATATTATCCAGCCTTCAGTGTACTAATAAAAAAATAGAATAAATTACTCAGTTGAGCTCTAGCAAATTCATTCCTATATTCTGACGTGGGCTGAACATTTGAGTGGAATCTAAGGGCGCCAAACTTAGACCCATACTTTGCCAGGCCCCAAATGTTGAAACGTGAATGTATGCTTTGTCTGGGGCGCCAGAAGGATGCCTAGCCTAGGGCGCCATTTGGGCTTAGGCCGGCCCTGCGCCTATGTTAACAAGTATGGGCATAGGTCCATGTTCTTTTGAAATTTGGTTCTTGTGATGGTTTTGCGAACTCAATTTTCTGTGCTGTTTTGTTTCGTGACCTTTGTCATAATGTCAAGCGAAATTTTAATGTAGGCTGCGACCGAAGTTTAAATTAATAGCAAAGAGACTTAACATCACAGTATCATTAGGCTACAATGTGGCGCTGTGACATACGTACAGCGTGTAATCTAGACCCCTCTCTGAAGGAATAAAAGTTTTCCCGGATGGGGTTGGAGAAACGAAAGGGGGTCTACGCAAAGCTCTAGCTGAGGCGCGCAGAGCCGAGCAATAACAGTGGTTTGGGGATGTGTCAATTGTGTCATGTGCCTTCTTCCTTTCAGAAAATAATTTGTTGAATTTACACACTGCATTGGCAACGTTTTAGGCTACCATCTTTGCTGTACTATTCAAGTGCTGATAAGAGTGGTCTAAGACTACAATAAATATAATTATTACCGTAATAATTTCTTAATTTATCAAGTTAAGAAACTCAGGTCTGCTGCCGGATAATTTCGGACCGGATTACAGTTATAATCATAATCGTAGTCCCGAGACTTCTACAGCGCCCACAAAAGCGAATTCGCGTGAACCAGCTTATTCACAAGAGCTTAATCAAAACAAAATCGATAGGCAGCGGGTGAAGATCCGGAGAGTCGGACAGACGGACAGCTGAAGTGGGTGATGTTTAGAGTTGAAATGAAGTGTAATTGTGAGGAGAAGAGATGAATCAGAGGATTTGTGATAAAGCAATGTTTTCAGTTTTGAGGGAAAGACTTGTGGGGAGATAGTAGGAGGTTGAATTTTTGTGTTTCGTATGATGGGTGAGAAGCTATGTACTTTGCTGCGCTGGAATCAGCTTGTCCTTGCTGCTAAAGACGGTTCAAAGTTTCTAAGTAGGACACCATAATTAACAGAAATTGTTACAGATGGAACACAAACCAAGGCAAAAACTACGAAACAACATAGACTTAAATTTTAAAGCCATTTTAGTAAAGATGTTGTTTGCTTTTTTTAAAACAAAACGTCGTGAAATTTTACAGTGTGAAATTTGAAAAACAACACCTTGAAGAAGACATTTAGTTGCATAAAAATAGTATTTTGTACAAAAATTACCAGTGAATTATGCTAATTACAATATGATTGCGTAATAAGTAGCCTAATTGTAATTAATATTGACTCAGCAATCATATTCTAGTAAATAATATCACGGTGCATTACAAGAGTTCATGAAATACAATAATGTAAACAACAAGTTACTTGTCATTTTATTATTCTCACCCTCCAATTAGACGTTATTTATTAACGATCAGAGCCAGTGGCGTAGGCAAGGGGGGTTTCGGGGTCAAACCCCCCCATTGGCTCCGAAAAAAAGGTTTTTTAAGGTTATTTTTCCGTTTAAGTAAGAAAAAATAGCAAAAAACAGGATTTCCGGCCACAAACCCCTCCCATGAAAAATTCCTGGCTACGCCACTGATCAGAGCATAGAGATGTCTTTATTTATCTAGACTTCTTCACCCAGAATTGCTTCGACTAAATGTTTTAGAATCCGAACCCATAACAATGATTTTTTCATACTAAAGTTTTTCAGAACACTTGAATCTATAAGCTTAAATATAGGTAATTGGTTTTATGAGAAGAGACAATTCTGCTTCATTTCCATGTTTCGTCAATTAAGGAACTTATTATCCAGCATATCCGTATCCGTTGTTGTGTCCATGACCACCATAGCCTGAGCTACCGTATCCATGGCGACCGTAATTTCCTCCAGTTCCAGGAACGCCTTCCCAACGAGCGGTTCCGGTTCCGGAGCCCACGTGTTCAGCCACATGATTAACGTAGAGTTGACGTGCAGCATTTTGGTAGTTGGAAGCAACGCCATCTGGTCTGTTTTGGGGAAAAACAACGAATCAATAATTACTGTGATAAAAAAGCTGCAGTTTAACCATTCGCATTTCATTTTCACCGGTCATCAAATAATTCTTGATCGAATCCACAGGTTTTCAAATTTCAATAACACAGCAAGTACTTTTTCTCCATATCAAGAAACAGTTGCACAAGAAGAACCCGATAATAATTGTATTTTTTAAAATTGGATATCAAGATCTACTGATCTAGATCGCGAAAGACATTTTTCGTCAAATTCATGGTAGCTGTCCTTACTTCATTCGGATGTTCAGTAGCCTATTTTATGGCATATATATATATATATATATATATAGAGAGAGAGAGAGAGAGAGAGAGAGAGAGAGAGAGTCATATAAATTAGCATGCTAACTTGTAATACCTACGCAACAAGTATTTCTTATACGATGTTAAAGTCATGATATTTTCAACGTCGAATTGAAGAATTCAATATTATTTTCTCACAAGTTTCCTCTTAGCGTATAATGGGACTCGACAGTTGAGTGGCTATGATGCTGAAGCGCTGACCTAGTGGAAAACGCCCATAAGACAAGTCCACCGGATTGCTCTTTTTCCTGCCAGTTCCCGGCCCGAGTGAATTCATTTAGTAGAATTAGGTTGAAATAAAAAGTATAATTATATACACATTAAATTCCGGCAAAGGATAATCGAATTGACGCTATTTAAACATTTATTAGCAAAGTAGCCTAAAATTCAGAGCAGTAGCCTAAATATGCAAAAAATTGCACATGTAGACGTAGCTTGGATTATGGCTGCTGCATGTATATTGTATAAATTAAGCTTACACGTGTCTGAGTCCTGGTTCGTAGTGACCGTACGATGTGGTTTTCTCGTATCCAGCGAAGACAGCAGCCACCGTTGCAACGAGTAAAACCAACAGGACCTTCATGATGACTTGTTCTGTCGACGGCAGATGACTACGTATCTTCGAAGCGAAGACAAACTGGACTGTGATAACTGACCACAATGGAACGGACCTTATATAGGCCTACCGGACAGCAACATCTGTCCAACACTCTGCACTCCCACACGCATCACATGTCATACAGACAGACAGAGAAGGACAACCAGAGGCAGAAGCAGAAGCAGAGGCAGACACGGTGCTTCGTTCGGCGCAACTGATGGCAGCCATCGTAAACGTATAACGAAGAGCCACGTGATTGTGTTGGCAGCATACCAACTGCTGACACCAACAAATGACAATTGGCGAATAGATACGAGGTCACACGTTTCGCGTTCGAATCCAGCCGCACCCGGTGTGACCATAGATTTCTACGATCTATAGTCAATGCATACACAATAATTATGCAATCATCTCTTAGACTGGAGAAAAAAATTCCCAGTGTTCGCTCTCTTCAGTTTTTCTTAGCGTGTTTCGGCTCTACATCCTTTGTCGCTCTCTCTTATTTTGCGGACCAGTGCTCTTTCTTACCCGTCATCCTCCATAGCCAGCATCGCCATTCCATCACCTCTTCATTAAGACTTGCGAGTCGTTCTATATCCATTGCTGTCCCAACTCTTTGGAACAAACATCCACCATGATTACGACAATCATCAATCAATCAATCTATCAATTTTCGTTTAATCAACACTTCAGGCTGGCAGAACTCAGCATGTTACAAATAACAAATTTTATAAAGGCTTTATGTATAAGTTCAGTTTATAAGCGACATACATAAATATTGAATAAATAAAATAAATCATCTGACCCATCCTACGAACTCATGCACCAAAGCTCTCCCCCCCTGGCCACATCTTTCACTCAAAATTGAAAGCACTGCTTTTTCACAGATCCTTTCCTGATTCTACCACTTCCATGTCTCGCATCCATACTCCACAACAGTGATATTTTCATTAACGGTAAGTAAAATTAGAACTGAAATTATTGATTTCCGTTCAGTGTAACTTTAATTGTAACTGAAATTATTTTGAGAACGAAAACTGAAATAGAACTGAAATTAAGCACAGTGAACAAAAATTAGAATAAAAACGGAAATTAATTTTAGAACGGAAATTAATAAACAAAATTGGAAATTTTAGTTCATAGATTTTCGTAAGCAGCTGCGTTTACATCTAAAAGGCACACATACTAGGCTATCTGACTCTTAAAACATTGGTATCTTTGACACGTGCTTCCGTCTGCAATTTATAATGGTCTTTTGCATTTGGACCTTTCCTGTAAGTTAATAATTTTCAACTTCGTGATACGAATGTGGTTATGTCACTCTTGTGAAATGTAAAAGTCACTTTGAATACCGGAGTGCAAATATTTTAATCATGATAACAGCTTGCTCACTGGGCTAAATGAAAAATCGTGTAGGCCTATTGGATTGTTTAAATAGGCCTACTGGAACGAAACAGACAAATAGGCATAGCCTAACCATGCAACGCTTGCACCTTAAAATGGACGTTTCTGGATGTTTCTGATAAACCTTTCAACAATTTAACTTGTATTCGTCAGTGAATAAGTGCACACAAAATGCTAAGAAATATATTCAGGGTTGGCGCGAAACTTTCATGTGACTGATTCGAGTCAGCGGCTTCACCACGGAGAAAGCACAAGCACTGCAAACATGTGTAAGAGAAAGAAATGTAACTTGGTCGACCAATTCAATGGAATATGGTAAGGGGAGTGTGATTAGCTATTGTCAACATGTTAGCGAATTGGTGCCATCCAGCAAGTATTGCCAATTAAAATTTTCAGAAAATTATACAATCGAGATCTGGAGTTCAAATTGATTGGTTTTTGTAGTAAAAATTACGCATAATTATTATTGGAGAGAAAGACGGCAAGTCTATGGCAGCATTGCCCCACTTGCAGAAGATGTTGAAGCTCCAGCTTTTCAAACTTTTAGAACAAACTTATATTTTTTGTGAAGACTTCTAATAGGTGGGATAAGAAACTGTCAGCTAATGTTGCTGGAAATAGGAGGTTCTTTAAAATTAAGAAGCATATCGATAATGAAAATGCTCGAACTTGGTTTAATTTGAGGCAAGTTCTAGGCCTATATAGAAGTAAAACTGAAATTATTTCTATGCAGGAACTGAATTGATATCTGGAATTATTGTAAAAACTGAAATTGAAGTATAACTGAATTTTTTTGAAGAACTGTAATTGAACCAGAACTGAAATTGAGGACGTCCGAACTGAAATAGAAGTAAAACGAAAATTATTTGCTGAAGTAAAATATCACCGCTCCACAACACTTCATATCAGTGTCTTTAGAGTTAGTTTCTTCGAATTCATGTTTATATGTTTATGCTATATTGTCGCTTTGAGTACTGTTCTCGGTGACGGAACAAAACGGTAGCGGACAAAATGGTATTGGGACAAAATGGTATTGGGACAAAATAGTATTGGACAAAATGGCATGGACAAAATAATATGGGCGAACTGTTCTCTCTTCTTTGAGAATTCCTCATTTCCTATTCCTATTCTCCTTTTGAATGTTACCACAGTAGAATATAATTATCTCAAGCTGCCTAAATAATTATTTTATACCGAAACCAATAACAGTTAAATAGCGTTTTTAAATTGTTATGTTGTAGCAATGGTGCAACAGTACACAGCTAATTGATATTTTAAATATTGCCAATATGCGCTAGTTACGTTTCTGTTTAAATAATCACTCTGTTGAGAGGTTATTTTATAATGGTATACCAGTAACTTTTCGCATCGCAATTCATTTGTTCAGAACATTTGAATATCGAGGCAGAGAACTTCAAAAATAAGGATGGCCTCAGCCATGCTGAGGAGGGTATAAAGTTCATAATTGTTGGGGCAGAAGCACCTCAGCTATGCGGAAGTGTGTTTAGAATTATTTCTATGCTATATTTTCACATGAAAATCATTCTAGATGTCTGATTCTATAAGTTAGACTAGTTATTAGTTAAATCTAGTATTATAAGTTAGGGTCTAGCAGTTGAGGTTATGTTAATTGTAGTTCCTATCTTACTAAAACGGCCAATAAAATTCAATTAGAAGCACATCAAAATTAATTAAAATGGAAGGGAAAATTGGGACGGAAATGCCATAATGATCTCTAGATTGTCAGGTGGTCAAGCATTGTAGGAATGGCAGGTGGGAAGTAAACAAAGGCGAGTTAGCAATCTAGGCCAACATAATTAGACGCTATGTATCAAAAACAGAATGTCTCAACCTCATTGACTAGCAATCTGGAAGGAGTTGCACTTTAAGCTTCAGAGTTTATTGTCACAATAATGTCATCATTTCCGGCCACAGTCTTGGCTGGTTTCACTGCTGCAGGCTTCTTGCGTTGCCACCAAATCATCACCAAGGAACAAGTAAGTTCGATGATTTCTGCCGCAGTTGGGACGGAGATGCCAAGCCAGAGGTTGAAAGATCCTCCGAGATTGGAAGCCAGCGTTTCCCAGGTGATCGCTGGAACGTCAGTCACGAGATGGACGATCTTCTTATCGAACCTGACGAAGACCTGCAGGAAGTTCTCTTCGATCAGGTGAACACTTCGAAGTCGTTCCAGAACCTCTTCTGAAGTCAGATTTCCAGATACCTTCGCTCGAGAGATATCTCCGTAGACTGAAAACTCAGGAATGTTTCTAAGATACTGTTCGTAGAAGCTCAACTGGTTGTTCAGGTTCGGCCAGTTAGATACTGTCGACACCGCTGTTTCGTAAGTAGTCTCAAAGCAAAGAGGTCGACAGTCGCATCTAGTTTCGTCAACTTTGAAATTCAACATGCACATTGCCTGGAACAGACCGCGGTTAACCGAGTCGACGATGACATCAGAGTCTGCCTTCAGTGAATCAGTGATGTTGTCGCAGAATCTGTGATTTCCCAGACGAAGTTCATTTTCGGTGAACACCATGTAAGGATCCATGCAGCCGCATTTCTCAATCAGCTGACGCTGGCGGCACAAGGATACACAAGAAGCAATGTCGTAGACGGGTGAATTGGGTCTTGTAGGGTCGAGATTCTGTTGCTCGGTACAGTTACCATAGGGATATGGGAGACGGGTTGAGTTCGTCTGCTTCAGAAAGATGGTTGTCTCTGTTCCGGGTGAGATTGCGATTGCAGTCAGTGGATCCGGAAGCGTTCCTCTTCGGTGGACCATGACTCTCACTCCGGTCGCACGCGTGTAGCGGATCCACGCTCCATAGGAGTCAAAGGCGTTTGTCCTGAATGCATTGATGAAAAGTAGAAAGCCGAGAGCTGCAGGGACACGTGATTTTACCCCACTGCGGAAGGTCTGGCACCACTGAAGGGGCGGCACAAGGTGATAATGAACGTCGCAAGAACTGGGCTGATAGAGGTCCCAACTGTATGACAGACACTGGAACGAAATGTTCTGTGTCGAGTTTGGTGGTCGAGATAACACTGCGGTATAAGTGTTGTAGGTGGGAATTGACCTCAGTTCAACCCACGCCCAGTCACCTAATTGCTCGTAGTTCAATGTGGAGTATTGTTTCATCGTATCGACGTCCCGCTGATAAGCCGCATAGTTCTCCAACTGGTCGAGATCTGACAGCTGAAAGAGATTGCAGACGGTGACATCCGGAAATTCGGGGTCTTTGAAGTCGACTCCAGAGTTCTTGATTACTTTGAAGCTGGAGTAGCTGATGGCCACGGTAGAAATCTGATAGAGGAGAACGCAAAAGCACGACACAAGCGCCACCATCCAGAACACTCTGACTATTCTTCGCTCAGCTCTGACTGTCCGACCGACGCCTTTCATTGTCGTCGTCTCTGCAAATCGTCGCAGCTCCTGTCGAATCTCAGTTTCCATGACCGTTCTTCTGCTCAATTACTGTCTCTACGTAAAAGTAAATCCTTCTTTTCCAACAGTTTGATATAATATTATGGTCTTTATTTTATTCTTCTGTCCAGATGTATCTGCTGAGTTTCCTCGATCTATGCCTACGCCTGTCTATCTGTCAATTAGCCTACTTTTTGATGATATTTGTGAGCCATTCCGTAGACTGACAACTCTATACCCAAATCTGTATGCAGATGTTTATGCTATCGAAATATTTTATTCATATTTATCGGCATAATACCGTAATCTTTTAAACCTACTTATTCATAAATTAGGAAATTTATTGTTTCTATGTAGACCTAAAAACTTCCATGATTCCGACACTTTGATTGTTAATATTCAGTCCGCTTTCAATGCTTAACCTCCTTTTAACTACGACTCTCACAACAAATCCATTGCATCTGAACTGCTACAACTTGTTGGAAAAGAGCAGGACTACCATATATCATTCCGAAGTCTACTCTGTCGTCGTTAGCTGTAATGGTATATTCTTCTGTTGCAGTCTTGCAGTGAGCAATGGCATAGCCTAATGCTTGTTTCAAAGTTATATTCAAAATTTTCTATTTACTTTCCACAAACGTCGTTCTTGTGTTGTTCCAACTACAGAGTAAAAGGAACATCTAGCGTCCAATTTATTAACTTCGACGAACAATTATATTATTACACTTCGACCGAGTCTTGTTAACTACTGGACACTGGTGTATGTTTAACGCAGTCACACATCCTAATGCTCAAATATCGGCCGTTGCCATTGCGCGCATTAATGGCCGCAATGGCATCAATGAACCTAGTTTCAAAGCGGTCTATTTGAGAACGGTTTAGTCTAAGTGAACGAAATTGATGCTGTCATCATGACTGGTGTTTTTGTAGCTGCAGCTGATGAAATGCATCGATCAGTTAATGGAAAAGCTAATAGTGAGAAACTACAGTTTCCTTGATGGCAAATACATTCTCCGCTAAATGAAAGCTAAGGTTAATGGTCATCAGATCCATTTCCACTCCTCTAATCCATGTGTCTCATTAGCAGGTCATGTGATCTTTTCCATTCCTCCATACTCCATAGTCTTCGTTCACTAAAGTACTGGTACATGTATAGGCCCTACTCGATCAGGACTTTTCCGGTGGACCTCGTCTTGCGGAACCCAAGCATCGTGAATCTTCGATTTCAGTCTCACGCGGTCTCAGTTCTTATCCAGATGGCCATGCTGCTGAAACGGACCAATCTTCTAAAGCACTGCACCTTATTAGGCTACAGGTATCAGCAGAAATCTAAGTCTCGTAACTGTAGGGGAATTGAGGAAGAGCGTGCAGTTCAAGGAGCAGCAGCCATGTTTAGGCCTACTCTCCTGTTGAGATATTAACCTATTTTATGAGGATGGTCGAATGCTTCTACCCAAAGGAACTATATCTGTTACGCCGCCCTTCACCTCCAAAGATGTCGCCCACACCGTTTAATCGAGCAAGGTGTCTTCATGATGCGGTGGAAGGTCCTTAGAGAAAGATGGGGAGGGGTAAGAAGGAGATAAGTTTTTCCTTTTTGACTTGTTCTCAGCGTATGGTATTCTTCAGACAGCAACTAAAATATATATGGATCAGACACGACACAAAATACCAACACAATCGCCGAGATTAAACTCGATGGAAAGAAGACCAACAACATTAGTGTTGAGCAGGATTAGACCAACTCACAAAATGCAACAATAGTTTCTTTGAACCAAATTGCGGTAAAGTTACCCAGAGGTGTAGGAATCTTGTTAGACCATATTATACTATCAGTGCAGAGGCTCATCTTTATTTAGACAAATCGGGGTCTGTCATACTAATGGTTTCATTTAGCCTAATGCGTCAGGAGTTCTCTCCACAACGCAGATGGCAAATCTCGTTATTTGTATTTATTCGAACTTAGATAAATAGACGTTTCTTTGTTGCAAGCGTATCCCCGAATGCCAGGGTTAGATGAAATCTTACGTTGATACATACTTAGTTAGGCCGCATTTTATTATTTGAAGCATTGCATGTACTGCAAGTTATAGGATGTAGATGTTGTTGGCATTTTTTGCTAAATGTTCCTTTTTAAATTGGTAAATCGTTCAACGATATCAATATGTCAATGGGATTGAGAATGCTTTGTCATAAATTAGCCTATACGTGACCATGACAATGAATGATTTGAACCATTAATAGCTAACTGACAACCATCTAATAAATCTAGACAGTCAAAAGATGACGCGTAAAAATTGGCACACGCAGATTTTTCATTGTGTAAAGGATGACACGTTGCCAAAATTTCATGCGAAGGTAGCATACAATAGGTCAAATTCCTGCAATACGGCAATTTGGTGAATCTGGTCGTACAATCGGAGTGTTTTGAATCCCCTATATTTCCTCTGTCTGTCTGTCTGTCTTCAGTCTGTCCGCATGTATTCTGTCTGTCTGACTTTTGTCTGTCTGTCTCTATCTCTCTTTCAGCTGATGTTTTCAACTATAAAAGGTCTGTTCTGTTGTGGTAAGATATCACAGTTCAGTCTGCTTTCACTTCGAAGATACGTATAGTCAACTGCCGTCGACAGAACAAGTCATCATGAAGGTCCTATTGGTTTTACTCGTTGCAACGGTGGCTGCTGTCTTCGCTGGATATGACAAAGTCGAATCGTATGGTCACTACGAACCAGGACTCAGACACGTGTAAGCTCAACTTGTATACATAAAGCAGCTATGATTCGTACAACGTCCAAAATGAATATAAAGTAAACATTTCCCTTAACTTTACATCGATTATTTGGTGTGTCATTTGGAAAAGAACCATGCGCTCGAGGAAGAAAACCCTTTAATATATATTTTCAAATCAAACAAAAGAAATTAACCTTAGGCCTATTGAACTTTAGAGTTTGGAAATAAACACACATCAATTTTTGTGAGGATCTCGATCTATCGTTCTATTCGCAAACTTCGCATCAATCATATTTTACAAAAGTAATTTTCATTTATTCATTCTGGTACAGATGCGAAGTATGAGTTTAAATATAGCTATTTGCATGGCTATCATAGTGGAACATTTTAACTAGAGTATTCTGCCTGCCGGAATTATTACAACTCAAGTTCCAGACTGTTAAAAAGCACGTGTAAATTGTCAATTTTAGCCCTCATTTTGGCGCCCCTCCCCTCGGAGCCCGGAAACACGAGTCCCCTGCCCCTAGCTACGTGCGTCTTTGCAGCAAATTTGTGGCGATCGACATGAATCTCATTACTTTTATCGGCCAAGTTTAAGTAAACAATTGTTCAGTTATGTCCTGTCATCGAAATGTCACTGGTGAAATGTCACGGAGATTTGTCACGAGGCGAATGTATGTACTAAACCCACAACCGCTTAAAATGTTTACACGGTTTCCTATGCAATTATACTGTCAATATGTTTTCAGAGTAATTACCTAAGTAATCATTGTTTAAAAAGATTTGGATTTTATACAAATGCATTTCCAAGGTCTAGAAAGACTAGTGTTTACCCTGTTTGTGTCAACAGGCCAGATGGCGCTGTTTCAAACTATCAAAATGCAGCTCGTCAACTGTACGTTAATCACGTGGCCGAACACGTGGGTTCTGGAACCGGAACGGCTCGTTGGGAAGGCGTTCCTGGAACTGGCGGAAATTACGGTTACCATGGACACGGTGGCTATGGCTACGATAGCTACTGACGCAATCACGGATATGGATACGGATACTAAGTTTTATCTGTGATAGATTTTCATCCGACGATGATTGGAACAGTTTAATACCTCGGAACAATTTGACAGAAGTTGAAATAACCATAGACGAACAATGAACAGCACAGTTATGAAACGGAATATTGACTTAGCACCAAATGAAAATCGATTGGTCTTTGTTATTATTGCATTGAAAATGGAATTAAAATTAGATAATATTAGGCTGAGTAGAGGCGTTATTGTGATTGTTATATTGTTATTTAGGTTATTTCAAAGACCTGTCTCAGTTTCGCTTCTTCAACTAACTTCACTCTATCACCCGTCTGCTGTCTCCTACGCTTGACCTGAGATTCTGACCTCATGACACCCGAAATTGAACTTAAGGACGTTACTTGATATAGCGCCAGTGTTTATGTTGATCTTCTTGTCTCAGCTTTGCGTGTGACGGAGATCTTGCAGAGACCTAGATACATTTAAATTTCAAGTAACGTCTAGTTTTATGTCTACATTTTGGCACACAGGTCTGTTCCTTTCTGTTTAAGTTTTTGCTGTTCTTGCTCCATTAATGTCAGCAGCAATAATCAAATAAATTAAGAAAAATAACGAGAATAGGCTACACGCTTAAATATCAACAATCGTGATACTGGCATATCCACCTCTAAGAATATTGGGTTGGCCCTACTTTAATTTTAATTCACTCATATTAATTTCGGAATTATTTCAGTGACACAAATGCACGCTTTTATCAATCCGACTTCTATTTAGATAAAAATATTTTTCATCAATTCATCTACCATTTAGTCGTAAATTCGCTTCATCAGTCCATTTTCTATTTAGGTAGCAACAAATGCTTTTATCCATCCAATTTTCATTTAAATAACAATTATTTTTCATCAATAAAGCTTCAAATTAGGCAAGAACATTTTCATCGATCCAGCTTCCATTTTAGTAAAATCATTTTGTGCCGATCCGACTTGAAGACTCTGTTGTACATAATACGTGTGAATAATTATTACTGCTGAAGTAAATTCGAAATTAATTCGGGTGAATTAAAATTATAGAAGCGAATATTGTGTCAGGATTTGACTGACATCGGGTTCGGGACTAGAATGGATTATAGACTACCTTCAATTTTATCGTCTCAATAATCGGCTACAGAATGATGAACTAAATTAGTCGCAGTGCTTTTTAAACGTGCAGTTCTACACAAAATGTGCCGTTGTAAATGAATTTGTGCAGTTGTAAAAGCATTCTTATATATACTTCGTTTATTCAAGAAAAACTAAGTTGACACACCGCAACTTATTACATGAAAATTTTTTTTTTTAAAGAAGTAAATAGGCTGAAGTAACGATTGTCCGCAGAATTCAGGCTGGAAGCATGCGAAAGATCAAAGATAGATTAATTTCTAGTTCCTAGAGTTAACGCTGCGAACAGTCTTAAAAAGAACACGAGAGATGAAATTAAAGTCATCTTTTCAAGGCAGTTCAAAGTTGTGTGGTCGCGAACGCAGAGCATAAGGCCTTTTAACAATAGGTGGAAATAAGCTTCGGAGTACATGATTTAAATTCCAGATGACACACTTTAAGAGTCTAACGTCTGCATCATCGATCAAGCGGTCAAGATCAGGGTAATGAGAAGGGAGGTATCCCAATCGCTTGACCTTTTGTAGGAAGCGTTGAAGTTTGAGGCGATCAATTGCAGTGGTGTATTCCCACCAAGCAGGGGAGGCATACAGAAGACGAGAGATGGTTGTTGCACGGGCTACCTCGTGGAGGGCAGAAGAGGGGAGACCATGAGCTCGTGGGACTAAGCGCGAAGAGCGACCCAGAGCAGGTACTTAGAACAGCATTGACATGTGATGTTGCTCCAAGATCATCATTGATGTTCACGCCTAGTATGAGCATTGAAGTTACTCTCTCGATTTCCAATCAGGAGGAGCAATTTTTGCTTTGGAACTGCGACGGAAGATAATCATTTCCTTGGATTTTCCTGCATTAAGTCTAAGATTGTTTCGCTCGGCCCAATCGGAAACATTATCAAGTTCCTCTTGAGTTGTATTTCGCATTGAGGCGCCAATGAGTAAATAAGTGTCATCTGCATATTTCTTCATTTTGTTTTGTGCATGTATCGGATGCAGGTCTTGTGCAGTGGTAATCATTAGGAAAAGGTAACTGCAGCCGGCTTTACCACGGAAGAGCGAAATGGAACGAAGGCCTTGTGCAGTGAAAAATATGCAGCTATAAGGTCAAATTTGCAAATTTCAAGCGGATGACTTGAAAAAAGGTGATAAGATTTTACAGACGTCTACTTGCGACAATTATAAGGAAAACTTGGGACAAATTTAAGACAAGCGACTAAAAGAAGGTCATCAGAATTTCGCCGGCGACTCGCGAGTAGAAAACTAATTGCTGGTTGTGCAGTGCAAAAAATTTCTTTTAAAATCCATGATTAGTTGGGTATCATGGATTTGGACAAACACGAAATAAATACCTATAATAATTAGAATGCTCTGAGCTAGACGTGTTTAAACTCGCCCTTATCTTTCAAATGTCAAATTTGAGGCCAAAATCTGGGAGCTAATTGTAATGGCTAAGCGACTAGTCACAATAAAAAAGCAAGCATACTGTGCATGCCGCTCAGAACCCATAATTATTGAACTTGCTTTTAGATATTCAAGAATATCTTTCCAACAATATAGGCTATATTCGTTAATGAATTAAGATGAACGATCGAAACCGCAATGTTACTCGGTATATTAAGCAGTTTAAGTTTCTGTATGTCTCTACGACATTCACTCGCATCCAGGGCAAGGCTGAATTAAAATATGCAATGCACTTAATATGCTGAGATCAGGATAATTTTTGCTTGTAATCTGGCACTATTATTTCCAGCATTGGCATTTATAGTTACTCAGCCTGCTACCCTGATATAATAATAAAACTACTTTATCAGTTTGCAGTTACTATTATAGGCAGTTAAAGTTTATTTCTAATTTAGCCTATAGGGGTAAGTGGTGCAAAAGTGGCAGGGTAGGGTAAGAGTGGCATCCCCACTTTCGAAGTATGTACTTATTTTCTGAAACCTTTACCTAGTGCGAACATAGACTATCATTAAGTGTTACGTTTTCATAAGCCGAGAGTTTTCAAAAGTTAAATGGTAAAAATGTTATATCATTTTTTCGATTTTTCGCGTTATTTGCAACTCTCATGAAAATCACAAATATGTTGCTCACTTTCAGTATTAAGATCGCACTTGTTAAAGTTTTATTTTGTATTATGCAGGAATGTGTGTTCTTTTAAATGCCAAAAGTTTTAAGAAATTAGACAACGGAATAATGTTGATAGATACTCGTAAGTATGAGCACCCAAATCGGGGCAAAAGTAGCATTTTATGCCACTCTTGCCCCCGTTTTACGTGCCACTATTGCCCCATCACTGACACTTTTGCCCCAGCGGTATGGCAGTTTTGCCCCAGCGGTATGCCAGTTCTGCCCCAGCGGTATGCCAGTTCTGCCCCAGCGGTATGCCAGTTTTGCCCACAGGTGTCCTACCGGTATATTACTATAATATTAGTTTATTAATAATTGGTTGGCACTTTGGCGTTGTACATAATGTACTATATGATTCAACGTTAGCCTATAGGCCTAGGCCTATATAAGCGTAAAACTCAGCGAGAAAGTCACACTGACGAAGTATTGTGCCATGCCATGAAAATGGTGTCTAGTGGAGATTTTTTGAAATGCCAGGCAACGATAAAGCATGGAATTTTAAGCTATTGACCTCCGCCATTGGAATCCTGGCTTTGTGCATGACTATGTGCCTATCGACGTTTCAATAAAGCGTCGGACATGTCTGTGACTTGGAGATCTGCTAGACCAGTGCAGGATAGAGTGAAGAAGGCAACCAACGTTAGGTTGGAATCGGCCAATAACACAGAACAATCAGACAAACAAAAAGTGTAGTAACTTCAACAGGATTTTCATTCATTAAATGCATTTTTATAGAGCCTCTTCAAGGAGACTACTCAGAGGCGCTCCCAGCCTCAGCGAGGCAAATAAAACTGTCTTAAGATGAGAGAGGAAAACCTGAGAATGACCTTTAGATAGAGAGCAGAGTGTCAGAGCAGAGGAAGGCCATTCCAGGTTGAGGTATATAGTAGTAGTAGGCCACGAGCAAAGGGAGACCGAGAACAGACTTTTCAATTGAACGATGGAGCGGAAGTGGCGAGCACTAAGAGCAGGGTTACAGAGCTCTCAAAGATAGGAAAGAGCAAGGCCTAGCAGGCAGTGCTAGACTAGGGTAGAGATCCTATTCTCTATTTGCTGCTTGACAGGAAACTATAGTTGAGAACGTCAAAGCATAAAGCTGGAGATAATGGCTGAATTTGGGTATGGGGCCAATATGACAGGCTGCAGAGAGCAGAACGCGATCAAGGCAACTCAGATAGGCACTCTCAACCAGCGTGCTGCCTTAGGCAAGCATAGAAAGAACAACAGCAGTCAAGTCTGGTGGTAACGAAAGAATGGACACGGGTAGCAACAACAGTAGGAGTAAGCGAGCGAGCAACAGTGCGTAATTGACGCCGTTGATAATTACAGACACGGCTGAGTGAGCAAATGTGCGGAGCAAAAGTGAGCTCTTGGTCCAGAGCGACACCAAAGTCACGGACTTTGGTTGAGAAGACATAATTAGAAAAGGCAGCACCAATTAATGGTCCATATACAGTAGCAACTTTAAAACAGGAAACGATAGTGAAAAGGTTCCAAAAGCTTATGATGAAAAGAAAACTTGGAACATCACCAGAATTCAAAGAATCAAAGCAAAGCTCAAATCGCCCCGGAAAACCAGATCTCCGTGCTCAACCACCGTGCTGTTTTGGGGAACCTACAAGCACTAACAACTGAGAAGTCAAAACACAAGATAGCGCAGTCAATATTAAGGTAGCACCCTGCCTTTGAAAAAGTCATATAAGAGTATCAACTGCCCATATTTTTCTTTGACGAAATTGAGATAAGTGATGAGAGAAAGAGAGAAACTGTACCTGTCTGGTCCTTCCAGGAAATGTAAACATGGTAGGGTATACCAATGGGGCTTAGCCCATCTTCACCTATGAGGACATTCATTCAGAACAGTGCTGACTCTGACTCCCAGCTTATGCTCAATGATTGCTCATCTGCGAAGAAATTCAGAAAGTGGTACCGCTGATACTCAGCATATCCTCACCTGTGAGAAATTTAGACAAGTAAAGCAGCTGGTTTAGGAATAAAGTGGCTTCATGTAAAGGCTTGACGTCTAGTTCTCTTGTTATGAAAAGCCATCGCCAAGGTCTTCTGCCTACTGCTGCTGGCAAGCGTAAAAGAAGGAGCGAATATTTAGCAATGCTGCATGAAGGCAAGTACGTGCAAAGCAAATCTATAGAGGAAAACGTGCATAAGATGGAGCAAAGAGGGGACTACCTTCTGCGATGGCAGCGACCTAAAAATGGAATGACAATGGAAGCCGAGAAATAAAAAAAATGCATTTAAAACACAGAAAATTAAAAGTCGCAATAGAATTATTTCTTGTGTGCTTTTGTCTTTGTTGTTTACTGACTAAGTCTTTAGTCTAAATGTCAGAAAATATTTAACATTGTTGTGATTTTTGTGATTCAAGCTTAATATAGGCCTAGAGTGCCAATTCTGTAGATTGCTTAGCAAAACCTGTTCTTGAGGGATTTCAGGGAAGGTATCTTCTCAGCACACAATGCATTGCTGTGTGCAATTGTTTCATTTAATATGTAAAACATAAATTCCTGCTTATTGTTGTACAGCAAAATTGTTGAAAACGTAGCCTATGTTACTGTCTCTGGGGTACGACGGGCATGCCAGTCTTGCCCTCAACAAGGGGTAAAAGTGGCATGATATTCATGCCCCACATGGTGGGGCAAGAGTGGCCTTTTGGGTGCCTCCACCCCAAGCCAGATTTTGAAGAAGAAATCGTATCCAGTAGCAATTTAAGCAATTTTATGGATGCACCGATGATCTACCTACACTACAAAACAAATTTCATCTTGATATGTTTTATATTGCATATTTTATTCCACATTTTGTGACTTTATGCCACTCTTGCCCCCACCTCCCCTACACTATTGCTGCTACTTGCCAACAGTACTGTTGCTGTCATCGGTGGCTCTGCCTCTTTTCAGTTGGGGAGGATGGCCAGAAGTCAGACAAAGCGACTAACAGTCGAATGTGATTTGAATGCCGCATGACCACATTGGCCTGACCCAGCAGAGACCTTGGAACTTTTAACAATAAATCTATTAAAGTTATTGTCACTTACTGATATAGGCCTATGCGTAGGCTATAGCTCAATTTTGTACAATTCATTCAGTAAAAGTTAAGCATTTGCATAAATAACAAAATAAGAAAATTTAAAGAATTTCATGAAAGAAGATATAATATTTTACGAATATAACATTCGTTGGCAATTTTAATATTCGTTAATATTCGTGAATATTTGAAAATCTTAATATTCGCAATATGAGAATACTCAATCTAAGATATAAGTTGAAGAAGCATGGTTCTGAATGCTATTAGAAAACCAAGCAAGTGCATACACAAGCTTGATTCTAACGGTCTAACCAATTCTAACTAATAGGTCTAATTATGAGGGCCAATGATTTAGGGCTATGCCCTATAACAAGATTCCTGCATATTTTGAACATTATTAGGGCCTACAATCAATGTTATGCAATGAAATATTGATGCGATTGCAACTGATGTCTGCGATATGTTCTTTGCCATTTCCTTATCTCAGCTATTTCATGGCTGCAGAGATTGATTTATTTCAAAGATTAAACGAAGCCTGTCTAATCACATAAATTCATATAGCGCCCCTTCAAGATCTCTACTCAGAGGCGGAGTCTAAGTGACAATGTGAAAAGTTGAATATTGATATTAAAACAAAAGTGTTTTCAAAGAACTAAACAAAAGTTGTATTGTAAGACGATAAAGTTCATTGCTTTTATGTTTCATATTCGTCGGTCGTCATATCAGAGAAGCCTAGTATCCAGCATATCCGTATTCGTGATTTCGTCCGTGGACACCGTATCCATGGTAACCGTCATTTCCACCAGTTCCAGGCACGCCTTCCCAACGAGCAGTTCCGGTTCCTGAACCAACGTGTTCGGCCACGTGATTAACGTACAGTTGACGAGCAGCATTCTGATAGTTGGTTGCAACGCCATCTGGTCTGTTATGGAAAGAAGCAAATCCAAAAATTTCATGAATTAAAAACATTTAAGAGCAATTACAGGTCTGCTTATCAGGAAATGATGCTCTACTATAAATAGGAGAGTCGTCATTTACATGCTATTATAGGCCTATAGCACAAACGCTGAGGACTCACAAGCCGAACCAACGGACTCACATACCATGAGATCCCTATACAGTATATACTCAGCATACCACGCCTTGACAGTATAGCATTGGCAGTGGTGGTACTAGTGTTATAAAGACCACAATGCAACCTTTTAACATTTTTCTAAAGTATTCGTCGTACAGCGTCAAAGTCACGACATTGTCAACATTTAATAACAAATTGAAAGTTCTATTAAGGTTTTGTCTTTGCGAAGAGGTTAGCGTGCTGAACCGTCAACCAAGTGGAACCGGGGAGGGAACACAATATTATAGTAGGCAGAACTTATGCCGAAATTTATGTTATAACTATGACCCACTATAACCAAACCAGCTGCAATGGGTAGGCCTGCTCTATCAAAACGGTAGGCCTACATGTAAATATCAGATGGGGGAGAGAGACAGGATATGAAACTCCTCGATATCGGTTTGACTAAGAAAACGAAGTCACAGATACTTCTTCACAGTCATGGCTGACACAGAGTGCCACAGGGTAGCTCGTGGAACTGTTCTTCGTCGTCTAGGCAAGTGATGCTACTAAAACATAGTTGATAGACAACGTTCAGGTCAATGGTAACCAAAATGAGTTAACAACGATGTAAACGTTGAACTCAACAAACCAGCAGCATGAATTATAGCTGCTGTCGATATTATAAGATCAGCTTACACGTGTCTTTGGCCCTGTTCGTAGTGACCGTAGGATGTGGCTTTCTCGTATCCAGCAAAGACAGCAGCAACGGTGGCAACGAGTAAAACCAACAGGACCTTCATGATGACTTGTTCTGTCGACGGCAGTTGTCTACGTATCTTCGAAGCGAATGCAGACTGAACTGTGATAACTTCCCAGAAGAAAACCGACCTTTTATACTGACCTACAGCAACTGGTCAGCAACATCTCTTCAGCGATTGGCAATCCCACACGCATAGCGTGATGGATGGACAGTTGGACACACATACATACACACACACACACACAGTTTACACACCCATACAATGAGGCAGGCAGGCGGGCAAACAGACAAATGAAGCATAAACTGTCACGTATATAGAACATTAGGTTGCAAGCCGAATGTCAGCAGCTGCTGGCAGAGATGTTGGCACACGTAGCACACTGCCAACACAAGTGGTTAATTAAATGCCATTGTAAGAATCCATACAATGCTTCGCAATTTGCGACAAATCGTAGTCGCCTTTTGTTTCAGGTAAATGAATCACGTAAAATACCTTTTAAAATTCTGCTTGATTTGTTGCTATGTCAGGCTTTGAAAGGCTGTGGTATATAGAAATAGTTTGCAGGGCAGTTTTTTATTGTGTGGCGAACAATACGTTGCCAACGATTCATACGTTGGTAATTAGGAATTCTAGATCTTTATGTGTGTGCATGTCTCTAATGTCCGTAATGTCTTTTTCTGTCACCTTCTGTCTATCTCTGTCTCTATTTCAATCTCTGTCATATGAATCGCGTGTATGAAATTAATGTGTCGAACAGTTGACGTTGTAGAGTATAAAAGGTCCGTTCACTTGTGGTCAGATATCACAGATCAGTCTGCCTTCGCTTTGAAGATACGTAGTCAACTGCCGTCTACCGAACAAGTCATCATGAAGGTCCTGTTGGTTTTACTCTTTGCTACGGTGGCTGCTGTCTTCGCTGGATATGACAAAGCCAAATCATACGGTCACTACGAACCAGGATTGAGACACGTGTAAGCTCATCTTAGATCTATTGCAACTAAAATTTATTCTGCGTGTAAAATTATATTAAAGTTGTTATCGTTTATTACTTAATAATTATTATTTTACTGTTTGTTGTCACTGTGGGGTGTGGGTCAAGTGTTCGAGAACTAAAACGAGCTTCCTTAATTTTCTTCGAATCAAAATAAAATTGAATTTAAGGTAATTCACTATATTGGTCCTTAGGTATGGCTCCATTCGCAACAGCTATATCCGATCTAGTAATAGTAGGAAACCTATAATCTCGTAGAGGACGTCCTTTCAATCTTTCACTTCTACATGTGCGTGGTCTAACACTTTAGGTTCAAATCCATCGGTACCGGTATAGCCTAATCTTATCTTTAGAACACTTTCTCTGGGATTTTTTATCCATTATCTTGGAACTTTTATGAGCTGTTGAAGTTTTGGCACGGTTTCTCGTATGTTAATAACTTTGAGAGATATTTCAGAAATATCAGGGTAGGCCTACGCAAATTTGCTAGAGACCTACAGGTCTGACCTCAAAACACGCAGTGTAATAACGCTTTTTAAAGGCGATTGTTCCATAGTCCGTTGGCAAGTGATAGCCATACAGCAAATTTGTAGCTTTAGATAAAGTAAATCGACAATAATTTTAATAAATGGAACACATAATAAAATATGTGTTCCATTTATCAAAATGTTTGTCGACCTACTTTAAGAAAACAATTTTTCTGTTACTTCTTGGCTTCGAATGGTCATTGGTGAGAATTAATGTCATGGAAATGATCACAAGGTGAATGTCGAAAAGTCCAAAACTCCGCTAAATTCTTCCACGGTTACCTTGCCAATACTGCCAATATATTGTCAGAATAATTATTTAGGTTCGTATTGCTAAGGAAGATTAGTGTTGATACAAATGCATTTCAAAGGTCTAAAAAGCTTAGTGTTTACCCTTTTGTGTCAACAGGCCGGATGGCGTTGCTTCAAACTATCAAAATGCCGCACGTCAACTGTACGTTAATCACGTCGCTGAAAAAGTGGGATCTGGAACCGGAACCGCTCGGTGGGAAGGCGTACCTGGAACTGGAGGAAGTTACGGTTACCACGGACATGGTGGCTATGGCTTCGATGGCTATGGACGCAACCACGGATATGGATATTAAGTTTTATCTAGTTTATGCTAATTTGACGATGATTGGAACAAAACGAGATTTCTATGGAAATCAAAATTACGAGAGATGAGCAATTATTCGCAGAGTCATGAAACGGTGTATTGGTTTAACACTAGATCAAAATCGATTAGTCCTTGTTATTACTGCATTGAAAATGGAATTAGGCCTATAGGCGTTTTATTTCTTGTTATTTAGCTTATTTTGGAAGCCCTCTGTTAGTTTGCTCCTTTCCGCCTACGCCTGTCATTCGCGTGTGACTGAGATATTGCATGGACTTAGATAAATTGCAATTTCAAGGAAGGACTCGTTTTCTGTCCAGTTATGCACATCTGTTCCCTTTCTTCTTCAGTTTTGCTTTCCAATTCCCATGCACTATCAGTTTTAGCAACAAAAATCAAATAAATCGAGAAAATAATCAGAATATAGGCTACACACATAAATACCGAAAAATTAAGATTCCGTCATCTGCCTAAGTATATCGTGTCTATTAATTTCTCGAGCATTTGGTACAGTTCTGAAATAGATCACTTCCAATTTTATCACCTATGCAGCATAATTATAGGCTACAGATGATCACAACATTCCACGAGCAGTTTACCATCGCAAAACGAAAATTAGAAGCGATCACAACTGCAGTTAGTCCAATTGGGCTTTTTCTTATCCCGCAGCTTTTGTCTTGAATTATAAAAGCCACCTAATTATTCGATAGGCAAAGGGAAATGCCAAAGCAAAGCATAGTTAGAAATTTGTAAGGAAATGGTTTATATTTAATGATGATTCACCTAGCCATCTTGATAATGGTGTGGCTATATAATATAAGTATAGAGTGATAAATGAACAGATCGCAAAATTAACAGTAGCGGCGCTAGGGGGTTTAGGGGGCTAACCCCCCTAAAAAAAGCCATCCATTTTATCCCATGTAATTTTTTTGGACGATTAACCCTCTTTAGCCCTCCCAAAATAACCGCAAATTAAGAAACGAGGTTTGTCAGACAGCTTGGCGGTCACGAAAAGGACCATTTTTCCAAGATTTCGACCAAATGACTAAAAAAGTCATCAGAAATTTCGGCGACTGAAAATGGAAATTTTTCCCGATAATTCAGTGCCCCAAAACTGAAATCCTGGCGTCGCCACTGATAATTAAACTGAAAACGAGCCTCACTTTTCGTACTCTGCACCTGGAAGTCTCTCACCACAATCCAATCGGATTTACTTAGTTATGAGGACATCATTGCGCAGTGTGACAAAAATGTCATGTCTCGGCGTAATTAATATGCTAAGCACTCGACAAAGCCAGCTTAAGTTAAATTTAACAATGTCTACGTCACATGGGTCTGCACTGACTATTTATTTTCTTTTTAACGCTTTAATGAGGAAAGTGCAGGGCTACAAAATAGCCTAAGAAACCAGAGCAGCCCTTCGCTGAAGTGCATAAGACATTATACCTTGTACTTTTACGGTTTTACCACTTATTTCTAATTTCGGATTGCATCAGTTATAATAACGTATCGTGTGAGGATAGTGAGGCATGACTACTTTTCAAACGCAGGATGTACGCATTGCATTGCATAGGTTACATACCGTCGCGCATCCATATTGAAATAAACTTTCTAGGCTATCTGCAGGATTTTTCAGATACATTTTCAGCTGCATGTAGGCCTAGTCTATGCGCGCGATCTGAAGGAAAAAACCCGTCTACGATCAGTGAAAATAAAGACAAGAATTCATGAATGCGAACTTTGAAAAGAACTTTTCTTTTATAATTGCCACGCAGCAGGCTCACGCTTATAATTATGCAAGCATTAGCGTTTCGGAAATCCGTTCTTCCAGACACAATTACATGGGTTCTAAAAATTCACTTATACGCCTATGTTAACAAGTATAGGCATAGGTTCTTGTTCTTTTGAAATCTGGTTCAGATTGTGATGGTTTTGCGAACTCAATTTACTGTGCTGTTTTGTTTCGTGACCTTTAGGGGAGCCCGGTAGAGTAGTGGTTAACACGCTGGCCAAGAGCGCGAGAGGTAGGCCTAATGAGCTCATGCCCCCGTTGGGCGGATTTGCTTTGTAGGCTGCCATCGGCGCCGTGTAATTACAAAGCTGTCTGTTCAGTTAGTAGTTAAGTTTAATTAAGATTACTGCATAACTTGTAAATGTAAAGCGCAGTGCGTCTTGCAGGCGTTTAATTAAAGAAAAGATATTATTATTATTATTACCTTTGTCATAATGTCAAGCGAAATTTTAATGTAGGCGGCGACCGAAGCTTAAATTAATAGCAAAGAGACTTAACATCACAGTATGACTAGGCTACAATGTGGCGCTGTGACATACGTACAGCGTGTAATCTAGAAGGAATAAAATTTTTCTGGAGGGGTTGGAGAAACGAAAGGGGGCCTACGCCAAGCGCTAGCTGAGGCGCGCAGAGCCGAGCAATAGCAGTGGTTTGAGGAGGTCATGTGCCTTCTCCCTTTCAGAAAATAATTTATTGAATTTACACACTGCATTGGCAACGTTTTAGGCTGCCATCTTTGCTGTACTATTCAAGTGCTGATAAATATAATTATTACCGTAATAATTTCTTAATTTATCAATTTAAGAAACTGAGGTCTGCTGCCGGATAATTGCGGGCCTGATTACAGTTATAATCGTAATCGTAATCTCGAGACTTCCACAGCGCCCACAAAAGCGAAGTCGCGGGAACCAGTTTATTCACAGACGCTTAATCAAAACACAATCGATAGGCAGCGGGTCAAGATCCGGAGAGTCAGACAAGCAGACAGACGGACTTCTAAGGTGGATGATGTTTAGAGTTGAAATGACGAGGGATGTGAGGAGAAGAGGGTAATCAGGAGAGGCCCTGTGAAAAGCAGTGTTGTCAGTTTTGAGTTGTGTTTCGTATGATTGGTGAGAAGTTATATACGGTACTTTGTTGCCATGGAATCAGCTTGCTTCTAAAGACGGTCCAACGTTTCTGACCAGGACACCTCAATTAACAGAAATTGTTATAGATAGTACACAAACTAAGGAAAAAACTATGAAACAACATATGTCTAAATTAGGAAGCCATTTAGTAAAGATGTTGTTTGCTGTTTACAAAACAAAACTCCGTGAAATTTTACAGTGTGAAATTTGAAAAATAACACTTTGAAGAAGACATTTAGTTGCACAAAAATAGTATTTTGAACAAATATTACCAGTGAATTATGCTCATTACAATACATTTATAACGAATTCAAGTTACGTAATAAGTAATTAGGCCTATAATAAATATTGACTCAACAATCATATTCTAGTAAATAATATCATGGTACATTACAAGAGTTCATGAAATACAATAATGTAAACAACAAGATTTCTGTTTCTTTCCAAGATATATTGAGCGAACAAATAATGTGATCCAATGTAATGCTGCTGCTGCTGCAGCAATTGAGATTGTTGAGATTGTTGAGGTTGCAGCAGTTGAGATTGTTGCTTGTCATTTTATTAGTCTCACGCTCCAACTAGACATTGTTTACTAACGATCAGAACATAGAGATGTCTTTATTTGTCTAGACTTCTTCACCGAGAATTGCCTCGGCTAAACGTTTGAGAATCCGAACCCATAACAATGATTTTTTCAAACTGAAGTTTTCAGAACACTTGAATCTATACTTTATATTATAGGTAATTGGTTTTGTGAGAAGAGACATTTCTGCTTCATTTCCATGTGTCGTCATAATTTAGAAACTTAGTATCCAGCATATCCGTATCCGTTGTTCTGTCCATGACCACCATAGCCTGAACTTCCGTATCCATGATAACCGTAATTCCCTCCAGTTCCAGGAACGCCTTCCCATCGAGCGGTTCCGGTTCCGGAGCCCACGTGTTCAGCCACGTGATTAACGTAGAGCTGACGTGCAGCATTTTGGTAGTTGGAAGCAACGCCATCTGGTCTGTTTTGGGGGAAACAACGAATCAATGATTACTGTGATAAAATAATCTGCAGTTTATCCATTCGCATTTCATATTCACAGGTCGTCAAATAATTATTCTTGATCGAATCTATAGGTCTTTGAATTTCAATTACACAGCAAGTGCTTTTTCTCCATCTCGTGAAGAAACAGTTGCACAAGAAGACCCCGATAATAGGCTAATTGCATTTTTAAAATTGGATATCAAGATCTACTGATCTAGATCGCGAAAGACATTTTTTCGTCAAATTCATGGCAGCTGTCCTCACTTCATCCGGATGTTTAGTATTTTATGGCATACATAGCCTATATATATATATATATACACACACACACACATATATATCTATAAATGTCCGAATGAATGAATGAATGAATATATATATATATAAAGAGAGAGAGAGCCATATAAATTAGCGTGCTACCTACGCAACAAGTATTTCTTATACGCCGTTAAAGCCATGATGTTTTCAACGTCGAATGGAAGAATTCAATATTATTTTCTCACAAGTTTCCTCTTAGCGTATAATGGAACTCGACAATTGAGTGGCTATGATGCTGAAGCGCCGACCTATAGTGGAAAACGCCCATAAGACAAGTGCACCGAAATGCCCTTTTTAGTAGGATCAGGCTGAAATAAAAAGTAGTTATATATGCATTAAATTCGGGTAAAGGGTAATCGAATTGATGCTATAAGTAAAGTAAACTTCAGAAGCAGTGGCCTAAATGTGCACAAAATTGCACATGTAGACGTAGCGTGAATCATGGCTGCTGCGTGTAGGCCTATAAATTAAGCTTACACGTGTCTGAGTCCGGGTTCGTAGTGACCGTACGATGTGGCTTTCTCGTATCCAGCGAAGACAGCAGCCACCGTTGCAACGAGTAAAACCAACAGGACCTTCATGATGACTTGTTCTGTCGACGGCAGATGACTACGTATCTTCGAAGCGAAAGCTGGTTGAACTGTGATAACTAGCCACAATGGAGCGGACCTTATATAGGCCTACCGGAGAGCAACATCTGCTCAACATTCTGCACTCCCACACGCATCACATGTTATACTTGCAGACAGAGAAGGACAAAGAACAACCAGAGACAGAAGCAGAAGCAGACACGGTGCGTCGTGAGGCGCAACTGATGGCAGCAGGTGGTTGACAGCCATCGTAAACGTATGACGAAAAGCCACGTGATTGTGTTGGCAGCATACCAACTGCTGACACCAATAAGTGACAATTGGCGAGTAGATACGAGGTGACAAGTTTCGGGTTCGAATCCAGTCGCATCCGGTGTGACCATAGATTTCTACCATCGAGTTCAATGCCTTCATAAAATGCAATCATCTCTTAGATTGCAGTAAATTTGTCTCAATGTTCGCTCTCTTTAGTTTTCCTTATTTTGCGGACCAATGCTCTCTTACCCGTCATCCTCCATAACCTGCATCGCCCTTCCATCACCTCTTCATTAAGACATGCGAGGTGTTCTAGATCAATTGCTGTCCCACCTCTTTGGAACAAATATCCACCATCATTACGACAATCATCAATCAATCAATCAATTTTCGTTTAATCAACACTTCAGGCTGGCAGAACGCAGCATGTTACAAATAATAAATTTTATAAAGGTTTTATGTAGGCTATAAGTTCAGTTTATAAGCGACATAAATAAATATTAAATAAATAAATAAATAAAATTAATAAATCATCTGACCCATCCAACGAATTCATGCACCAAGACTCCACCTCTTGCCACATTTTTCACTGAAAATTAAAAGCACTGCTTTTTCACAGATCCTATCCTGATTCTACCACTTCCCCTACTTCAAACGCCATTTCAACTCTAAACATCACCCACCATAGACGTCTGTCTAACTCCTCGCCTGACTCTCCTTATCATGATCCTCTGTTTATCGATTTTGTTTTAATTGAGCGCCTGTGAATAAGCTGGTTCCCGCGACTTCACTTTTATGAGCGCTGCAGAAATCTTGAGATTACGATTACGGTTGCGATTCAACATTCATTCCATCACTTCGTCATTTGTTAATGTTCCGTCCAACTCATTTTCTACATTCTTCCCGACATCCACATTTACACAGCCTTGAGTCTTCACTTGGTCCATGTCTCGATCGCATCCGTAATTGCACAACACTTCATATCAGTGTCTTTAGCGTTAGTTTCTTCAAATTCATGTAAATATAAGTCTAAACTACACCTAAAATTTGTCAAGAACCCTTCACCTGAAAATAAAACTAAATTCACTTCATATAGAAATAAATTTAAAAACGATTCGAATCAAAGCTGAAAAGCAGTATTATGAATCTGAATTTCTAAAATATAATCATGATCTAAAAAAGACTTGGCAAATAATCAGAAATATTATAAACACAAAGGACAAGAATATTAGCATTACAAATCTTTGCATTAATGGTGAGAGTGTGACAGATGCTTGTATCATATCTGAGAAATTTAATAACTATTTTGCCAATGTTGCTCAAGATCTTGTCAATAAGATACCTGATTCCACGAATACGATCCATACATATCTCAATCAACCAATTCCAACATCTTTTGCCATCTATCCTACTTCTTCTACTGAACTGTTATCAATTAATCATAGTCTTAAAATTTCTCATTCTTCAGGTCTTGATGAGATAGACCCAACTATTATGAACCCCTTAATAGAACTCGTTGCTGACCCTTTGGCTGAAATCATCAATTGCTCTCTGTCTACGGGCATTGTTCCATTTGCTCTAAAAATAGCCAAGGTTATACCCATATATAAACAAGGTAATAAAGAAGAACTTGTGAATTATAGACCTATTTCTATCTTGCCTTTTTTTCCAAATTTATTGAAAAAGTTATGTATTCAAGATTATTTAATTACTTTACCAAAAAGAATATTCTACATGATTCTCAACATGGCTTCCAACCAGGTCACTCTACTTCTATGTCACTTCTCAATATCCAGGATAATATATCCTCTATAATTGATCGAGGTGAATTTGCATTGGGCATATTTATAGACATTGCAAAAGCTTTTGATTCTGTTAATCATGATATTTTAATTTCTAAATTACTTAATATTGGAGTAAGGGGTATTGCCCTTGATTGGTTTAGAAGCTATCTTGAAAATAGAATGCAACAGATCTCTTGCAATGGTTCATTATCCAAAATCAATTTGATCAAATTTGGTGTTCCACAAGGGTCTATTCTTGGACCCCTTCTTTTCTTACTTTTTATCAATGACCTTCCTAACGCCTCCCCTTTACTGCGCTTTGTTCTTTTTGCGGAGGATACTAACATTTCTGCCTCCCATAAATCTTATGAATTACTTTTTCAATTGATGAATCATGAGCTCTTACACGTTGTTGATTGGTTCCGAGTTAATAAGCTCTCCTTGAATCTTAGTAAAACCAACTATATCTTATTTTTCTCCCATCGTAAATCAATTCCTGACATAAAATTAACAATTTCTATGGACAACTTCAATATACCCCAAGTAATATCAACTAAATTCTTGGGTGTCCATGTGGACCAATTTCTAACTTGGAAGGTGCATATTGAAAACATATCTAAAAAGATAGCTAAAAGTGTTGGTATCTTGACCCGTATTGCTTATATACCACCACGGACTACTCTCACGGACAACCCTTCTAACTCAACGCAGCGCTCGTGAATAAGTCGGTGCCCCACGCTTGGCTTTCCAGTGGCGCTTTAGAAATTAGGAGATTACGATTACGATTACGATTATATGCTACCACCTCGAATTAGACTTAACTTATATTACTCTATTACACTATGTAACACGATTTTTGTTCCTGGGCAATGAGTGTAATTTCCTGGTTATTTGTGCCTCAAAAGTATAGGAAATGGTTGTTATTCTCTTTAAACTTTGCTTTTGGGGACAGGAGAATGATATTTAAAAGAAAACAACTATTTCCACAGCAAACGAGCAAATTTGTTTGTTTTTGTTCACGTAAAGGCAGAATAAAACTATATAGGTCACAAGAAACCACAAAATGACTCCAAAGCAACATGTATCAATACTAGAATGATAAAAAAATTGACCACCCGAAATTTAGAAATGCATAGTTTTTCGAGATTTACAGTTATACGAATCAGCCCCCTGATGTAGTCTCCCATCATGTTCTCATTGTACTCTCCTTGGTAGCGACGTTCAAAGTCTAGTATATCCTGGTGGAAGTGCTCGCCTTGGTCCTCCGAGTATATGCTCCCATGTTCTCCTTGAAGTTATCTATCAAGGTGAGCATCAAGGATATGAACTTTCAGGGACAACCTGCATCCCATTTACTGTAGTTCTTCACCAGAGTCTCAATTAACCAGCTCTACATAGTTTTCGGCTTTGTTACTGCCCAGGAAGCCTCTAAAGAACGCTACAAAGCTATTCCAAGCCGCTTTCTCACTCCTAGAAAGCATCTGGTAGAAATCCTTACACTCCATGATTCTCTTTATCTGTGGGCCGAAGAATATACCAGCTTTGACCTTTGCCTCAGATAGCTTAGGGAAGAAACCTTGAGGGTATTTGAAAGCTGCCGATTCCTTATCCAGAGCCGTGACACATTGCTTCATTAGGCCCAATTTAACATGCAATGGTGGCATCAGCACTTTCCGAGGATCCATCAGTGGCTCCCACTTGACATTTTTGCTATCCACATTGAACTCGGTCCGCTGGGGCCAGTCCCGCTTGTGGAGTGCGCCTTTTGTCTCTGCTGTCCCAAAGGCAAAGGTAGCAAGGAAACTTTGTCCGAACCCTTGCAGGCCCATCAGGATTGATACCATTTTGAAGTCTCCTATGACATCCCAGCCGTACTCATCGAACTTCAAGGCGGCTAACAAGGTCTTCACGCTGTTGTAATCCTCTTTGAAGTGTACCGAGTGAGCCAGAGGAAGAGACGGATACTTGTTCCCATTATGGAGTAGCACGGCTTTGAGACTCCCAGATGAACTGTCAATGAAGAGACGCCACTCGTTCGGGTTGCAGTCGATTCCAATTTCCCGAAAAAGACCGGTCACGTTGTGACAGAAGCAGAGTCCATCTTGACTGGTAAAAGAGCTTGAAAATGCTTGATGACGCTTCCTCTGATCTGCGATTTGAACACTGTCATCCAACAGGTTCCACTGCTTGAGTCTAGACGTCAAAAGTTCTGCATTGTACTTGTTGAGACCCAGATCTCTGATCAGGTCGTTGAGGTCTTTTTGGTTTGGATAGTACGGATTTTTGCCATGAGCTAGAAAATTATAGTCTGGATCTAAAGCGTCTTCATCGCTTTCTGATTCTGATATACGTTGTTCTTCTGAAGGCGACTGGTTTCTATCCAGAACAGTGGGTACCAGAAGCTCAGGGCTGTGTGGCACTGGAGCCTTGGATGAAGGAGGGTCGGGGAAGTATGATAGGAGCTGCATTCTTTCCAGTCCGACGTTTGGAATTGGAAGGATCCACCATGCAGAAGTAGCAATTGCTTGGTTGTCCAGTGGGTTCTCGCCAGATTCTTGGTATTGCAAACTTCATGGCTCTCTTTATCCCTCTGTACCATCCTCCGCAAGAAAGTACAGACATGGGCCTAGCAGAATGCGTCAGCCGGATACTTGCAGCCTATTGATGCCATAATATGGCATCAAGAGGCTGCAAGTATCCTGTAGGCACATCTCATATTATGAGTTGTGTCTACAGGCTATGCACTTAGTCAGACGTACAACTAAACTGAAGTGCATGGTAGGTTCAAGGCATCTTTATTTATACTACTACCTGTAGCTATTTATAGGTGTGGAAGGTTCTTGCACATTCTAGAATATTCCCAGAAGTTCACAAAAGCTGTACAACTACTCCGAGTTAACACATGAATTTCAATGTACCGAAGAAGCAGTTACATTTCAGAATAATCAATCTCCTGGCTTGAAAAGCAAAGTCTTTGGGGTATAATGGCAATTTTCTATACTTTTGAGGCAGAAGCAATCAGGAAATAACATTTAATACCCAGGAACAAACAAAAAGTAAAATTTTGTTACGTAGTGTTATCCATCCATATCTTTCATATTGCAATATTGTTTGGGCTTCTAACTACTCTTCTCGACTTATAAGACTAACCTCACTTCAAAACAGAGCTGCTAAAATTATTATGGGTCTCTCTCGCCGTTCTCATTCACATCTCCTCTTAGCTAAATTAAGAATACTTGCCATCGATCAGATAAGAATCATGCAAACGTCTGAACGTATGTTCAAACATATGCATAATCTTTTGCCTCATGCCTTTGCTGATTTCTTTACTCTAACCTCTGCTTTAGTTCCCTATAACTTGAGATCCTCACTTAATTACAGAAGGATTATCACTAGAACTAATACCCGCTTGTTCTCAATTAAAAGTGCGGGTCCTAGGACCTGGAATAACTTACCCTTGTCTACTCAGAATTCTCTCTGCTTCACCTTGTTTAAACGTAAACTTAAAAGTCATTTACTTTATGCTGTCTCCTGATAAATCTACCGATCACCATCTATGTTACTATTTATATTCTTTTATTTTTAAAGACTTCTAAATTGACTCACTCAACATCACCTTCTTACATTTTCCCAGTTCTAATGTAGCTAACTAGTTAAGTTAATAATTAATCTTTATACCTGGTACTTTATAATTTGCATAACCTGTTGCTGTTTATTTGAACTTGTATTTGGGAAACCCTGCCAGTGGAAAAATAGTTCCTTAGGGCAGCGGTTCTCAACCTGTGGGTCGCGACCCCCACGGGGGTCGCCTGACGATCTGCCAGGGGTCGCCTGGACCCTTCAGAAATTTTTTTAAAATGTAGGCTTACTATCACTTTCAACGTTAACCACTGCACAAAAAAATTAAAATAATATTTTTACTTAAACTTTTGCTGTGACTTATATTATAGCAGCTAAATTAATGTTTGCCATATTAGTTTTCAAACATAAATTCCCCTTTTACAACAATTCTGAAAAATGAACCATTATTCGGTTTGCTCAAAGAATCCATGATGTCAGTTATAACTTAAGCCTACTATAGCGAGGCCTATTCGAGGGCGAAGATTTGGATGACAGTCTGACAGAAGGATGGTCCACTTGAAAATTGTGGCGGGAACCGAGCTGCTTGTAGGCATGCCCCCCCCCCAATACTTCATACATATTATTATAAATTTCTACAATACACTAAAGAAGAATACAATTATCCGCTGTTTATCCATAATGATAAGATGCCAGCTTTAAACCAGCATTACCGTGTGCAAAATTTAAAAAAAAATGACATTTGAGATGATAATATTATGTCGCTGAAGTCTTAAACTACCGTACATCTCTGGGCAATGAAATCATGAATAAATTTGTTAAGAAGACAGCTTAAAGTACCACCATTCATTCAATCCTTCCGAGAATTTATATAGCGCCTTGATAATGGGGAGAAAACATTTATTGAAGTCTTACCGCACTGAAATAATAAGAAATTTTCTTGAGATTACATCCCAAAATGCGGTCATTGCAGCGTGGAAAAAAATTGAATCAATGGAAGGGGGCATTTTCTAAGTCTTAAACTATGACTATAAGCACTGATATAATGAGCAATTTCGTTAAAACGTCAGCTTAAAATGCTACAAATGTAGTGTGATTTTTTAAATCGACAATGGGGTAGGGCTGCCAACCGTCCCGGATTCGCCGGGACAGTCCCGGAATTGGCCATGTGCGTCCCGTGTCCCGGATTGGTCTCAAATTGTCCCGGAATTTGCTGTAGAGATCCACTTAGAACATTGCTGTTCTTATTTTGCTTAGGCCTACTAAACACGACCAGTTCTAGGAGGATTTGTTAGTTCTGCCAGACCTAAGTAAGTCAACGTTTGCTAACATTGGCTGATCATCGCATGTTGAACAGCACCGGGTTTAAGTCTTCAAAACTTTCAAACCACTGACGTTCAGTTGAGCATATACTGTGTTTTGCCAGTCCGTGTTTAATGCTTTTTGCGAGAGAGCGTTCAGCATTAGACCTACGGATGAACCGTTGTCTATACGAATCGCAATTATTACCTAAGCACCGACCTCTTTAAAGCAGAACTGTTGATTGATATAAATTTTTTAATTACATGTGCTTATTTCTACGACTTTGTGACCAGTGTTCGGGAACTACTTAAAGCTCAGAAGTATAAATTTAAGATAAATTAGTACCATCTGCATAGTGGAAACAGTAGAAAAAATAGACCACGTGCTACATTAGGTAGGTCGCTAATGTACAAAATAAATAGCAGCGGGCCTAGAACAGAGCCTTGTGAAACACCGTATTTAATTGCTCTAAGAGGATACTTGCTATCATTACAGCTGACTAGTTGCATTCTATTTTCCAAGTAACTTTCAAACCATTTTAGTTGGGTGTTTCGAATCCCATAGATGGATAGCTTTTTTAGCAGTATGCCATGGTCGATAGTATCAAAAGCTTTCGCCAAGTCGAGCGCAGACCTATGAGACTTGGATACCTATGAACTTCTCAGGTGTGGTTCCTAAGTCGTATACTGTGACAGGCCTAGGTGACTGGGGTTTGAAAAGCTGGTTTCCTTAAATTGATTTTGTAGTCTTAAATTTAGGCTACTTGTCTTTTTATGATTTATCTGAAATTATTAAGGACGCTTGCTTTTTCGTTGATTGTAGATCCTATAATTAGGCTATTGGGCTGATACAGCATTTGTTACATTATGCCTATTATTTTCTGTGGACAGTGTAAGTTGGCAATGGCACATTGCGTGTCTGGAGGCGTCCCGGAATGGCAAAATCAAAGTTGGCAGCCCTACAATGGGGAGGGACACTTAGCCTACATTCCCTCCCAAACCTCTCCCATGCTGGTAGACTTAGAAACCCTAGACTTCAAACTACCGCATAGTTAGCTCACTGAATCGCAAGAACCAGGGAACTTCACACAACTGCCAAAAGCAGCTTCAAATTACGAAGTGAAAATGCATAACAATAGACAATGGTAGAAAATTTGAAGGAATGAAGGGGTAACTCAATCAATTTCGGTGTTGGGGTCGTCACAGCTTCCGAAATGTTACCTAGGGGTCGCCGCACTAAAAAGGTTGAGAACCCCTAAGGCTTAGGGGTTCTCTCCTTTTGCTTTCTGTTTGTTTCTATGTCCTTTTTTATGTAATAAAGATGTTTTGTCAATTGTCACGTTAAGCAATAAAAACTGTGGTTATGGTTATGGTTATACGTTACTAGCTGAATTACCAGGCGTTGCCCGGGAAATTTCGGTTTTCGTCCCCCGCCACGCCTGATCCCACTTCCACGCCGCCCTTCTCACCTCGCCTTGCATCGGCCCCAACCCGTTCCCACCCTGGAGTGCCCGAAGTTGCTCGTGAAATTGAGCTTTTCGGTCCAACCCAGTTCCAAACCCGTCCGTGTTTACGCTATAGTCAGCATCATTTTTGCGAAACCGCGTGCGAAAAGATCTTACCTCGGCGATAAATGAGGTTAAAAATCTATTGGTTCGTGGAAAATCGATTGGCGAAAATTATTGTGTCTTAAATACTGATACATACGACACGGCTAAGATTAATTAAGATTAATATTAATTAACGGCATAACGATCTATAAGAATAAGACCGGCCATGACGTCATTAATGGATTAATTTGAATCATCAATATATCATCGATGGTTTCAATGTTGAGAATGATGGTCTATTAATATCGATGTGTTGTAGGCAAATGGCGTGTTAAACAGCGTTTCGGATAGAAAATTAAATCTTTTCAAACTCGGGAAAAGTTAAGAGTCTTGAATCTCGAACCCCTTATGGTTTGTTATCGGGTGCTAAAAAGTATTTTTGTAAATATTGGGAAAAATCGGTCACGTGGATCAGAAGTTTTTATCATGGATACGGTGTTAAATTTTCTTCTTTATAGGTTTAGATTGTCACTTTGAGTAGGCCTACTGTTCTCGGTGACGGAACAAAACGGTAGCGGACAAAATGGTATTGGGACAAAATGGTATTGGGACAAAATGGTATTGGACAAAATGGCACGGACAAAATATATGGACAAACTGTTCTCTCTTCTTTGAGAATTCCTCATTTCTTATCTCCGTTCTCCTTTTGAATGCTACCACAGTAGAATATTATTATCTCAAGCTGCCTAAACAATTATTTTATACCGAAACCAATAACAGTCAAATAGCGTTTTTAAATTGTCAGGTTGTAGCAATGGTGCAACAGCCCACAGCTAATTGATATTATTTTTAAATATTGCCAATATGCGCTAGTTACGTTTCTGTTTAAATAATCACTCTGTTCAGAGGTTATTACATAATGGTATCAGTGACTTTTCGCATCGCAATTCATTTGTTCAGAACATTTGAATCATAGCTCGAGGGTACGCGTACCCTAAAATAGAATACGTTAAAATACGTACGTACCTTTCAAAAAATAGAATACGCGTATGGTACGTAACATACACGAAAAAAATTATTGCTTGCTCGGCGACCCATAGCACAATGTACGTATACATGCAGTCAACAGTATGCATCATTGAAATCGATATTTCCGGTAGCGTAGCAGTAAATTTAATTCGATAAATTCTTCTGTTATATTTAATTGAATGCAACTGTTCAACCTTTTCCTTGGAGTTGGACTTTTAAGTACTGCAGCAGAACTCAGCCGACTAACTGATATGCATGCTGGATAAACAAACATATATCTACAATATAGCATTGGTGCATTGCAACAATTCTCTACGCTGTATTATACTAGGCTGTGATTGTTTGTTTAATTAAATTGAACATTCTTATAATGAGCAATGACGAGGCTAACGTATTTTATTATTGTTTACGTACCCTAAAATAGGGTACGTTAAAATACGCACGTACCTTTCACAAAATAGAATACGTATGGTACGCACCCTCGAGCTTTGATTTGAATATCGAGGCAGAGAACTTCAAAAATAAGGAAGGCCTCAGCCATGCTGAGGAGGGTATATAGTTCATAATTGTCGGGGCAGAAGCACCTTAGCAATACGAAAGTGTGTTTAGAATTTATATGCTATATTTTCACATGAAAAATCATTCTAGATGTCTGATTCCAAGGGTTAGACTAGTTATTAGTTAAATCTGGTATAATAAATTAGGGTCTAGCTGTTGAGGTCATATTGTAGTTCCTGTCTTACTAAAACGGCCAATATAATTCAATTAGAAGCACATCAAAATTAATTAAAATGAAAGGGAAAATTGGGACGGAGATGCCATAATGATCTCTAGAATGTCAGGTGGTCAAGCATTGTAGGAATGGCAGGTGGGCAGTAAACAAAGACGAGTTGGCAATTAAGGACAACATATGCGCTATGTGTAAAATAGAATGTTCCAAACTAATTGACTAGCAATCTGGAACCAGTTGCACTTTAAGCTTCAGAGTTTATTGTCACAATAATGTCATTATTTCCGGCCACAGACTTTACTGGATTCACTGCTGGCTTCTTGCGTTGCCACCAAATCATCACCAAAGAATAAGTAAGTTCGATGATTTCTGCCGCAGTTGGGACGGAGATGCCAAGCCAGAGGTTGAAAGATCCTCCGAGATTGGAAGCCAGCGTTTCCCAGGTGATCGCTGGAACGTCAGTCACGAGATGGACGATCTTCTTATCGAACCTGACGAAGACCTGCAGGAAGTTCTCCTCGATCAGGTGCACCCTTCGAAGTCGTTCCAGAATCTCTTCGGAACTCAGATTTCCAGATGCCTTCGCTCGAGTGATATCTTCGTAGACTGAAAATTCAGGAATGTTTCTAAGATACTGTTCGTAGAAGCTCAACTGGTTGTTCAGGTTCGGCCAGTTGGATACTGTTGACACCATCGTTTCATATGTAGTCTCAAAACAAAGAGGTCGACAGTCGCATCTAGTTTCGTCAGCTTTGAAATTCCACATGCATATTGCCAGGAGTAGTCCGCGGTTAATCGAGTCGACGACGTCTTTTGAATTAGTTCTCAGTGAATTGGTGAAGTTGTTGCAAAACGTGTGGTTACCAAGACGAAGTTCATTTTCGGTGAACTGCATGTAAGGATCCAAACAGCCGCATGCCTCAATCATCTGACGCTGACGACACAGAGATACACAGGATGCAATGTCGTAGACGGGTGAATTGGGTCTTGTAGGGTCGAGATCCATTTGTTCGGTACAGTTACCATAGGGATAAAGGAGACGGGTTGAGTCTGTCTGCTTCAGGAAAATGGTCGTCTCTGTTCCGGGTGAAACTGAGATTGCAGTCAGTGGATCTGGAAGCGTTCCTCTCCGGTGGACCATGACGCTCACTCCGGTCGCACGCGTGGAGCGGATCCACGTTCCGAATGTGTGAAAGACGTTCGTCCTGAATGCATTGATGAAAAGTAGCAAGCCGAGTGCTGCAGGGACACGTGATTGTACCCCACTGCGGAAGGTCTGGCACCACTGAAGGGGCGGTACAAGCCGATAATGAACGTCGCAAGAGCTGGGCTGATAGAGGTCCCAACTGTATGACAGACACTGGAACGAAATGTTCTGTGTCGAGTTTGGTGGTCGAGATAACACTGCGGTATAAATATTGTAGGTGGGAATTGACCTCACTTCAACCCACGCCCCATCACCGAATTGCTCGTAGTTCAATGTGGAGTGTTGTTTCATCGTGTCGATGTCCCGCTGATAGGCCGCATAGTTCTTCAACTGGTCGAGTTCAGACAGCTGAAAGAGACTGCAGACTGTGACATCGGGGAATTCGGGGTCTTTGAAGTCGACTCCAGAGTTCTTGATTACTTTGAAGCTGGCGTAGCTGATGACCACCCCAGAGATCTGATAGAGGAGAACGCAAAAGCACGACACAAGCGCCACCATCCAGAACACTCTGACTATTCTTCGCTCAGCTCTGACTGTCCGACCGACGCCTTTCATTGTCGTCGTCTCTGCAAATCGTCGCAGCTCCTTTCGAATTTCAGTTTCCATGACCGTTCTTCTGCTCAATTACTGTCTCTACGTAAAAGTAAATCCTTCTTTTCCAACAGTTTGATATAATATTATGGTCTTTATTTTATTCTTCTGTCCAGATGTATCTGCTGAGTTTCCTCGATCTATGACTACGCCTGTATATATATATACATATACATATGGGTCTATATTTCATATGCTTGTCACTGGCATTTGTGTACTATCCCCTATAGACTGACAACGCTATGTCCAAATTTGTATGCAGATGTTTATTCTATCGAAATATTTAATTTATATTTATATACAGTAATCTTTTAAAATTACTTATTCATAAATTAGGAAATTTATTGTTTCTATGTAGACCTAAAAACTTCCATGATTCTGACACTTGGACTGTTAATATTCAATCCGCTTTCAATGCTTAACCTCCTTTCACCTACGACTCTCGCAGCAAATCTATTGCATCTGAACTGCTACAACTTGTTGGAAACGAGGAGGACTACCATATATCATTGCGAAGTCCACTCTGTGGTCGTTAGCTGTATACTGGCATATTCTTCTGCAGTGTCAGTGCCATTGCTCACTGCAGGGAGCAGTGACACAGCCCAATGCTTGTTTCACAGTTATATTCAAAATTTTCTATTTACTTTACACAGACGTCGTTCTGGTGTTGTTCCAACTACAGAGTAAATGGAACATCTAGCGTCCAATTGATTAACTTGGGCGAACAATAATATTATTACACTTCGACCGAGTCTTGTTTGACTACTAGTCTTATATTTTGCGCAGTGAGCACTGACACAGCCTAATGCTCCGGTATCGGTCGTGGCCATGATGCACATCCGCATTAATGGCCGGACTGATGTATGGCATCGAAGAACATAGCTTGAAAGCGGTTTATTTGAGAACAGTTTAGTCTAAGTGAGCACATTATTGATGCTGTCATCACTGGTGTTTTTACAGCTTCAGTTGACGTAATACATCGATCAGTTAATGGAAAAGCTAATAGCGAGAAACTACAGTTTCCATGATATAGCAAATACCTTCTCCGCCATAATTATGAAAGGTAAAGTAAAGTTAATGGTCATCAAATCCATTCCCACTCCTCAAATCCATGTGTCCCATTGGCAGGTCACGAGATATTTTCTAAGTCTGGTAATTGTAGAGGAATTGAGGAGGGGCGTGCAGATCATAGAGCAGCAGCCATGTGTAGGGGAGAGCGGGGCAATGGGATAGCGGGGCATAACGGGAAACTTCATTATTGTCTATCTTACTTACTTTTAAAATACGAAAAAAGTTTCAAACGGAAGTAATTCATCTTTGAAGGTGAAGCACGAAAGCATTTTCGATTCCGAAGCGTCTTGCAATATTTATGATTAAAAGTTCATTTTCACCCTCTCCGATATAAGGTACGTTCATAAATAAAAAAATTGTCTAAAAACAGTGCAGCTATATTAAATTTAGCTTAAACCATCCATGTGTAGGGTAATATATAAAGTCATATATTTCCATATGAAAATTTGTACAAGTTCAGTATTTTGTGTCAAAATGGCGGATTTACTAATGGGGCCAATTGGGGCATAATGGGATACAGATATCCCATTTGGCCCCATTTAATGATTCTACGGCAATTTTTTCCATATTTCTCATATTTTAATATTTAATGGTTTCTAATTACCCCCTCACGTCTCAATCAGTGTTTACATTACAAAACGAACAATAATAAAAAAAAATATGTGGCACTTTTTTGAAAGCATAAAATTTTGCATGTTATGGGGCATAATGGGATAGATATCCCATTATGCCCCATTCTGAATTTCCTATCAAACCAAAGTTATAAGAAAAAATAACAGTGGTAGATTATTACTTATAGGCTACCAATTAATTTTGGCCTGATAATAAAGTTGTTTTATTTGCAGATTAAGATAAAATTGCATAAGCAAGGTTTTTGAGCTTAAAATGAGGTTTCAGATGTAACAAAGGTAAATTATTTTCCCTTTTCCGTTTTTTATCGCTTTTTTATTTTTTCGAAAAAACGACGTTTTCCCTCGTTTTTTATTTTATTTTCATCGATTTTTTACATCTATGATCTGAAGCATAGCATGTTTTACATGTTATAGGATGTATATGATGTTGGCCATTTTTGCCAAATGATTTTTGCCAAAGTCTTTTAGTAAATTGGCAAACGTTCATCGATATCAATGTGTCAATGGGATTGAGAATGGTTGTCATAAATTATACGTGACCATGACCAGTGGCGGCGCTATGGGAGGTCTTTAGAAATTTGTGCGAATGAAAATGTGAAAAACTTCCATGAGATTTCGGCCGGATGACTAAAAAAAGGTCGTCAGAAGTTTTGACGGATGTAAATGGGATTATTTTCAGTCCCCAATACAGAAATCCTGGGGCCGCCACTGACCATGATACCAACGAATGATTTCGACCATTCATAGCAGGGCTGTACTGGCAAATTTTGAGGTGAGTACACGCGGAAGGGGAGAAAAACCGACTTTTCGGGTCCGAAATTTCTTATGACCTTTTTGTTAGCCATCAGGCCAAAATATTCAGACAAGTTCATCGATTTCCCGTCCGAAGAAACTGATGAACTTCTTTTAGTCATGCACCCTCATTTACTCGCGTATAGGCCTACCCGTGTACCCTGCATTTTACAGCATATACCCTGGTTTTCGGGAGGTGAGTAGTATTAAACGATGCCATTTTTCGCCGGAGGTGAGTACACGCTGTATACCCGTGTGACGGCGTGTACACCCTCGTGTCAAGCCCTGCGTGTAGTTGAACGCAGCGAACGGCGGCCCCGAGAGACAGAAGCCGGGGTGAAAAGCTTAAATAAGTAGGATGGAGTTTGAGTCAGGATCTGCTATACTCTCGCTCCCGTGAAATTAATATGCTATTTTGAAATCAGTGGCGGCGCTACAGCAGGTAAATCGAGGCAGACACCCTGGTAAAAACCCTATGCCCTGGTCGTTGATAAGACTGCCAGAAATTTCCCTGCGAAGTATTTATTAGGACATAAAATCGCTGCAGCACTGTTTGCTTGTACGAGTGCACGTGCTATAGGCCTATGCTCGATCTGGTTAGAAGAAAATGTATGACCATTAATCACTTTAATATTCTAAAGCCGTAAAATATGTATGCATATGCCTACTTTGACACTTGACTGGAACATTAAAAGACCTTTTACAGTTGATCGCTGCTCTGTGTTTAAAGGCATAGCATCCCATTCCTTCAATTTTGCAATCAACAGCTGCTGGTAACTGTAGGTGATCGCGCGACTAAAAGTGTTATTCAGAAGAAATGTTTGCAGCAGTTGAGATTGTTGGTCAATTGCTTGTCGTTTTATTATTATCATCCTCCAACTAAACGTTATTTACTAACGATCAGGGCATAGAGATGTCTGTATCTATCTAGATTTCTTCACCTAGAATTGCTCCGGCTAAATTTTCGTGAATCCGAACCCATAGCAATGATTTTTTTCAAACTGAAGTTATTCAGAATACTTGAATCCATATAGGTAGGCCTAATTGGTTTTGTGAGAAGAGACATTTCTGCTTCATTTCCATGTTTCGTCAATTAAGGAACTTAGTATCCAGCATATCCGTATCCGTTGTTGTGTCCATGACCACCATAGCCTGCGCTACCGTATCCATGGCGACCGTAATTTCCTCCAGTTCCGGGAACACCTTCCCACCGAGCGGTTCCGGTTCCGGAGCCCACGTGTTCAGCCACGTGATTAACGTAGAGTTGACGTGCAGCATTTTGGTAGTTGGAAGCAACGCCATCTGGTCTGTTTTGGGAAAACAACGAATCAATGATTACTGTGATAAAATAATCTGCAGTTTATCCAATGGTTATCCATTCGCATTTCATTTCCAACGGTCATCAAATAATTCTTGATCGAATCTATAGGTTTGAATTTCAATTGCGAAGCAAGTACTTTTGCTCCATATCATGAAGAAACAGTTGCACAAGAAGACCCCGATAATAATTGTTTTTTTTATTGGATATCAAGATCTACTGATCTAGATCGCGAAAGAGATTTTTCGTTAAATTCATGGTAGCTGTCCTCACTTCATTCGGATGTTCAATGTTTTTTGGCATATATAATACACATATAATATATATATATATATATATATATATATATATATCCTACATATATATAGAGAGAGTCATATAAATTAGCATGCTAATTTGTAATACCTACGCAACAAGTATTTCTTATACGATGTAAAAGTCATGATGTTTCAACGTCGAATTGAAGAATTCAATATTATTTTCTCACAAGTTTCCTCTTAGCGTATAATGAGACTCGACAGTTGAGTGGCTATGATGCTGAAGCGCTGACCTAGTGCAACACGCCCATAAGACAAGTCCACCAGATTGCTCTTCTTCCTGCCAGTTCCCGGCCCGAGTGAATTCATTTAGTAGAATTAGGTTGAAATAAAAAGTATATATAATTATATAGATACATTAAATTCGGGCAAAGGGTAATCGAATTGATGCTATTAGCAAAGTAAACTTCAGAAGCAGTAGCCTAAATATGTACAAAATTGCACATGTAGACGTAGCTTGAATTATGGCTGCGGCATGTATAAATTAAGCTTACACATGTCTGAGTCCGGGTTCGTAGTGGCCGTACGATGTGGTTTTGTCGTATCCAGCGAAGACAGCAGCCACCGTTGCAACGACTAAAACCAACAGGACCTTCATGATGACTTGTTCTGTCGGCGGCAGATGACTACGTTTCTTCGAAGCGAAAGCTGGTTGAACTGTGATAACTAGCCACAATGGAGCGGACCTTATATAGGCCTACCGGAGAGCAACATCTGCTCAATATTCTGCACTCCAACACGCATCACATGTTATACTTACATACAGAGAAGGCCAAAGAACAGCCAGAGACAGAAGCAGAAGCAGACACGTGCGTCGTGGGGCGCAACTGATAGCAGCAGGTGGTTGACAGCCATCATAAACGTATAACAAAGTGTCATGTGATTGTTGGCAGCATACCAACTGCTGACATCAATATATGACATCAGTAAATGGCGAATAGATACGAGGTGACAAGTTTCGTGTTCGAATCCAGCCGCACCAGCTACGACCATAGATTTCTACCATCGAGTTCAATGCTTACTTAAAATGCAATAATCTCTTAGTTTGGAATTAATTTTTTCGAATGTTCGCTTTCTTCAGTTTTCCTTAGCGTGTTTCGGGTCTACTTCCTTTGTCGCCCTCTCTTATTTTGCGGACCATGGCTCTTTCTTCCACGTCATCCTCCATACCCTGCATTGCCCTTCCATCACCTCTTCATTCCAATTTGCAAATCGCTCTATATCCATTGCTGTCCCACCTCTTTGGAACAAACATCTACCATCACTACGACAATCATCTGATCCATCCTAGGAATCAAAAAAATTCCACCTCTTGCTATTTCCCCACAGGTCTTTCACTCGAAACTCAAAACACTGATTTTTTACAGATGCTATCCTGATTCTGCCACTTCCCCTACCTCCAACGCCGTTTCAACTCAAAACATCATCCACCAAAGCTGTATGTCTAACTCCTCGCCTGACTCTCCGGATATATACTCTCTACCTATCTATTTTGTTTTGATTGAGCGCCTGTGAATAAGGTTAAAATGGTTATATTGCAGCAATGGTGCATACAGTTTGCAGCTAATTGATATTTTAAATAGCGCTAATAGGCGCTAGCAGGATGGATCCGATTTGACCAGGATCTATAACAACGGAGGCCGTTACCCTGGACGGAAATTTGCTCGGCATATTACAGCATTTAAGAGCATTTCTATTTAATTAGCCACTCTGCTGAGAGGTCATTTTTACAATGACATTAGTGACTTTCCGCATCGCAATTCATTTCTTTAGGATATTTGAATATCGCGGCAGAGTCCGTAAAAAATATGGTTGGCCTCAGTTAATCTGCGGAGGGAATAAATTCATAATTGCCGGGGCAGAGGAATCTTAGCAAAAAGAAAATGTGTTTAGAATTTTTATGGTATACGTTCACATAAACAGACAAAGTTATCATTCACGTCTAGATGTCTGATTTTATGGGTCAGACTAATCATTAGTTAAAACTAGTGTCATAAATAAGTAGTTGAGGTCATATTGTAGTTCCTATCGTACTAAAATGGCCAATACAATTTGATTAGAAGTGCCTCAAAATTAATGAAAATTGAAGCAAATGCCAGGATGATATCTACAATGTCAAGTGTAGGAATGGAAGGTGGGCAGTAAGCAAAACCGACTTTGCAATATAGGCCAACATAATTTTGGGCAAAGTTTAAAACAGAATGCTTCAACTTAATAGACCAGTGATTCTCAACCAGTGGGCCGCGGGCCAAGAGTTGTCCGCCAAGCCTAAAAATGATCCTCATCTCTCAAAGAATACATTAAAATTATGATAAAATTGAGAATCTGGACAGGATAGAGCACATAACTATTTTCTATTGCAAATTACTTTTTTGACGTCTATAAATAACATAAAACATATTCTATTTTGATTCAATTATAAAAGAAGATATGCTTTTAGTTAATTAGATTTTAGCCTTGTGGTCCCTAATGTCTTTCGCCTAATTAAAAGTGTCCCTCGTGTTCTCCAACTTAGAATAGTTGGCCCTAAAGTAAAAAAAAGGTTGGCAACCACTGTAGTAGACCAACAAACTGGAAGGAGTTGCACTTTAAGCTTCAGATTTTATTGTCACAATTATGTCATCATTTCCGGCCACAGACTTTTCTGGCTTCACTACTGGCTTCTTGCGTTGCCACCAAATCATCACTAAAGAATAAGCAAGTTCGATGATTTCTGCCGCAGTTGGGACGGAGATGCCAAGCCAGAGGTTGAAAGATCCTCCGAGATTGGAAGCCAGCGTTTCCCAGGTGATCGCTGGAACGTCAGTCACGAGATGGACGATCTTCTTATCGAACCTGACGAAGACCTGCATGAAGTTCTCTTCGATTAGGTGCACCCTTCGAAGTCGTTTCATAACCTCTTCGGAAGTCAGATTTTCAGATGCCTTCGCTTGTGCGATTTCTTCGTAGACTGAAAATTCAGGAATGTTTCTAAGATACTGTTCATAGAAGCTCAACTGGTTGTTCGGGTTCGGCTAGTTAGATACTGTTGACACCGTTGTTTCGTATGTAGTCTCAAAACAAAGAGGTCGACAATCGCATATAGTTTCGTCAGCTTTGAAATTCCACATGCACATGGCTTGGGACAGACCGCGGTTAACCGAATCGACGACGACATCAGAGTCTGCCCTCAGTGAATCAGTGAAGTTGGTGCAGAACTTGTGATTTCCCAGACGAAGTTCATTTTCGGTGAACACCATGTAAGGATCTATACAGCCGCATTCCTCAATCACCTGACGCTGGCGGCACAAGGATACACAAGAAGCAATGTCGTAGACGGGTGATTTGGGTATTTTATGATCGAGATCCTGTTGCTCGGTACAGTTACCATAGGGATAGGGGAGACGGGTTGAGTTCGTCTGCTTCAGAAAGATGGTTGTCTCTGATCCGGGTGAGATTGCGATTGCAGTCAGTGGATCCGGAAGCGTTCCTCTCCGGTGGACCATGACGCTCACTCCGGTCGTACGCGTGAAGCGGATCCACGCTCCATAGGAGTCAAAGGCGTTTGTTCTGAATGCATTGATGAAAAGTAGCAAGCCGAGTGCTGCAGGGACACGTGATTGTGACCCACTGCGGAAGGTCTGGCACCACTGAAGGGGCGGTACAAGTCGATAATGAACGCCACAAGAGCTGGGTTGATAGAGGTCCCAACTGTATGACAGACACTGGAACGAAATGTTCTGTGTCGAGTTTGGTGGTTGAGATAACACTGCGGTATGAGCGTTGTAGGTGGGAATTGACCTCAGTTCAACCCACACCCCATCACCGTATTGCTCGTAGTTCACTGTGGTGTATTCTTTCATCATATCGACGTCCCGCTGATAGGCCGCATAGTTTTTCAATAGGTCGAGATCAGACAGCTGAAAGAGACTGCAGACGGTGACATCGGGGAATTCGGGGTCTTTGAAGTCGACTCCAGAGTTCTTGATTACTTTGAAGCTGGCGTAGCTGATGGCCACCGCAGAGATCTGATAGAAGAGAACGCAAAAGCAGGACACAAGTGCCACCATCCAGAACACTCTGACTATTCTTCGCTCAGCTGTCACTGTCCGACCGACGCCTTTCATTGTCGTCGTCTCTGCAAATCGTCGCAGCTCCTGTCGAATTTCAGTTTCCATGACCGTTCTTCTGCTCTATTATTGTCTGTTCGTAAAATACAGTCCTTCTTTTCCAACAGTACGATATATGTTTCTTATTTATGATTCTGTCCTGATGTATCTGTTGAGTTTCCTCTATGCTTTTATGGGCATATGTCTATCTATATTCTATTTAGTCTACACTCTACTTGGAATGTTACAATCTGCTTTCGATGACAAGCCAATGGATATGAACGCTCAAAGTAAGTCGCTCGCATTTGAACTTTTTGCAAACTGGTAGAAATTAAGTTTACCTTACATCATTCCAAAGCCTGCTCTATCGTCGTTACCTGTAAGATCGTGATATTCTTCTGCTGTAATCATGGCTGTTTCGAATTTATATTCACAATTTCCTTAGACGTCATTCCGGTGTTGTTCCAACTGTAGAGTTAAAGGAACTTCAACATCTAGCGTCCAATATGTAAACTTGGACGAACGTAATAATATCAACACTTCGACCGAGTCTTGCTAACGACTGGTCCCATATTTTACGCAGTCACACATCCTAATGCTCAAATATCGGCCGTTGCCATTGCGCGCATTAATGGCCGGACTGGCATCAATGAACCTAGCATGAAAGCTGTCTATTTGAGAACGGTTTAGTCTAAGTGAGCGAAATTGGTGTCCGGACAATTCGTCCCCGGACAATTCGTCCCGGACAATTCGTCCCGGACAATTCGTCCCGGACAATTCGTCCCCGGACAATTCGTCCCGGACAATTCGGACCCGGACAATTCGGACCGGACAATTCGGACCCGGACAATTCGGACCGTATAGATCAAGTGGTATGCACGGACACAAACTGTCTCACACCCATCCACAGCAAGATTAGGGTTAGTTTTAGGGTTAGGGTCAGTATTAAAATTTAAATAGATGGATAATTAAGGTTAGGGTTAGTTTTAGGGTTAGGGTCCGAATTGTCCGGTCCGAATTGTCCGGGGACGAATTGTCCGGGACGAATTGTCCGGGACGAATTGTCCGGGGACGAATTGTCCGGGAACCGCGAAATTGATGCTGTCATCATCACTGGTGTTTTCATAGCCGTTGTTGACGTAACACATCGATCAGTTAATGGAAAGGCTAATAGCGAAAAAACTACAGTTCTCATGATGGCAAACACCTTCTCCGCTAAATGAAAGCTAAGGTTAATGGTCATCAGATCCATTTCCACTCCTCTAATCCATGTGTCTCATTAGCAGGTCATGTGATCTTTTCCATTCATCCATAGTCTTCGTTCAATGCAGTACCGATTAGTCCTACTCGATCTGGTGGTCCTCCTCGTCTGCCGGATCCAAGCATCGTGCTCGAAAAATCTGCACTTCCGGATTGGGACATGGTCTGACGTAGTCGCCGTTCTTATCCATGGGATGGCCATGCATGCTGCTGAAACGGAAGCATTACTTGTGAAAACATCTTATTACATGTATCAGTATTGAATTCCTAGTCTCGCAACTCTAGGGGAATTGAGAACAACAGTATGTGCACTGTTTTGTTCAAATATATGTTTATATATATATATGCGAAGGTTCAAATTCTTTTATTCAGAGAAGCTGCGACGCCGCCTTTCCCACCAATGATGTCGCTCACACCGAATACTCGAACAAGGTACCTTTTTGTTGCGGCGGGAGATCCTTTATCCTTAGAGAAAGATGGGGGATGGGAGGCGAGAATTGTTTCTATTTAACCTCCTCAGCTTTTAGTCATTCTTCAGACAGTAGGCCAAATAAAACATAATAAGGATTAGACTCGACACAAAATACGAACACAATCGAGGAGATCAGACTCGAAGGAAAGAAGAACACGGTTATTGATGAACAGGATTAGACCAACAATTTTACTGACAAAATACAATGACTTCTTCAAACCAAATTGCGGTAAAATTACGTAGAGGCGTAGAAATCTTGTTAAACCACATACTGTGCGTGTAGATGCTTATCTTTATTTGAGATGGATCAATAATCTTTCATACTAATAGTTTGATTGACGCGTCATGTAGTTCTCCGTACAACGCAGATGGCAAATCTAATTATTTGTAGTTCTTCTATCTTCTCTTCCGTCATCGATATGACGATGAGGCCTGTATGAATTTCCTCCAAACTTCTCTGCTTCTGATGATTTCTCCGATCTCGACCAAGCTGGTGCCCTTCTCTCTCAGATCTTCTTTGATGTTGTCCATCCAGGTCTTCCTCTGCCTCCCTCTGCTTCTTTCTCCTTCTACATGCCCATGCAGTGCAGCGTTTGGTAGTCTTTGCTCCGTCATTCTTCTCACATGACCGAACCATCTGAGTCTTCTCTTCTTGATTTTTTCTATTATTGTTTCATCGACTCCTAGTTCTTCTCTTGTTATTTCATTTCTGATCTTCTCTCTCCTGCTTCTACCTATGATTCTCCTGAGCCAGCTCATCTCTGCTACCAACAGTCTCCGTTCGTCTTCTTTCCGTAAACACCAGCACTCTGATCCGTATAGTAATACTGGTTCTACTAAGGTATGATAGAGCTTCATCTTAGTTTTGATGGATATGTTTCTTGCTTTCCACATTTTCCCCAGTTTTCCGAATGCCGTACATGCCAGTCCAATTCTTCGTTTGATATCTTCTTCGCACCTTCCGTCTTCTGTTATCAGGCCTCCTAGATAGACGAATCTGGTAACTTGTTCTAATATTCCGTTCTCTGTTCTTATCTGTAAATCCTCATGACGTTTTCCAATGACCATTGTTTTTGTTTTTTCGACATTGATTTTGAGACCCATTCTCCTACTGCTTTTATCTACCCTGCTTGTTATATCTTGTAGTTTCCCTTGTTTGTAGTTATTAGATTTTAAATAAATTGACGGCGCTCTGATGCACGCGTATCCCCGACAGGAACGGTTAGATCAAATCTTTCCTTGAATCTTGATACGTGTAGCTAAGCCGTATTTCATTATCTGAAGCATACCATGTATTACCAATAAATTATTATTATAGGATGCAAATGGTGCTGGCTATTTTTGTAAAATGAACATCGTTTTTTGGTAAAATTAATCGGTAAATCGTTGAACGATGTCAATGTGTCGATGAGATTGAGAATGTCTTGCCACAAATTATACGTGACGATGACAATGAATGATTTGAACCATTAGTACTGACAACCATCTAATAAATCTAGAGAGTCAAACGGTGACGCGTAAGCACGCAGATGTTTCTTTGTGTAGAGGATGACACGTTGCCAACAATTCATGCGGAGGTGGGTCAAATGCATGCAATTAGGCAATTAGGTGAATCCATTATGAGTGTTCTTGCATCTCTATTTCTATTTATCTATCTATCTGTCTATCCATCTCTCTTTCCTTCTCTTTCTCTCTCTCTGTCTCTCTCTCTCTCTCTCTCTCTCTCTCTCTCTCTCTCTCTCTCTCTCTCTCTCTCTCTCTCTCTCTCTGTATCTCTCTATCTGTTTATCTCTGCCTGCCTGCCTGCCTGTCTGTCTGTCTGTCTGTCTGTCTGTCTGTCTGTCTTAGCTGATGTGAAGTATAAAAGGCTCGTTCCATTTTGGTCAATTATCACAGTTCAGTCTGCTTCCGATTCGAAGATACGTAGTCACCTGCCATCGACAGAACAAGTCATCATGAAGGTCCTGTTGGTTTTACTCGTTGCAACGGTTGCTGCTGTCTACGCTGGATACGAGAAAGCCACATCGTACGGTCATTACGAACCCGGACTCAGACACGTGTAAGCTGAACTTATATCTAAAGCAGCTATAGGCTAGTGCTAACTTTCGCTTCGCCTAAAATGAATTCAAGTAAGAAGTAAAAAAGTACAAAGACGTTTTATACCAAATTAGGCTAATTTTGTTTCCTCATTAGAAATCGAGGAGCGCGCGCCAGAAAGAAATCTACTCTTTATAAAATTAGGCTATTTATAATCAACACATGCCCATGCTCTTAGAATCAACACATGCCCATGCTCTTAGAGAATCTCAATCAGTATGCATGTAGGCCTATAAATCATTTATCCAATCATCTTTCGTTAATTTATCGACGCGCCTGGGTAAAATATGCAAAGTAAAAAATCGCTGTCTGCATCACTATCAACAGCGTAGTAATTATAGACAATGAGCAATGAGAGATTTATTATAGCGCAGTTCGTCTCTAATAATATGTAGTACTACATTAGAACATTTAACCCAGTGCTCTGCTTCTAGGCCCACCTCCTAATCGAGCCGAGTTTACGGCTGAAATATCCAACTTTTCTCGATCCTTTCCTCCTTAATAAATTGTTACAGTAAATAGCTTAGAAAGGTTAGAAGTTTATAAAAAAATTATGTACTTCCGTTTCCATAACAGACCAGATGGCATTGCTTCCAACTATCAAAATGCCGAACGTCAACTCTACGTGAATCACGTGGCTGAAAAAGTTGGTTCTGGAACCGGAACTGCTCGATGGGAAGGAGTACCTGGAACTGGTGGAAATTACGGTCACCACGGATACGGTGGATATGGCTACGATAGCTATGGACGCAACCACGGATATGGATACTAGGTTTCACAATAATTGGACAATGATTGTAACTGTTACCTCGGAGCAATTCTATGACTCAAATAACAACATGTCCGATGAACAGTTTAACCCACGATGCGTTTTAATTTATTTATTAATGCATCAATCATTGATTAAATGACATATTATTGAAATCGGCTATGCTGCGTTAGGCTGCGTTATCACTCAATGTAGGGTGAAATGGAAGAAGATAAATACTAAAGTGTCATTTACATTGTTTTATAATCACAGATCTTCGGAAATTTGTGGCCTGCGCTTGTCTTCTAGTCTATCAAACTCGGAACTCAACCACTTGAATTGGGATATCAAACTGCAACTTAATTCTCAGTGCTGAAAGAAAACCTAACGTTCCAACCTATTACAATTATTATTATTTCTCCAAACCCATGATACCAGCATCATTGTTCCGAGATATCCATCGCCCACAATCTCCAGGTTCTATGGCAATTACCCCTGGACAATTACCCCCGGACAATTACCCCCGACTTTTACCTCTTGGGCAATTACCCCTGGACAATTACCCCCGGACAATTACCCCCGTGCAAATTACCCCCGACAACAGCCCCCTGTGCCAATTACCCCAGGACAATGGCATCCTATCAATAGGGCGAATTTCAAAAGGGCGCAATCAAAAGGGCTCAATCAAAGGGGCGAGAACGAATACAACGGAAGGCAGTCAAAGGGCGCAAGTTTTAAAAGACCAAAGGGAACGCAAAAGAGTAAATAAAGAGTGTGTTAATAAGGCGACGACCAATTGAAGCCCACTGGATTGAAACGAAATGATGAAAAGAAGATTTTTAACAGGTCTGTAAGAAAAGAACGATTATGAAATGAAAGCTGGATGAAGGTTCTTTTACATGTGAAATAGAAGCTGGATTGACGAATATAATGTTTAAGAAATGGAAGCTGGATGGAGGTTCTTTCAACAGTGGATACATGCGCCCCTTTGATTGCGGTCTTTTAAACATGCACTCTTTTGATTTCGCCCTTTCGACCGTGCGCTCTACAAAAATGCGCTCTATTTATTTTCGCCCTTTTGATTGCGCCCTTGCGGCCCTTTTGATTGCGCCCTTTTGAAATTCGCCCTGTTGATAGTGAACCCAGGACAATTACCCCCGGAACAATTACCCCCCGGACAACTAACCCCCGTGTCACAGTGTGAGCTTGTTTGTATACGCGTGAGGGTACGAACATTCTCATGGTCATGGACTTCGTATTTTTCAGACCTTCAGCGCTGCCAAAGCCTATCCTAAAGTAAATTTGCTGTGTAGACATCTTTCGTCATTATCTCATTCTACAATACTTATTGTGCACACTTATACACACCCCTTGTTTCTACCATTAATTCTCAGCCATCTGCGTACACGGAGGGGGGGGGGCAATTGTCCGGGGTAATTGGTACGGGGGGTAATTGTCCGAGGGGTAATTGGCACGGGGGGGTAGTTGTCCGGGGGGCAATTGGCACGGGGTAGTTGTCCAGGGGGCCCGGTAGCGCAATGGATAACACGCTGGCGTAGAGTGCGAGAGGTAGTGAGTTCGAGCCCCAGTTGGGCGGATTTGCTTTGTAGGCTGCTATAAGCGCCGTGTAATTACAAAGCTGTCTGTTCAGTTAGTAGCTAAGTTTAATTAAGCTTACTGCATAACTTGTAAAAGTAAAGCGCAGTGCGTCTTGCAGGCGTTTAATTAAAGAAAAGATATTATTATTATATTATTTAATTTTCCGTGGGTAATTGTCCGGGGGTTAATTGTCCTGGAGGTAATTGTCCAGTCACACTTTTCTATATAGTTTCGAACTCCCGATCAAACAGTGTTTAATCTAGAATTTTTTTGAATGTCCACATTGCAATGGCAGTATTTTAAGGTGTCATTTTAGCAAATTAGCTGTACTTTTTTCAGTGATCCATTTGAAATTTTTTGAATGTCCACATTGCAATGGCAGTATTTTAAGGTGTCATCTTAGCAAATCAGCTGTACTTTTTTCAGTGATCCATTTGAAATTTTTTGAATGTCCACATTGCAATGGCAGTATTTTAATGTGTCATCTTAACAAAATAGCTGTACTTTTTCAGTGACCCATTAGAAATTTGTTGAATGTCCACATTGCAATGGCAGTATTTTAAGGTGTCATCTTAACAAAATAGCTGTACTTTTTCAGTGACCCATTAGAAATTTGTTGAATGTCCACATTGCAATGGGAGTATTTTAAGGTGTCATCTGAACAAAATAGCTGTACTTTTTCAGTGATCCATTAGAAACTTTTTGAATTTCCACATTGCACTGGCAGCATTTTAAGATGTCATCTTCACAAAATACCTGCTCTTTTTCAGAGTCTCATCAGAAACTTTTTGAATTTCCACATTGCAATGACAGCATTTTAAGGTGTCATCTTAACAAAATAGCTGTACTTTTTCAGTTACCCATTAGAAACCTTTTGAATTTCCAAATTGAAATGGCAGAATTTTAAGGTGTCATCTTAACAAAATAGCTGTAGCCTACTTTTTCAGTGACTCATTAGAAACTTCTTGAATTTCCACATTGCAATGGTAACCTTTGAAGATGCCATTTTAGCAAAATAACTCCATTATTTCAGTACTGATAAAAAGTGTTTTAGGGTTTCAATATATAATATATATATATATATATATATATATATTATAATTATAATTACGATAAAAATATCTTTATGTATCATGTTCAGCAGCTCAGTTCTGCTGTTGCTGGGTTATTCTAATGAATTACTGCTTACATGTCAGTAAATAAGCTGACTTTTCGGCACTGTAATAAGAAACTGTCAGCTTATCCCAGTTTCCCCATATGGCCCTGAGTTGCTGACCAGTAGCCTACACACTTTCCGAAATCATATTTAATGCTACACAAATCTGCCAAGAGCTAATAAACTACTGGTACCAAAATCAAGAAGCCACTAGTCTTGTAGTAATGATGTTGTTTTACTAGGTGTTCAGATAATAGGACAAAACATTTTGAAATTTGACAGTCTAAAATGTGAAGGATAGCACTTGATAGTCATTCAGTTGTACAAAAAATAGTATTTGTACAAATATTAACAGTAAATTATACTCATTTTTGCTGGATTTTGTCATATATTATAACAGTAAATAATTACTACAACCATGTAGCAGTAAATAATATTACGGTATATTATTATAACAGTTCATGTAATGCAAAGATGTAAACACTAAACAGCAACTAAATACTATTATCATCATTTTGACAAATTTTTCTGGAGGAGATGTCATCTCTGTTTTTAGTTAGAAAAAATAGTGTTTATACAAATATATACAGTAAGTTATATTCATTGCAACATGATAGTATCATATAATTATAGTAGTAAATAATGCCATTATAATCATGTAATAATAAATAATATCACGGTATAGTATAACACTTCAAGTAAAACAACGATGAAGAAGTTACTAAAAACCAATAACATTTTGTCAAATTTTTCTGGGGGGAAATGTCAATCCTGGGGGGGGGAAAGTCCCCCCCTCCAGAGACGTCTAGATTAAACACTGCCGATCAAAGACGAAAGAAATCACATTTTTCTTGTTCATTACAGATAATCGAACATTGCCAATTTGCCCCTCTTTCTGACTTCCACCCATTTGATCGAATTATTATGATTTTCTGTATCGTTTCTTATTTGTTACTGGCTGCGGTATGTCCGCAAGAGCTCAATAAAACGAATATATTATCATCATCGTCATCATCAGCAATACAATATAGCCTAGTAGCTATTTTTTCTTCACAGCATCTGTAGGAAGAGTAGAAATGTATGAAATTTATTTTCCCGTGAATTTCCCCAAAATACTGTAGGCCTAAATTGCCATAATCTTTAACAATCATGTGAAATAATTGTACCTATAGCACACGTTCTGAACTGATATGTTTCACTCCAGCGTCAAAGTTTTACAGACAATAATAATTTTAAAGCCACATGTAGACCTATAATAATTTTAAAGCCACATGTAGACCTATAGGGTCCTAGGCAGGCCTAATTATGATCTTTAATATTACTAGAGAAACTAACTGGGCGCCGTAGCTATGTTGACTCTGGCACTTAGAGCAGTAAAACTCTAATATCTTTGCTTAGAGTCTTTATAATAGGCCTAGTTGATGTAATATAATAGCCCACGTTTAATTTCATACTTGTACACCGCAGTACAATTACCATGGGCGGAGTTTGGTTTCCGTTCTTGGATGGGCTAAATTTGTTGGGGCTGAAGCTCGGTCCAGAACGAGCGGCGCCGACAAATTTTTTCGGCCCCCAAAAAGTTGATGACCTTTTTTAGTCATTCGGAAGTTTCGCGTTCGTGAACAGAACCATTTTCCCCGACCAAATTTATGAGTCTGCGCCTTCTTCGAGGGGCGGGGGCTAAGCCCGAGAAAAGATACCATTTACATATCTGGGTTTTTTTGGGGGGGGGTTAGCCCACTAGCCCCTGATAAACTCCGCCCATGACGATTACAATGATTTGTACAGTGTACGGATGATTTGAAGTTATTGGCCCACAGCAGTCGAATTTATCCGCCTTGCTGCCATGCAAAAATTCATTTTACCAAGGCCTCTGCTGAATGAAAGGTTGAGTAGACAGTTGAGAGTGTAGCGGGAAGCTGAATCGATCTTATTAAGCACAAACTGATTTGTGCAGAACATATTATGCCTGGACTTCTAATGCATAGCGAACGTTATTTTGTTTAATAGTTTTGTTTGTGATTTAGCAAATAGCAGCCTGAGGTTATGTCGCGAGTTTGAGGATAATTTCCGTGATTTTTTCCTATCCATCGACCATGGTCGGATCCATGGGGGGGGGGGAGGCAATTCCGGCCATGGCCCACATTTAGAAATTTCTTTATTTTTGACCAGCTATTCTGGCTCGGAAAGCAGAAGTGGCCCCCCATGAGTGGTTTCGTATTCCCCATCCCACGCCCCACGAGGTCCGTATAGGGGTTTAAGAACACTGTACGACTAAAAAGTAATTTTTTGTGAGAGATTTCAGCTAAATGACTAAAAAAGGTCATCAAATTTTTCGGTGACCAAGACGACATTTTTCTCCTGTCCCAAGACCGAAAATTTAGACCCCCTTCGAAAATTTCTGTATCCGCTTCTGCCCTTGACACCTGTCAATGTTGAACAATTATTTCCTTTGAGTAGGCCTGACGTTTGCTTCACATTCTTGGGATCGCTGATCGAAAAAGAGGGAAAATGTGATCCAGAAATAAAACGAAGGTTAGCGATAGGGAAAACCGCAATGATTGGACTGGAAAAGATATGGAAGGACAAACATGTAAGTTTAGATACTAAAAAGAGGCTCGTGAGAGCACTGATCTTCCCTACAATATTATATGGCTGCGAAACATGGACAAATACAAAGAATATGGAGAAAAAGATTAACGCATGCGAAATGTGGATTTGGAGGAAGATGTTGAGAATATCTTGGACAGAGAAAAGAACGAACGAATCTATAAGAATGGAGATAGGATTGGAAAACGAAGAGTCGTTAAAACAACTTGCGACAAGATTGAAGCTAAGATTCTTCGGGCATGTAATGCGATCTGATGGTTTGGAGAAGCAAATGATGCTGGCTTGCGGTGAGGGAAGGAGAAGACTCGGCAGACCAAGGACGAAATGGATGGACGAGATACACTACATAACTGGCATGAATTTGGAAGAACTGAGGGACTTGACTGCGAACAGAGAACAATGGAGAATGTGTGTCAGGAAAATCGCTAGAGCTCTACGAGCTGACAGCACAAGGTGACAAGGTGAACGTTTGCTAAAGCTTTTGACTAACAGATGAAGAAATTCCATCAAATGAAATGTTAAAGTTGAACCCTGTATGAATTTATTTAAATCAATATGGATACTTTCTAATATTTTATACAGAAGCTAAGAGACAATTAGCCCACTCTGTTGGCCAACATCTTACAAGCATCCTACCACAATGTTTAAAAAAATCATTAAAATTAAAGAATGAACTAGACTTCTAATATTAATTTTCTTATGAGACTCCAAAAATATTACCTTTTCCCCACAAAAACGATGAAGTCAATACTTATTCAGTAGTGAAATTAAATAGTAGCCTGTTGTTTATTAAGGATTTCCTACGATACTACGACTTTTAAAGGGCTCGCCGACGGATTCAATTGCGGATTCGTCACATAGATTATGAGTCAACTAGACGTCAGTGGACTCAATGGTGGAAAGACGCATTGGGAGAACAAGCAATTTGAACCGCTGTTATAATGCTGATGCAGCAGATGATTTTGGTAACAATTAGAATTTCATTTTAAAATTCTCACCCTCCAACTTGAAGTTAAATACTAGCGATCATAGCATAGAATTCTTTTTTGTCTAGATCTCTTCACTTCTTCTGCAAAATTTTGAAAATAGCGAACACATGACAATGTCTTTTTCAAAGAGAACTCCCTCAGAAAACATAAAAATCTATATAAGTAGTTGATTTTGTGAGAAGACGCAGTCGATCCATTTCTGATTGCTTTCAATCCGTCATCAATTAATAAACTTAGTATCCAGAATATCCGTATCCGTTGTTGTGTCCATGACCGCCATAGCCTGCGCTACCGTATCCATGGTATCCGTAATTCCCTCCAGTTCCAGGAACGCCTTCCCACCGAGCGGTTCCGGTTCCGGAGCCGACGTGTTCAGCCACGTGATTAACGTACAGCTGACGAGCGGCATTTTGATAGTTGGAAGCAACGCCATCCGGTCTGTTTTTGGAAAAATCATACATATCAATAATAATCATGAAAACTTCAAGTTTATTTATTCATATTTCATTTTCAACCGTAGTCAAGTAAGTCCCGATCGAATATAAAGGCTTCCATGAATTTCATCAGATAGAATATCACAACAGAATCATTTGAGAAACCATATGCACAGCATGATCTAAACTTTGTCTTTTATTGAAACCCAAGTGCCAGCTTGCCAAATTAATAGCATTTCGTAAAATTGATATACATTGTCACTAATACTTCGAGTGGTTCAGTCGTCATTGGAATAAAAGATTCCATCGGAGTTCACACCTAAGTGCACGGGCAATGGAGAGTGAAGAATTTGCTTAAGGCTCCTATACGCGGCGGATTGATGTGGATTCGAACCTGGAGCCCTCCGGCTCCAAAGCACCGAACTTCACCACTACACCACCGGGTCCCACAATGTATGCTGAGCTTACACGTGTCTGAGTCCGGTTTCGTAGTGACCGTACGATGTGGTTTTCTCGTATCCAGCGAAGACAGCAGCCACCGTTGCAAAGAGTAAAACCAATAGGACCTTCATGATGACTTGTTCTGTCGACGGCAGTTGACTACGGATCTGCGAAGTGAAAGCAGACTGAAGTGTGATAACTGACCACAATAGAACGGACCTTATATAGGCCTACTGACCAGCAACATCTGTTCAGCGCTCTGAAACGCTCACACGCATTGTATGCTAGACAGTAGAGAAAACAAATAGAAAAGAGATATACAAGCGGAAGCATAGGCAAACACTTCGTGAGGTACATCTATTTGCACGCTGATTGTCATTGACTGCAGAAGTTTGGTAGGCCTACATTGCCAACACATATGCAGGCCTATAGCTAAGTGTTTGCGTGTTACAGCATAGTTATTTGCATCCAGTCATGTGCTCAACTGCACATGGCTATTGTTTCTGGCATAGAATTGATGGCATTGCACTACATTGTTTAAATTCTCGTAATTTTGATGAGATGCTGATGATTTACTGGAAATAGTGACATTATAATCAAAGACCTAGGCTTATAGTCTAATATCTTGGTTATAATTAGGGAATGTTTGAATGACTAGGCTAGTTGGTGTATTTTGAAATAGTCACATTTCCTCAAGTGGCATAAAAATGCTGTTCTCTAGAATCATCCAGGACGTTAAAATTCCTCTCTAACAAAGCATTGGGGTCGATTGAACATATTTGCAATAATTATGTTCCCCTTAACCAATATAGGCCTAATCGGAATTCGTCAATGTTAAATCGAAAAAGAAAAATGCAATGGCTTAAAGCAAAGTTGCCTTGTTGTCTAAAGTGAGATTTGACTTAGACCATTAAGTGACATGACATAGCACAACTAGTCTGTACCGGTACTCGAAGCAATAAATGAATTTTTTAAGCACCATTGTAACTATGAAGAGACAGAAATCCGATCTAGACACAAATCAAATCAGGTTATTTCAAGTACAATTCATAGTCAACCTTTAATGGTAAATTGCCGCTAAGTGTTTTACAATCATTAAGTCATCATCATGACAATAATTATTATCTTACAAAAGAGCAATGGAGATTAGAAAATGCAACCTAGCTAGTATATCAACATATTATCTATTTAGCCTATTGAGCGCGTGTTATTCTTGAGAGAGCAACTAAAATGAACAGGGCTTAAACGCGACATAATTTATACGAACAAATCGGTGATGTCAGGAACAACACCGTCGCAGTTCGAGATATTCATGTCTAGGCCAATTTTAATCACAACATACAAGAATTTCTTTAAACCATATTGCGGTAAGGTAAAATAAATATGAAGAAATTTCGTTGAAACCATACTATCATTGAAAAGGTTCATCTGTAGCCTATTTGAGGAGATGGATCTACAGTCTTTCATACTAGGATATATTATTCACGTCACTGAATTTATGTTAAAACGAAGATGGTCATTCTCATTAATTGTGATTTTTCGAATTAAAATTAATCAACGATTCTCTGTTGCACGCGTATCTTATAAACAAAACTTTAGATCAAATCTTTCATTGATGCTTAGCTAAATCGTATTCAATACTTTCTTGTGCTCCGTCGTAGGCCTACTTGTCTAGCCTTTGTCAACCTGTCTCAGACCTTGCAGCCCGGGGCTGGGAGCGTCTCTGAGTAGATTTCTTGAAGAGGCGCTATATAAATCCTCGAAATGAATGAATGAATGAATTATCTGAAGCATATCATGAATTACAAATTAAACAATTCAGATTATGTTGGATATTTTAACAAAATTGCAAAATGAATATCGTGTTTTGGTATTGATAAATGTTTTGAACGATGCTTTTGAGTCAATGCGATTGAAATTGTCTTGTCACAAATTATTCTATGACCATGACAATGCATGATTTGAAACATTAGTAGCTTACTGACGACCATCTATAACTCTTGAGTCTAGACAGTCGTCAAGCGATGACGCATAAAAATTGACATAGCCTACGCAGATATTTCATTGTGTAGAGGACGACACGTTGCCAACAATTCATGCGAAAGTAGCCTACAATACGTGAAACGCCAGCAATTAGGCAATTAGGTGAATCAGGCCTGCCGCTCTTTATGCTCGTCGTCGGATCGCCTGCCTTTCTTTGTCTGTCTGCCTGCTTGTCTGTTTGTCTGTCTGTCTATTTCTCTGTCTATCTATCTATCTATCTGTCTGTCTGTCTGTCTGTCAATCTCTCTGTATATCTCTCTCTTTCAGCCGATGTTGTCAACTATATAAGGTTCGTTCGATTGTGGACAGTTATCACAGTTCAGTCTGCTTTCGCTTCGAAGATACGTAGTCATCCGCCTTCGACAGAATAAGTCATCATGAAGGTCCTATTGGTTTTACTCGTTGCAACGGTGGCTGCTGTCTTCGCTGGATATGACAAATCCACATCGTACGGTCACTACGAACCAGGACTCAGACACGTGTAAGCTCATCTTATATCTAAAGCGGCTATGATAAATACCCCGTCTAAAAATAATGTAAAGTAAGCATTTCTCATAACGTTTCATTTATTATTTGGTGCGTTAGTTGGAAAAGAACCATGCGTTAGAGAAAAAAAACTCTAATAAAAATGGCTCAAATCAGGCTTAACACGAATTTCATTTTATTGAACTTTAAAGTTTGGAAATAAACATATCTATTCTTTTGGGAAATCTCTGTCGTTCTATTCGCAAGCTTTGCATCAATCAATTAGTCTACACGATGAATTTTCGTTAATTCACTCTTTAATAGAGTGACATCGAGGCATTCGGGTAGGACTGATGCGATGTAGTTTAAATGTAACTGTCGGTATGGCTATCATAGTGGGACAATGCAACGACAGCGTTCTGCCTGTGAGAGATATTACAGTACCAGTCCATTAATGGGTTGTCTTGCCTGAAGAGATTTAGCACAGCATCGGTTTTTTAAGCCTACCTCTCAATCGTGGTTAAAGTCCTCAACGGTTTCCTATGCATTCCCGCCTAAAGAAATGCTAGAATAACTGTTTAGGAACAGATCTGGCCTACTTAGTAAGGTTGTGATATGATGCAAATGCATCTTCAAGGTCCAGAAAGTCTAACGATTACCCACTTTCTTACAGGTCAGATGGCGTTGCTTCTACCTATAAAAATGCAGAACGTCAACTCTACGTCAACCACGTGGCTGAACACGTGGGTTCAGGAACTGGAACCGCTCGATGGGAAGGAGTACCCGGAACAGGTGGAAATTACGCTGACTATGGACATGGTGTTCATGGCCAAGATGGCTATGGACGCAACCACGGATACGGATACTAGATTTCATCATTCGATATGATTGGAACTGTATCTTTGAGCAACTCTAAAAATTTAGCTGCAACGAACTCGGCGTGCAATTTATTATTTTATTTACGAAGCGATGCACTGCAACATTAAAATTGACAATTCTGAGTTATGTTTTAATCAGAAACTGAAAGCATATTAAAATAGTAAAAATATCATTGAGATTACATCGCTAAATTTTCGGTCTTGGCTGTCAATGTGAGCATTCTGCTATCTACCTCATCTCTTCCAGCGTTTCACTGACGAATAAATGCCAATCTATTATATCCTGTTTCTCATCCGTTCCAGGATTACCATCGCTAACAAACTCCACTTTTTGTTCAGGTTCTCTGCATGCCCTTAGACAGGTTGGAATGTCCAATGTCGCCACTCCATCCTCAGCTGTGCCATCTCATTGATTTTCCTATCCGTCTTGCACCATCTAGTCTAGCATCATCTGCCCTAGTCTTCCTCTTGCTCTTGTTATCTAAAAAAATTTCGATCACCATTCTTAACAGATAATCTCCTTTCAGCGTGTGTCTGATCCAATTCTTTTGTCTTCCTCTTATCTGTCTTACCAGGGTTCTTTCTACTCCAGTTCTTCCTAGCACTTCGTTTGTTCTATGCTCTGTCCAGCTGATCTTAATTCTTCTCTAGGTTCACATTTTAAATGCCTTCAGTCTTTTTATATCTTCTTTTCTTATGGTTCAGGTTTCTGAACCATAGAGCACCATACTCCATATCAGTGACTTCATCATCCTTAGCTTCAAATATTTTGTTCATTTTCCATTTAATAGTTCCCACTTATTCGTGAAAGCCTTCTTTCCTATAATATTGCTATCCTTCTTCTGATTTTTCTGCCGCATTTGGCGTCTGTTGTTATGCTCCCAGAATAACAAAATTCCTGCAGTTGTTCTATTTATTTTCCTTCTCTTTGAATATTGATTTATTTTCTTGTCCTCTCCTTTACTTATCTTCAGTACTTTTGTCTTCTTTATATTTATTTTCATTCCATATTCCGAGGATTTGAGTTGTGTAAGCACTCTTCTTCTTCTCAGGGCCGGCCTTAGCCCGAGTGGCGCCCTAGGCAAGGCATACGTGTACTGTACATTTGGCGCCCTTAGTTTCCCACTAAATTTTTCAGCCCACGTTAGAATCTAAAGATGAATTAGGCACAGTATACACTTACAGGGCCGTAGTCAGGATTTTATTTTTGGGGTATGTTTTCTTGACCGTGAATTTTGAGGTGCGTACACACTGCGGGCGACTTTTTTGGGCGAAATTTTCTGATGACGTTTGTTTGTCGTCCAATTTTCTGACGTCCCAAAAACACTATTTTCCGCGATTTTCGACTATTTTCTGCTCAAAATTACATTACACACTGTCATGTGCTAGAAAATGCATAATTATTTTATTTTTACTTTACTTCATTGGGGTGGGGGGTGGGTGTTCAAACAACCAAAACATCCCCTAGCTATGGCCTTGTAGGCCTATACGCTCAACTGAGACTACTGAGTAATTTATTATTATTTCTTTATTAGTGCACTGAAGGCTGGATAATGTTCAATTTTGTGGAGAATGGTATAGCCTAAGTTAAAAAATATTAAAATACACTCTTGTTGAAATGGCGCCCTCTTTGATGGAAATGTCGCCCTCTAGAACTTGGCGCCCCTGCAACTGCCTGCTTTGCCTATGCCTTAGGTCGGCATTGCCTCAGCTATACTGCCCTATCTTTCTCATCGTCCCTACTAGACTATTTTATTTCAATATGAATAAAGGGCAGGCTGTAATGTTGTAATCTCATCTTCATACTCAGCAAGGCCTACTCCCCTTTCATACATTTAATTTCTTGCAACATATTCACTATCGAAATTGAGCGTCGCGTATTTTAACCTGTCTCCTAAAGCAAAGAGTACGGAATGTCTTTAAAAATCGAATTTTATTTGTCGATTTAAAATTTATGCAGTCCTTGAAATGAACTAGGCCAGCCTGAACAGGTGCAAAGAATCCATAATTATTTTAAATTCTTTCCATTAGCGAAAGTTTTGAGTTTAAAAGAATAATAGTGTAAAAAAATTAATTCGCCGGTGCCGCGGCGCCCCCCCCAAAGACTACGGCGCCCTAGGCAACTGCCTACTTTGCCTATAGCTAAGGCCGGCCCTGCTTCTTCTATTCTGCTTCTTGCCTTCTGTCCCATGTATAGGTTTCCTATTAATCTTCTGTCTCTCCGATCTATTTCCATCTTCTGTAGTGAGTGCAGTAGCCTTCTCCAATTAGCTCTGTCAAATGTCTTTGCGTTGTCCAAGTTTATCCCAACTGTAGCCCCATAATGCTGTCTTCACAGCTTGACCACAAATTATGACGTGCCATCGACACAGCCGACTGTGAAGTGATTCACTTGATATGATGCCAGTGTTCATGCAAATCTTCCTGAAACAGCTTTCGTGTGGCTCTAAGATAATATCTTAGCGCCACACGATAGATGTTCTATGAAAAAGTAGATATAATTATTATTTCTGAAGCTTACACTCCAGCACAATTTAAAGACATGTTTCGTTTTCTTCCCATCAACAAGCATGTGCCTTTCGATTATTTTCTGCTAATGAACTCTGAAAAAGGCGCGAAGAGTCAAGTAAATGGACAAAGAAAGTCTAATACATCTTATTACACGCATGAAGCATCTCGTCTCAAAATTTATTGTCCAGTTTGCGCGATTTCCATGATTCACTCACGAGCATTAATACTTCAAATCGTAGCTGTAACCACACAGAGGCAAGAGGAGACAGCCCTCTTGATTTTCTATGCAGTAAAAAATGACAAGGATTTTTGAATTTTTGGCAATATTAGTCGCTGCAATAGAAGCATGTTTTGATTATCCTCCCCCTGGGATGAACATTGATCTATCGGCTTCTCCAAAAGTTCCCGAATCCTTCTATGTTTCAGCTACCTTTCTTTTTCTGTTCCTCGTCTTCTTGTCACAGTCAATGTTCCAAATGGTTTTCATACATGGACAAATTAATTACTCTCCCTCGTTCTCAACATCGTTTAGAAGTCTTGTGAGTATAGTGAGATATAGCAATCGTGAATGTTCTTGCTCAGCGTCCGAATCCTTCAATTTTGCAATTAGCAGCAGCACGTGATTGTGCGACTAAAAGCATTGTCCAAAAGAAGTGTTTCACACATGTGCTGTGTCATTCCAGAATGCGCGCATGCAGAAAGTCTGTTTCTCCAGAATTTAGATGAAGGCCTAGTTTCAGGAAAAAAGAACAACATTTTTTGTGAACTGGATTTGGGAAGATATTTACCGTAGAAAACTAGAGCTTCAATAAGCAATTGACATTGTCGTTTCTGATAATTATCAGTTCTGCTATACACAATAACCTTGAACAGAACTGCCATCAATGATAGCCTATGATATTATTATTACACAAACTGTTGATGATCTTTTCAATCGACGCGAAAGTTTTCGCTATTTTGAGGTAAGCTTATTGCAATTTTAGTGTGCATCAGCACCATGAAACGAACTATAGGCCTATAGTTATTCAGTTTGACTTGAATGTGGCTCTAAAAAGTGAACTGTTTCCTTATAGAATTGTGTGCTTTCATGATATACTAGTTAGACCTATATAAATAGGCTACATGCATAATAATATTGTATTGTAGCCATTAGGTGTCTACGGCCCTTCTACTCTTCCGTACTCTTTCTGTCTTGGGATGCGTGGGTGTATTGAGGGTTGGGCATTGCCTATATAAGCCTTTGCTTTCGTGGCAAACGTCCCTGTCGCCCTGTTCTGCGGTTGTGGTGATGTGTGAGGCGTGTGGGTTTGATGTCTCTCGTTGAGCGTGTTCCGTCTTCTACGTCGCCGTCTCGCCCTGTTGGTGTTCTGGCCGTTCATCCGTCTTCCTTGGCTTCGTTAGCCGTTGTCTGCTGTGCTGTCGTCCGTACTGCTTCGTCTGGTTTGGTCAACTTTGGTTCTACTAGACGGTAACCTTTGTTATTCGCTGTAAATATTGCTTGTATGAATAAATCGATCTTATTTTACAAAAGTTGGGACCTTATCTTTTTGATAGTCATCCTCGTAGACGGCCCGTGAACCTTACAAATGGGGGCCCTCCGTGCTTTTGCTCGTTTTGGGTGTTTTTGGGTGAATGTTTGTTGATGTAATTCCGTTGGGAAATTTCGGATAATTTTTTGGTCCGTGTAGTTCGCCGGAATTTTGAGAAATTTGCCGTATTTGTCGGAAATTTTGCGGTGTCGCATTTCGTTTTGGGGGCCTGGGCTATTTGAATTTCGTGCGTTGGCAGAAATTTTGTGCGTTGTTCGCATTTGTGACAGTTTTGAAGTGGACTGTCGTGAGAATTGGGAATTTTGGGGAGAATTTTGGTCTCCGTGGTCTGCGCAGGTAGACTAGTATGGCGTCCTCAGAGGAAGTTACTCTTCTGGAATGGGACGAGATAGTGGATTTGCCGGTGGACGAATTGAGAAAATATGTTGCGACGTTGGGTGAGGACGTTAAAGGGTTAACGAAAACTCAATTAATGAAGTTGGCTAGAAAAGCGTTGTCGCCTAAACAAGGAAGTGAGGAATAGGGTGCTCCAGATTATGATGCATTTTCAAAAAGTGTCTCAAAATACTGCTCCCTGGCAATTTTCCCATTCCATTTATAATTTTGATGAACTGTACCAATTTTCAGACCAATTGAAAAAGGTTAAGCCTTGCCACCGGCATAAAAACTTTACAATACGAAAATACATAGGAATTTTCTTAAAAATCGGCAATTTGGAAACCATGATGGGAATTGGTGGGAACACTTAATTATTTCATGATGAATAACTTGTTTTACAAGCTTTTGTATATGCCTGACGATATTTATTATGATAAATCTTAGATGCACTGGGTGCAGTATGAGAATTGTAGAAAAATAGATGCATGAGTCAGATGTTGAATTATGTGGAGTTGCGTTGTGCAATGAAGACTTTACTGTGGATCTTAAGAAAGATTAGGGTGCTGAATTCCAAACCAGGAAATTCTAGCACTGACTGTGTGTGTCTTAGATTGCTCAGTGAACATGGATAAACTATTTTTGAGAAGTGATTACAAGCTATATGGCTTGTTGAGAGGGGGCAATTATCCCATTGTCAGACAACGGAATTTCTTTAAATGGAGATGTTCTGCGTTTGTTCGTTTATCTGAAAACGATCCAAATGTTCATGTTACTATAACGATTCCAGAAGCAGTGAAAAGCAGTGAGAAGCAATTAAATAAGTTTGGGGCTGTTGAACAACGAAAGAAGAACATGAAGGCGAAGATCATGGATCTCTACGATAAAATTTTTATAGAATCATGTTTGCACGTTCAATGCCTTGTTTTTTGTCAAGGCTATTCGCGGTGTCTGTTGTGGATGCACCTTTAGATGGTCTGCAATTCTGGACTGATCTCAACACGACTGATTCAGATGTTGCAGGAGCTACAGTTACTGTCCTTAACATTTAAGATATCTTGCAGAAGAAATTGTGGCATTCGCATTGATCTTGAATTTGGTTTCTGAATCGGAAACCCACAAATCGCTCGCCAACTTCTGACAGTGAGACAAACAGAACCACTGGAAACCCCCATTTCAGTAGGCTATTTCCGCAGTTGAATGCATCCTCAAAACTGATTCATTTGATTATCCAAAGGTCCGAGCTTATTGTTCAACCTACTTAATATTGAAAGTTATTGGCTCAACTTAGGTTATAGGCCCTACTACCAGCACAGTGGAAAGCTGTCGACAATTTCCAGCAGGCAACGCAACTATATGCCTATTAAAGTTTGTTCGTGACTGGAAAAAGCAACGAAACTAATAACATACTTTATAAATACAATCATAAAGGATGAACATCAACAACAGTCTACTCTACAGGTGGTTAAATCTCATCGACACAGATTCCGAGATTTTAAGCACTGAGCAAACTCTTGAAACAGTACACGCGTAACACTGTAAGATCTGTAGGTCTGTGGGAGTGGGAGTGGAATTGCAGTAGCAGTTTGTGGATAGAGTTACATTTGTCTGTTGATATTAGGGTCATGTTCTGACCAATAAATCATAAACACACACTGGTTTTATCATGTATACTTACATACCTGCAATTTGTATTTTCGACCGAAAAATAGCCGTTATTGCTAAACTTCATCGTGCTGGTGGCAAGGCTTAACCTTATTATAGAAACATCAAATTTGGTTTTTTGGACTCATCTCTATGAGACGCATGGGAAAATAACCGGGGAGCTAAGAATTTTCAATTTTTATTTTTTTGGAGCACCCTAGTGAGGAATCGAAACTTCGGGCACAAGCGAAGAGAGAGGTCGTTGAATTGGAGCGACTGAGATTTAAGGAGGACAGAGAATTTGAGTGGGAAGTAGAGAAAGAGAAGATGAGACTGGCGGCGGAGGTAGAGAAGGAGAGAATGAGAATGGCAGCTGAGGCAGAGGAGAAGAAAATGCAGGCTGAGGAGAGAAAAATGAGGATGGAAGCTGAGGCAGAGACAGAGAGAATGAGAATGGCAGCTGAGGCAGAGGAGAGAAAAATGAGAATGGAAGCTGAGGCAGAGACAGAGAGAATGAGAATGGCAGCTGAGGCAGAGGAGAGAAAAATGAAGATGGAAGCTGAGGCTGAGGAGACGAAAAGGAGATTTGACATAGAGGAGAAACGGATGTCTTTGGAGATAGACAAACAGAAGTTCGATGTTGACTTGCGGACGTTAGAATTAGGAGGTGTGCCAGACCGTCCTGTGCAGCACAAGGAGGATTTTCGTTTTGGGGCGGCAATGAAATTTGTTCCTAAATTTGACCCCTCGGATATTGAACACTATTTTGCGGCGTTCGAACAGGCAATGGCTTTGCATAAAATTCCGATGGAAAAATGGTCATCCCTTTTGCAGCCACAACTATCAGGAAAGGCGGCAAATGTATTTGCGTCTTTGTCTTTGGAGGATTGTGTGAAATATGATGTTGTTAAATCCACACTACTCACAGCTTATGAACGGATACCGAAGTTCTATCGGAAGAAATTTCGGGGGTTGAAAAAAGAACCACGGGAGACTTTCGCAAATTACGCGTATCGCTTGCAGATACCTTTCCAACGTTGGGTAGAGGGTACAAATTCGTGGGATGATTTGGCTAAATTTAAAGAGGTCATACAGATGGAGCAATTTGTACAAGCGTTGCCGCTAGAAGTGCACAAGTGGCTTTTGGACAAAAGTCCTGAGACTGTAGCGAGTGCTGCACGTTTGGCAGATGAATACGCTGTTTTGTATAAACAGGGGCCGAGTAATTATGCTGGGGGATTCCAAAGGAGTTTTTCTGAGCGTACAAACCGCTTCTCATGTGACGATAGTGAGAAGAAAGACGTGTGGGAGCGTCAGGGCTCAGGGTACAAGGAAGGTGTGCGCCATGAGTCAAAATGGAGTAAGCGTTCGCCTCAAAGAGGGACGTATGGCTTTAAGCAGCAAAATCGTAAAAATGATGACGTTGAGGGGTTTGGAGAGCAGGTCACGTGCTCGTTCTGCAGAATTCCTGGGCATTTGAGGTCCCAATGTCGGAAATTACAACGAAAGGAGGGGCCTGACATTGAAAATTGGAGGGGTCCGAAACCCGTGGGTTTAGTACAAACTTTGTCGGCGCCTGTTAAGGAACAGAGTTTTCAGAAGCCTATTGAAACTGTTGATAAAATGTATGCTCCTTTCTGTGTGAATGGGTGTGTCATTAATGATTTGAATGAACGCAAAGATGGTGTTTTTCTGAGAGACTCAGGTTGTCTTCAATCTTTAGTATCGGCTGAATGGTTGGATGAACATGATTTTGTGCAGTTGAATGAGACACGCCTTCTGAGAGGTATTTCTGGTCAAATTATGGAGCGCCCTCTTGTGAAAGTGAACGTGGAATGTGCATTTGTGAAAGGCGAAATTCTCTGTTGTACGCTGAGTTCTTTTCCTATGCATGGTGTGCACGTGGTGATTGGTAATGACGTTGCGCTGTCGGGTGATATTGTGGATGTGGCTATTACGACCCGAGCTCAGGCTAAGCAATATGCAGAGGAACGCAGTGCGACAGCGGGCGCTGTGTGCAGTGAACCGACGCGTTTGGAGCCGACGATTCTGGGTCAGAGTGCAGAGTCGGTCGATCGGGCAGTAGTGACAAATGATTTAATGTGTACGTCTAATGATCAAGCGAATTTAGACGAAGGTGATTTAGAAGCTTTATTCGAGTCGAATGAAATTGTTGACACTGACTGGCAGGATGTCTGTGTTCCGAGATCAGAATTAATTATGAGGCAAAGAAATTGTCCTGATTTGATTCCAATGTTTGAGCTGGCGGAGAATAAATCGAAGGGCGATGACCGTGTACAACCGTATGAGTTAGTGGAAGGTGTGTTGATACGTCGTTGGGACGACAAGTTAACGCCATTTAAGATGGGTGTGTCACAGATTGTGGTTCCACGTCAGTTGAGAATGAAATTGCTGCGTGTGGCACATGATATACCAGCATCGGGTCATCTGGGTACACAGAAAACTTTGGACAGACTGTTGAAGCATTTCTGGTGGCCACTTGTGAATAAGGATGTACGTGAGTACTGTCGTTCATGTGATGTTTGTCAACGGTTGGGTAAAGGTAACAGAAATTATAGAGCGCCTATGGTTAGTGTGCCTGTTATGCAAGAAGTGTTTGAACGTCTAGCGATGGATATCGTTGGTCCTTTAAGTGTTTGTGCCTTAACGGGTAACAGATTTATCTTGACTGTGATTGATTTAGCATCGCATTTCCCATTTGCATTTCCGTTAAACACGCATACGGCCCAGGATGTTGCGAAATGTTTGTGTGAGGTGTTTACGATGTTCGGTTTTCCGAAAGAAATACTTTCTGATTGTGGGACTGAGTTCATGTCTGATTTGATGCAGGTGTTTGTGCATGAAGGTGGCATTGTACAATTGAAGACTAGTCCTTATAGACCAAAGACAAATGGTTCGTGTGAAAGATTCCATCGTACCATGAAAGATATGTTGAAAGCGGTGGCTGAAACGTATCCGGGTTCGTGGGATACTATGCTCCCTTGGATTTTGTTTGCGTATAGGGAAGTTCCTGTACAGGGTACTGGCTTTTCTGCCTTTGACTTAATGTATGGTAGAGATGTGCGTGGAATGCTTCAATTAATGAAAGAGGCATGGTTGTCAAAAGATGTTGCAAATGAAGTATCTGGAAAGAATGTGATTGAATATGTCTTGCAGTTGCGTGAGCGTATGCGTGTTGGGTTGCACATGGCAAGTGAAAATGCTGTTGTTGCTAAGACTAAGTCGAAGCAAATTTATGATAAACATTCGAAGGTTGTGAATTTTGAGGAAGGTGAAAAGGTGCTACTTTTGATTCCATTGGTGGGTAAACCCTTACAGGCCAAGTATTGTGGACCTTATGTGGTATTACGTCGTCTGGGTCCGGTTGATTATTTGGTATGTACGCCGGATAGACGAAAAACGGAGCGAGTGGTACATGTGAATTTGATGAAGCGATATGTGGATCGTTTGGATGTGATGCATGATGTGTCGAAAGATGATGTGATTGCTTCTGTGTTGTTGGTGGATACGGATGTGAAGGTGACTGAGTTGACTTTAGAGGATAAGGTCTTACAATGTGATGTGTCTGCTGAATGTCGTGATGAATTACGTGATGTTTTGCATGACTTTGCACATGTCTTTAGTAAGTCACCGGGTAAAACCAACATGGTGTCACATAGGATTGAGTTGGTCGAAGGTGCTCGTCCTGTTCGACAATCACCTTATAGGTTGAATCCGGAGAGGATGGCTAAGGTGGAGAAAGAGGTGGAACAGTTGTTGAAGGCTGGGATTATTGAGGAGTCTGAGAGTCCTTGGGCGGCTCCGATCGTTATGGTTCCTAAGCCAGACCGTACGGATCGCTTATGTTCAGATTTCAGAAAACTGAATGGGTTGTCCGTAGCGGATCCATTTCCGATGCCCCGGGTGGAGGTCTTAATTGATCGACTGGGAAAATCCCGTTATTTGACAAAATTGGATATGACTAAAGGGTATTGGCAGATTCCAATGCATCCTGATTCAGTCCCGTTGACTGCTTTTGTTACACCGAAGGGTCATTATCAGTGGAAATATATGAGCTTTGGCTTGAAAAACGCTCCTGCCTCATTTTCTAGATTAATTACGAAAGTTCTGAATGGATTGAATGATTTTTGTGATGCATATCTGGATGATATAATCATTTTCAGTTTGGAATGGTCGGATCATTTGATACACTTGAGGAAGGTGTTGAGTAGGATTGCGGATGCATGTTTGACTTTGAATCTAGCTAAATGTGTATTTGCAAATGCTGAAGTGGATTTTTTGGGTCACCACATTGGAGTGGATGGTGTCCAGCCACGGGTAAAGAAGGTGGAAGCGGTGTTGCGTTTTCCCAGGCCATGCAATAAGAAGCAGGTGCAATCGTTTCTCGGGTTTGCAGGGTATTATAAGCGTTATTTACCTCATTACTCTGACATTGCTTTGCCGCTGACGGCGTTAACGAAGAAAGGGATTCCTTTTCGATGGAATGAGGAAGCAGAGAGTGCCTTTGTGGATTTGAAATCTCGTCTTGCTTCTCGACCTATTCTTATACCTCCTGACTTTTCTAAACAGTTTTGTGTTGGTGTTGACGCATCTCAATTCTGTGTGGGAGCCTGCTTGTTTCAGATACATGAAGAACTGGAACATCCGATTTGCTACATCAGCAGGAAGCTGCTCACGCATGAGGTTCGATACTCAACCATTGAGAAGGAGGCGTTGGCGCTGATGGTCGCGTTACGAGCCTTCAGTGTGTACTTCGGGTCCACACTGGTCCTTGTCTACACGGATCACAAGCCTCTGCAGTTCATCCGGCAGATGGCTAATAAAAACATGAAGCTCTTGCGTTGGAGTTTGGAACTGGAGCAGTATAATCTGGACATTCGGCATCGTCCGGGCAGGTTAAATGTCCTCCCGGATATTCTCAGCCGTCCGTCTCAGTTGTCAGAGGAAAGCAGCAGTTCAGTCACTGCCAAAGTAAATAATAAAGTCGTCACTGTTGTCAAATAAGGACGTCCGTCAAGTGAAAGTTTCGAAAAGCACACTTCAGTGAGTGTCTTGTCTGCGTGTAGCAGCCACTTTCCAGAAAAAGTGGTGGAAGCTTCATCGCCTTTTTCAAGAAGTACTCAAGAGTTGGGGGTTCTTGTTGGGGGTTCTTGTTGGGGAAATTAGGTTCTCTGTTAGCTTGCAGTGGTTGACACTGTTCTCGTTCGTCTCGTTTGGCTTTGGCCAATGACATGTTAAAATTTTTGGCTCATTTTTGTATACACGTTGAGTGTCCAAATTTTTTTTCGTATGTTATAGTTTATATGATTCGAACTTTTGAATGACTTTGAATTATATGAACTCTCAGTTACTTATGATGATGCTTTAGTTAGTAATTTGTGCTGCGTTAGTTGTTGCAATGAATTGCTTAGTACGCTTACTTGTAACGATTTAGTGCTTTGCGATTCTTGTTGCTATGAACTGATAGGCGTAGCGTTTGTTGCTATATTTCGTCGTCCCTCAGGACTCCTCATGCTTTTGGGAGGGGGATATGTAGCCATTAGGTGTCTACGGCCCTTCTACTCTTCCGTACTCTTTCTGTCTTGGGATGCGTGGGTGTATTGAGGGTTGGGCATTGCCTATATAAGCCTTTGCTTTCGTGGCAAACGTCCCTGTCGCCCTGTTCTGCGGTTGTGGTGATGTGTGAGGCGTGTGGGTTTGATGTCTCTCGTTGAGCGTGTTCCGTCTTCTACGTCGCCGTCTCGCCCTGTTGGTGTTCTGGCCGTTCATCCGTCTTCCTTGGCTTCGTTAGCCGTTGTCTGCTGTGCTGTCGTCCGTACTGCTTCGTCTGGTTTGGTCAACTTTGGTTCTACTAGACGGTAACCTTTGTTATTCGCTGTAAATATTGCTTGTATGAATAAATCGATCTTATTTTACAAAAGTTGGGACCTTATCTTTTTGATAGTCATCCTCGTAGACGGCCCGTGAACCTTACAGTATATATAAGAATGCCACGAATACATACTTTATCGTATTGCTGATGGCCGTGGTGCAGAACGTGTAGTCTACTATGTTTAACTCTTGGAATCATGATAATTAATATAGATCTAACAGTCAAAATAATATTATTGGTGCATAATTCAATGCACAAGTCGAAATTTAAAGCTTTGTTTTCTTCGACTGTGAAGACAACATGAAGGGATCATTCTGCAACACACCACTAGAACCATATATAGAGTCTAACCGCATAGGCCTATAAGTCATATGGCCTGTGGAATGTGGATATGCTTGGAAAGTTGTCAAGTATAACATTTACAATCTTGTAGTTTTCAGTTCTGCTGTGTCATCACAATATGAGCACTTTATTCTAGTTACAAGTTTCTCGCAATAAGTTGAACATAGTTTAATTTTCTATTGTCCAAAACATCATAGCGCAAACTATTACACCGATAGGCATAATTATATTAATTCAGACGAGGCATGTATCGGATATAGATCACTTAGAACAGCGGTTCTCAACCTGTGGGTCGCGACCCCCACGGGGGTCGCCTGACAATTTGCCAGGGGTCGCCTGGACCGTTCAAAAATTTGTAAAAGATACAGTAGCAATTTAAACTATACTGTGCTAGAGCAACTGAAAATAAACTTTTACTTATGCTCTTGCTATTCGTTAGATTGGGTGCCCAGCAAGTTAATTTAAATTTTGCCATTTTACTTTTCAAGTGTAAATTTCACTCTTACCATTCTTCTTTAAAATCAATGGCTACAGCGAATATTTATTGTAGTCTTAAACAATGTCTATGAGCACTGAAATCATGAGTAATTTTGTTAAGATAACAGCTGAAAATGTTACAGGAAGGCTACAGTGTGCAGATCCAAAACTTTTTTTGCAATTGGGGGTCGACACTCTGAAGTTGTAGACCAAGACTATCAGCATTGAAAATACGAGCTACCTTTCTTAGGATGACAGCTTTAAATGCAACCATTATGATGTGAAAATTTAAGAAAAACTAAACAATGGGGCATTTATTTAAGTCTGAAATTATGTATTTCAGCACTGAAATTAAATTTTTATTTTAAATGACAGCCTAAAATGCTACCACTGCTGTGTGGATATTTTAAAATAATTTGAGAATGATGAGGAGCACATCCCCTTTCTAAAACCCTACCCTGCTCGGCGCATTCATAAAGAACACAATTAAAATTTATGAAATTGATACCCACCCAAATCAAAACAGCTAGGTGAAATGAGTGTTAAGAAAAGAAAAATTGCCACAGTTGCCTATTGTTTTGTAGTTGCCACATGAATAGTCTTATTTTTACTGACATTTTCAATAATGTCAAAAATCAATGAAACCCGACAAATAAACTGATTTGCCATTAAGATACTAATTATCCTTAACTATGCAGGAAAACATGACTGGCATTTTTAAGAACAAAGATGATGACACCAAGAAGGCACTTTTGAGACAGGTTTTGAAAGTTTCAACGGTAAGACATGGTAGCTGTGGAAGTCAACTTCAACTGAAAGTACCGAATCGCAGGCAGCTCTCAGAATCGCAAGAGTAAGGAAACCTCGTACAATTGCCAAAAGCAGTTTTCGAATTACTAGGATGTAAATGCATAACAATGGACAATGGTAACAAAACTGCAGTTGAAGGAGGTAACTCAATAAATTTTGTTGTTGGAACCCTGTGGGTCGTCACAACTTTCGAAATGTTACCAAAAGGTCGCCTCACTAAAAAGGTTGAGAACCGTTGACTTAGAAACTGTCAGTTCAGCACACTTACCCCTGGGCTATCCAACAGTAGGCTAACTCAATATGGAAGGAATTGAAACTTATGAAATTGCTTTTCCTGTAGGCCTAATTATTAAATCTACTTCGGATCTTAATTAATACATGTTGTATAATTATGTATTTCTTAGATAATATTACTATAGGTAATTAACTAGAACGCAAACACCTTAAAGCTGAACGTCTCCCTAGCGACATCGTTTCACTTAAGTTTCTATAGCACTTGATCAATCAATCAATAGTAATTTATATAGAGCCCCTTCAAGGTACCTACTCAGAGGCTTAAGTTTAACTTAAGTTTAACTTAAGTTTCTAGCGCTGAAGTTTCTAGCACTTAAGTTTCTAGCACTGCTTTTGCTCTTGTTTTCCAGTTAGACCGCAGTCTGATCGGTAGCTTATTTTGTTTCATAATCAAAATTATATCCAAGCCTATTCATTTAGGATCATTCTCATAAGGTAAATGGCACCAATATAATTGATGCTCGTTTCAAGTTACAAAGTAGTGTTAACACAAGCTTTTTCAAATATCGACAAATATTAAGTTTGAGAAACATGGCTATAGCCTATATATCCTAGTTCTGAATTACATATTATTAGAAAACTGAACAAGTAAAAAAAACTTGATTCTTGGTAATGACCAGTTATTCTGGACTATTCATTCTGGCAAGATCCATGTTTAATTTTTGAAGATATTTAGGGTCCACAGTAAAATGACGCAAAGTGACAATGACGATGCTGAAAAAGACGACGCACGTGAAAAGTTGTTTTTCATTATCAATGTCTTAGCCTCCAACTATTTTACTGCGTAATTCAATCATGGTCAGATTCTTTGCTGTAGCTGATATATAGTTAAAATGTTGCAATAAACTGGTGAAATAAAATTGAAAACAGGCAGTGAATTATTTTCAGACAGAAATGATTTGAGTGAACTAAAGAGTCACGTGGTAGCCTACAGTGAAACGAAAGAGTTCAAGCATTTTTGGTTCCTTCTCATTTGACATCAAGAAATTATCAGAAGTTTAGTATCCAGCATATCCGTATTCATGATTGCGTCCGTGACCATCGTATCCATGGTGACCAAAATTTTCTCCTGTTCCAGGAACGCCTTCCCAACGAGCGGTTCCGGTTCCTGAACCCACGTGTTCGGCCACGCGATTAACGTACAGCTGACGTGCTGCATTTTGGTAGTTGGAAGCAACGCCATCTGGCCTATTTAGAATAACGAAAGCATGTAATTATCTCGTAGTCTATTTCAGTTGAATACCAGTAAGTCAATGACCCATAGCAAATCAATTTCTGCTTACGTTCGCATACCCTCGTACGTTCTTTCATTCATTCATTCACTCATTTCAAAAATTTACACTGCGTCCTTCAAGAAATCCACTCAGAGGCTCTCCCAGTCCAGTCACGGCTAAAAGATAGGCCTAGAGCAGCTGGTAGAAAGCAGGTAAATTAGTCCGTAGTAACAAGCGCAGTGCAAGCGGAAGTCCGTTCCATGTGGACGGGCCAACAACCGAGAAGGCTCAACGCTGTCTGGTAGATGAGCGGGTTCCAATGACCAGCAGCTCCCAATTTGCCGAAGAGCGTAAAGCACGACGGGAAGCTAATATTATTTTATATTTTTGTTTTTATTATTACCTATATTATTTGAGTTTGCTTAGTCAAGCCCAGCTCGTTACACAGATGAAAGTGAGCGAACTTTCGCAAATGCAGTTCTAAGACAAACCTGGAACTGCCGTTATATATTTTTTTAAATAATTGCAATAGCAATAAATACTGATCAGCATTCTTTATCTGCAAGAGTCTTTTGCTAGATAAGAATTTTAAAAATTGAAATTCAGCAATTCAGTCGTGTAGACATTATGACTCAGTCTCTGACTATTGATGCACGATAAATCCGGAAGCCTGGACTTTTAGTGATTTTGCTCATTAGAGCTCAAACTTTCAAGAAAATAAGCTGATAATAATACAATAAGGAAATATCCATAGCATTCAAGGATGCAGTAGTCAACATGGACATAGGTAAGCTCTATTGCGCTGTAGAAATTGTTGGGGAAAGCCTGTGTTATAATGCTGCATCAAAGAATAAAACCTGCATAAAGGAGGACTTACATGTACATTAATTTGCTAAATTCATGATTCTTAATCGTAATCATAGAGTCCATTGAATTCTATTACAATTGCTGATTAAACTGAGCTTACACGTGTCTCAGTCCGGGTTCATAGTGACCATGCGATGTGGCTTTCTCGTATCCAGCGTAGACAGCCGCAACCGTTGCAACGAGTAAAACCAACAGGACCTTCATGATGACTTGTTCTGTCGACGGCAGATGACTATGTATCTTCAAGCAAAAGCAGACTGAACAGTGATAACTGACCACAATGGAACGGACCTTTATATATGCCTACCGAACAGCAACATCTGTTCAACGCCATGCACTCCGACACACATCATATTTTGGACAGAAGAGAGGACAAATTCAGAAAGGAGAGTTAGACACAGAAGCAGAGGCGGACACGTCGTGGGGTGTGCATAAATTGGCACGCCGATTGTCATTGACTGATGGTGGCAGTTGGCTGACTGCGGGGTCACGTAAAAATTGACTCTGTGGATTTTTCATTGTGTAAAGGATGACACATTGCCAATAATTCATGCGATTGTAGGTCAAATACCGGTAAAATTAGGTATCGTAGGCCTCTCATTATGAAATTTCAGTATTTCATGCCTCTCTCTTGCGCGCAGACTCGCGTTCTCTTCAGCTGACGTTGTCAAATATAAAAGGCCAGTTCTGTTGTGGTCAGTTATCACACTTCAGTCTACATTCAGTTCGAAGATACGTTGTCAGAACAAGTGATAATGAAGGTCCTGTTGGTTTTACTCGTTGCAACGGTGGCTGCTGTCTTCGCCGGATACGACAAAGCCACATCGTACGGTCACTACGAACAGGGCCAAAGACACGTGTAAGCTCCTATCTAGCCTATACATGCAGAAGCTATCATTCATAAGCTATTGTGAGCTAATGAATTTAAATTAAGCATTTCTAATAACTCTCTATTTATTGTATGTTATCTCAGTTGGAAATTAACCACGCGTTTGAGAGAGTAACTAGCCTACCCACTATGAAATATTAGACCGATTTAAACTAAAATTGAATTTCAACTGTTTGAACTTTATTGTTTGCCAACAAGAACTTGCCTACCTTTTCATAGAATCTCTGTAATTATGTTCACATCCCTCAATTACACAATCATTTATCGTTTATTCACTTTTGCCAGGGTGTCATTGAGGCACCTACGGCACATAGGCCTACATACAGATGCAAAATATGAGTGCACATATAACTGTTCGCAAGGATATCATAGTGGAGCAATTCAACGAGATTGTCAGTCAATACATTTCCACTTCTAGTTTATATATCTATGTTGTCTTAGGCTACATGAAGACATTGAACGGCTCTAGGACCATTGCTCATAGGCTGATTGCTCATAGGCTGATTGCTCATAGGCCTATTGCTCATACGGCTGATTGCTCATAGGGTCTTTTGCTCATAGGCTCATTGCTCATATGTCCAAAATAAACGTACTTTGGCCTAGGTTTAAAACAAATATACCGTTTGCTATATCGATGACCCTCTTCACGCCTTAGCTTGTGCTTATCAATTAGGGACAATTAGCGTTGGTAGACTAATACAATGCTCAATTATAAAGTCCATAACACCATATAGGTGGTAGAAACAAGACATTAGCTGTTAATCAAGCAAATTATGAAGTCAAACTATTATTGAAGGCGCGAACTAATAACTGTACGACCCCATCGGATGCTCAGATATAAAAGTCCACGAAAACAGAGTAAGACATCTGTAGTAGTGAACACTCTTGACATCTGAAGTAAGACAGTGAACTATCCTGTATTGGACATCTTTAGTAATGAACACTCTTGTAGTTAAAAAGTTTAACTGTTTTGACATTTGATCAATTACATGACCTAGTAAATGTTTCCATTTCAATCAGTGTTTTTTTCTATAACTGCACTCGACTATTTGTGACAGCATATGAGCAATAAGCCTATGAGCAATAAGCCTATGTGCAATAAGCCATATGAGCAATAAGCCCTATGAGCAATGAGCCGTATGAGCAAAAAGACCTATGAGCAAAAGACCCTATGAGCAATAAGCCGTATGAGCAATAAGCCTATGAGCAATAAGCCTATGAGCAATCAGCCTATGAGCAATGGTCCGTACACCCATTGAACACAGTCCTGTTTCTTGTAAGTATACCCGCTATCAAACGATGCTGTGGTTGGAAATTTTAACGGTTTCCTGTGCAGTGCAACCTAATCATGTATCATAATAATTATTTAGAAACTGGTTGGTTAGTAAGGTTAGGATATGATGTAAATGCCTCTTCAAGGTCCACAAAACGTAACGATTTCCACCCTTGTGTCAACAGGCCTGATGGCGTTGCCTCCAACTATGAAAATGCGGCAAGGCAACTCTACGTTAATCACGTGGCTGAACACGTGGGTTCTGGAACCGGAACCGCTCGGTGGGAAGGCGTACCCGGGACAGGTGGAAATTACGGGAACCATGGACATATTGGCTATGGCTTCGACGGCCATGGTCGCAACCACGGAAATGGATACTAGCCTACTAATGAACGGTTTTCTCGAAGTAATTTTTTAATTAACGTAAAATGGGTCCGATGAACAATTGCATTTATTTATGAAACGATGCACTGATCAATCTTGATATTAAAATTGATGATTCTGTAATTTTGCTTAATCTTAGTTGAAATTGAACAAAACAATAGTAATTACTAAAAGGAAAGATATAAAGTATCAATCAGATCACTTCAGGGTTGGCTCTTGCTCCACTTCTTTTGTAGCCTAGTATGCCAATCTCAGCTCACAGTGTTCTACGGTTCTACCTTATCTCCTGTAGCATTTCACTGAAGAATGAAAAATTTTGTATAATGAATTCGACTCGATGCTCGCAGCTGACATATATCGCTCCATTGTTACGCGTAGGCTATACAAGAATTTGGCGCTATACGAAAGTATGCCTAATGCTTCGCTGATACATCATATTATAGGTGCAATTATACATGTACATGTATGTCGTTAATAGTCAAAGGACACATAGCCTAATTAATAGTCATGGATTTATAAAAGATAACAAAACAAGACTGGAATTATAAAAAGTTCAATCAAGGCAACCTGTTTCCGTGAATGGACCGCATGGTGTCCTTGATTGAACCAGTGACCCTCAATGGGACATGTTGTTTTAAAGACGTTTTTAAAAGATAATTTTGACCAAAAATACACGGAAACGTTTTAAAACACTCACTGTCTAAACCTTGCAATTAAAAGTACCAGTACATTCTCTGATTAGTTTAGATCAACTTAATATACGACTAGCGTAGCGTAATCACTGCCAGTAAACTAGCCTACTTAGGAGTGCTCTAATTGTCATAAATCACGAGTTAAGGTCTAAATAGACTAGATCTCTAGAACCTGCCATAGTTAAATAATATGGATCAGCCAATTTGGACTGGACCTGAATGATTGTTACATGTAAATGTTTAAATGTTTCATTAGTACTCAGTTAATTAAAATTAAAGAAGCAAAATATAACATTGCAAGCACCGGTGTCGCTAAGTGGACCATGCACACCAAAATTAATTATCGGTCCAACTAAGGAGACTAAATGTAGTCCATTTCAGGGAACACGACTAGCCTACTTCTACTCACACTGTGTTATTCAACAGATGTCAGGCATAACGCAAAAATCAAGTATTGCTGCTCAAACATGAAACCGGGCTACAATCAAAGCAATCATTAGCCTTCTGAATGTTTAAGACTAGTCTAAATGTGTACACTCATTGTCAGGTACGGCAAAAATAGATCAGAGCTACACGAAATAGAGTTTTTCCCGCAATTCAATTTAAATGTTTAGTATTCCGTAAAACTGATTGCACCGATACGATAAATATTCAATTGCGCAAGAATGCAACACTTGAAAAGGTTGTGAAATATCCATCCACGGCTAGAGAATTAGACTGCACAACCAAAAATTCCATTGCGCAATCACTTGCAGAGTTACCGAAAAAAGGGAAACGCTTAGGTAAATCCCTACTCCGGTACCATGGGCCAAGAGCAAGCTGAGAAGATGATTCGGTTTCGACAGGAAATGGAGATGATAACTTTATCTGATATGACACACACACCCCACACACGCGCGCGCACACACACACACACACACACACTATAGTACTGCTAATACCAAGGAAGATGTTTGCTAATTGCCAATGTAATAATATTATACCAACTATACATACATCATGTATGTCTCTAGGTGTCACCTCTATAGCGCCTTGATAGTCCTAATCCTTCAATTTTGCGATGAACAGCTCCTGGTAACTGGACGTGATTGTGCGACTAAAGCGTTATTCAAAAGATGTGTTTTCACATGTGCTCTCGTTCTAGAATGCAGGCGCGCAGAAAATGCCTTCTGTTCTCCAGAAGAGATGCAGTTGACAAAACACGTTATTGCAGCCTACGACTAAATGCGTTGCTCAGAAGAAAATGTTTTACACATGTAGGCCTATTCCAAAATGCAGGCAGAACTAGGCTACCCTGGGTGAAAATAGGAAATGTCCAAAATATAGACCGATATCGATACTACCATACTTTGGCAAAATGTTAGAAAAAGCTATGTGCATGAGACTTAACGATTATATAACTAAAATGAATATATTGTATCTCCTACAGCATGGTTTTCGTCCGGGTCATTCGACCGATATGTCCCTAATTAATATACAAGATCTTATACCCAAGGCAATAGACTCGAGCAAATATTCTATTGGTTATTTCTGGACTTGGCAAAAGCTTTTGACACGGTTGATCATTATGTCTTATTAAGTAAGCTTGAAAATTATGGCGTGAGGGGCATAACTCTTTTGTGGTTTAAAAGTTATCTGGAACATAGATACCAGCAGGTACTGTAATGGGACTCTATCTTCACGGAAACCTGTAAGAGTTGGGGTCCCGCAAGGTTCCAACCTTGGCCCTCTGCTGTTTTTACTGTACATAAATGACCCACCTAATGTATCCACTATGATCAAATTTATTTTATTTGCAGACGATACGAATGTTTTCTGTTCCCACGAATCCTTGGTCACATTAATTCTTCCCCTTCCCTGGTGGATACAATGAAGTGTTTTCTGCATAATTTACAAACAGTTATATTAATGTGTTTGTCAGACAGTATGATTACGTTGTCTAGTTAAGTTACATTGTGTAAAGGTTGTGTGTGCGTGTGTGTGTGTGTGATATGCTCCAAGGAATAACATGTTTAGTCATTGTCATTTGTCATTGTCATGTCATTTAAACTGGCCGCAGACCGTGCCGAGGTTCATATTGTGAGAGGAATATCCATATTTTAATTGTCTACATAGTTCCCACGATTCATTACGCACAACGCATAACTACTGGATAGCGGAAACGTATTCCATGTGGCGGAATGCCACCCAAGGTCGTAACAAGGATTTTATTTAGAGGAGGGTGTTTATTCGACCGCGATCTAATGATCCGAACCCCCCCAAAATTACTATTTAATAATGAGTTTGGATAAGCGTCATGAGCTCTCATAGCGGGATCTGGATGGTATATATATATACAGTATATACACTGTGGTTATCGTGCACATCATGTGTTAGTAAATGCATCGTTTCATATCTACATTATTTCATCTGGGGGTACTCAAACACCCAAAACACCCCCTAAGCTAGGGCCTTGATGACACCGAGGAAAACAATTAATTAACTTAATTAACTTTAAACTATTAATCCGAGCACACATAGCCAAAAATCATATTTGTGTCACTGGCTTTCTTTTCCCGTCACTTGTCGCGATCTAGATTTCGAGATAGAAGGCAAAACAGGCGAGAGGGGTCAAAAATATGGAAAATTGTTTTATAGTGTATTATTATTTAAAAATATGTCTACTTTCAATATCTATAACTAAAAATGTTGAATTCAAATGATTAGTGGAGGAAAAATGACTTTTGGCGCATGTGGTGTAAGAATTCGCTTTGAATCTTGGTCCCAAATAGCCTATTTTCAAAGTTAAAATTCGCCATGAACGACCGAGTTTTCATAAGCTGACCTGACTATTTCTTGTAGCCATGTGCACCTCATGATAGGTTATACCATAAAATATGATATTAGACGGTTCTGGTAAATTTTGCCACCTACTTGAATGTGATAAAGTTTGGCTATAAAGTTTACACCTGTAATGGCTTCCTGACAACCACGCCTCCGACCCAGTTTTCTGAGAGTCTTATTGGTTTACGAGACTGATTTTCGATATTGCGCATGCGCACCTACCCGTAAATGTTCTGTTGCTCCTTTTCTTACACAGGTCTACAGCTAGCGTTAGCTTTGGAAGGAATTTGTATAAATATTATTTTACATCGTTAAATAGGAAATAGCGAAAGTCTTAATTGTAAACTGCTCAAATTGTGATCAGGGCAACCTGGTTGATTGTTCGTTAGGGGAGGGGTAGTTCATTGGATAACACGCTGGCTTGGAGAATGAGAGGTACCGAGATCGGAGATCAACGGTGCGGTCAATTACTTTGGTAAACATGACTAAACTGACAATCCACCCACCTACAGCCCACCCATCAGCCATCCATCCGGCCACCCATCTTAATTATAGATCTATTGGAAGTTTGATTTGTACTGGCTATAATTGGTAGCTTGATGCAAATTGAATCGTCTTTGATCTATCCTACCTAGAGTGTTTGCGCGTTCGAGCGATGTGTGTACGAGGTAATAAATAGGAACAATATTATTGTCTATGTGTGTAAATAGGCCTAATTAAAATTCTTTATAAGAATTGAAAAGACTTGCATAAGTTCTCAGACTACGCTCAGATTGTTATCGAGCGCATTTGACTCGTGTTATTATTATTCATGTTTCTCTGTAGACAAAGCTGTTAGGTAAATATTTCTTTGAGGTAGCGGAGAGCTAGGGTAATAAGCCTGCTCGTAAGACGCTGCTTTATCGGACGCAAAATGTTTACATTTCATTTGGTTATAGATGGGCAAAGGTCCACATCGTGTAGTGCCTGGTTGATTGTGTGTTTGAAATATAACACTCATAGGCCTAGAGTTCGATACGCCATTTCTCGCTGTTTACTCTTGGAAGCGTTTGCTTCTATGCTAGGCCGATTCATTGATTCATTCGTTCATTGTCTTACGAATCGAACGAATTCAGCAAGCTTGCCTGTAATTCAGTCACAGTTTGGATAATAGGCCTAATAGCTAGATTTTGATGCCGTTTGATGTATTTGATACATAATATGCCCATTTATTTACCAGCAAAATTGCAGAATAATCAATCAATGGTTACTAAGGACTTTTAAGACAGGAATGTTCTGAAACTTTGAGATCGATTTTCTCCCTTATTATGATTCTACAACTTACACAATCGAACGAATATAACTTCAATTATCTTCAGTTATAAAAAAGATATTTCTATTCTGTAAAAAGTATTTTGAAGCCGAATATCTGTAGAACATAACTGAATAAAAAAGTCAAAATCGACTTGTGACGGGTAATGACCGCCAGCGTCACATTTAGCATTAAAGAAATTAACTGTCGTTTCATCTTTATTGTACTTTTTATTACACTGTTCTTCCAACAACTAATTGTTGATCTCCCAGCATCTTACAGGGATTACCTTGCACTTAGGGACCCTACCTAGCGAGATTTTTTCTTTTCAGTGGTACCCTGTGTTCCCATGCACTGTCTGTAGCCTAACATTGATCAGTTTTCATGTTTCATCTTTGTTGTTTCTTAAGCTGTTGTAAATTGTCTTGTGAACGATTGTTTTGGGAGCAAAAAAGCTAGAGAGCTCAATAAGTTCGCTCTAGTCATTACTTGGCTCTAATTTCTCCAGCTGTGCCACTGCAAACTCAATAACCTCATCCTTCTATGGTACAATGTGTACATGGTCGCCATCTGCTCATCCGAGCCTAATCCATTCTAAGTCGGAAATCTTTGAAGTTGCTTAATAGATCTACAGGGTGGGCCAAACAAATAATCCCCTACGTTTTTTAAAAATATTTTGGCCAAACATACGAATTTTTAAATGAAACTTTACAGTCTTAAAGGCAATTCACATTTACGTACAATGGTCAAATTACAAAATAATATTTCAAACCGAACAAAAGTTATACCACTTTTAGTGAGGCCACCCACCGTTTTTGACAATTAAAAAACGTAACGCAACAAAAGTAGCAAAAACGTGATTTTATCAAGTCATATCTCAAATAACTGTTTGGAACTGAACTTGACAGTGATTCACAACTTGTGTTCAATGTGCCTACCACCAGTGTCAAAGCTTCTTTTGAGTCTCTTTGCAAAGTTCTTGATGGACCTGTTGATTAATCTGACAGATTTCTTATTTACCAATTTTATTGTCATCTTGCTAAGTGACTTCTCAGTGACGTGCAGCTACGCTGGTACCATGTTTCTCTTTTAAATAGTAATAACAATGATCATCTGGCAATATCAAGGCTATTTGATAACAATTATTTGAGATGAGACTTAATAAAATCGTGTTTTTGCTACTTTTTGCTGCGTTACGTCTTTGAATCGTCGAAAAACGGCGTGTGGCCTCACTAAATGTGGTATAACTTTTATTCTGTTTGAAATATTTTGATGAACTCTGGCCATCGTGTGCAGATATGAATTGTCTTTAGGTCTGTAAAATTTCATTTCGATATTCTTACGTACGGCCAAGATATTGGCCAGAATAATAAAAATCAATTTTATGTTGCTTCTTGCTGCGTGACGTTTTGAATCGTCAAAAAACGGTGAGTGGCCTCACTAAAAACGGTGTAACTTTTGTTATGTTTCACAAATTACAATGAAATTTGGCTATTGTACATAATATTGTTATGTAGATAACATTGTTCCGATATTGGCCAGAATAATAAAAATCAGTTTTATGTTGCTTCTTGCTGCGTGACGTTTTGAATCGTCAAAAAACGGTGAGTGGCCTCACTAAAAACGGGGGAACGGACATTAGCCCCCCCGGACAAAAGCCCCCCCGGACAAAAGCCCCCCCGGACATTAGCCCCCCCGGACAAAAGCCCCCCCGAGGTAGGACATTAGCCCTCCCAGTCTACGATATCATTACCTAAAAATGATGCACAAAATGTAGCAATGGACCTAAGTTAAGTTAGGCCTAAATTGCACATTAGTTTAACACTGTAAGAATATGCAAAGTTAATTGAAGGTTTATTATGCACATTATAAAACATTTAAAGGCATTAATTGTAGAACGACATAAATGCAAGAAATTCGAAGTCGAAAGTTTGTGAAATATAGATAAAAGTTTAATGCCTAACTGACTTTAACAAACCTTCGTTGTAGCCAAACTGACACTAACAAGTCGGCCGACATACTGAATAGGATTCCCATTCGTTCATTTCTCGAATGTATTGAATCTAATTTTGAATTGACAGGACACTAATAAGCCTACGAAACTGAGACGTAGCCTAACTGATGTCAACAAGCCTTTATTGTAGCACACTAAACAAATTAACTGTATAGGCCCTATCATTTCGAATCTAAGTCTATAAATTTAGGCCTACTGACACAATCAGGACCTAAATGACTCTAAGAACTTTCGTTTGCATGTGAATGCCAGTGACAAGTACGGCACTATTCCATGACTTGCACAAAGGGGGGCTTTTGTCCGGGGGGCTAATGTCCTAGGTAAAATCGGGGGGGCTTTTGTCCGGGGGGGCTAATGTCCGGGGGGGCTAATGTCCGGGGGGGCTTTTGTCCGGGGGGGCTAATGTCCTACACCCCTAAAAACGGTGTAACTTTTGTTATGTTTCACAAATTACAATGAAATTTGGCTATTGTACATAAATATGAATTATCTTTAAGCCCGAATAACTGGATTTTAAAAATTCTTATTTTTGGCCAAGATATTGACCAAAAAAACGTATGAGATTACTTTTTTGGCCAACCCTGTATGTTGGCAAACTGCGACGCAGCGCACAGCCTTAAGACTTTCTCCAAAATGAGTTCCGAAATGTCATGGCAGTACAGGTAGAAGGGAGTTAGATTCAACATAATTAGAAAGATGCAGGTGAACTGCACGTTCAGCCAGCTTGGAGATGAAGGAAATATTAGAAACGGGACGGTAATTAGAAGAATCAGAAAGGTGAAGACCTGATTTTTTTATGCGAGGACGGATAATACCACGCCTGTGAGAGGTAGGTAGGGTAGCCGTTATTAGCGAACAGTTTATTAACAGGACTAGGATGGGGGAAATGTGACGAATGGATTTAATTAACTAGACTGGAGAGGAGTCTAGCTCGCAGTGCTTAGTGGATGAGTCACTAAGGAGCTTATCAACTTCAGGCAAAGTGACCTCATCAAAAGCATATCCATCTGTATATAATGATCCATGGGCGGAGACCTAGGGGGGACGGTCCCCCAATGCATTTGTCCCCCCCCCCAATCGCTGAGCGTCAAGACTAAAAAAAGGTCATCAACTGTTTGAGGGGCGAAAATAGAAATTTTTGGGAGATTTCGTCGCCGGATGACTAAAAAAAGGTCATCAACTTATTTGGCTGCGAAAATAGAATTGTTTTTCGATATTTCGCCAGTCGTCAGAAATGTTTGCCGGCAAAAGATGGAAATTTTTCTGCGACACTCAGCCATTCGTCCATCAAAAAATCTCGCCTCTTTCTGTCCCCCCCCCTTAAGGCTCCGCCCAGGTCTCCGCCTATGTAATGATCTGCTGTTGCAGATTAAATGTCCATTGCAAAAGGAGCATAAATCCGTTTGAACATTTTTTCAAAACGCAAAAGAACAGTGAAATCGGTTTTTAACCGCTTTCTTTCTTTTTTGAAACTGAAAACCGGGTGGCTGTCGCGGCCCGCCCCGGGGCCGCATGTTTGAGACATTTGGGCTAGACTAATTATTATTTAAATCAACGTTTTATAATAAATTAGTGGCTGAGGTCGTATTGTAGTTCCTAATATTTTAACTATGATGTCCAATAAAATCCAATGAGGTGTGCATCAAGAATAATGAAAATGTAAACAAATGACATAATGATACCTAGAATGTCTAACATTGTATACGATTGGACAAATGGATAATAAGCAAAGACGAGTTTGCAATTTAGGCCGACACATAGGCTACGTATAACCTAAGTAGAATGTTTGAACCTGGCAAACCAGCAACCTAGAAGGAGTTGCACTTTAAGCTTCAGAGATTATTGTCACAATAAAGTCATCATTTCCGGCCACAGTCTTGTCTGGCTTCACTGCTGCAGGCTTCTTGCGTTGCCACCAAATCATCACCAAGGAATAAGTAAGTTCGATGATTTCTGCCGCAGTTGGGACGGAGATGCCAAGCCAGAGGTTGAAAGATCCTCCGAGATTGGAAGCCAGCGTTTCCCAGGTGATCGCTGGAACATCAGTCACGAGATGGACGATCTTCTTATCGAACCTGACAAAGACCTGCATGAAGTTCTCCTCGATCAGGTGCACCCTTCGAAGTCGTTCCAGAACCTCTTCGGAAGTCAGATTTCCAGATGCCTTCGCTCGAGCGATATCTTCGTAGTCTGAAAATTCAGGAATGTTTTGAAGGAATCGTTCATAGAAGCTCAACTGGTTGTTCGGGTTCGGCCAGTTGGATACTGTTGACACCGTTGTTTCATATGTGGTCTCAAAGCAAGGAGGTCGACAGTCGCATCTAGTTTCGTCAGCTTTGAAGTTAAACATGCACATGGCTTGGGACAGACTGCGGTTAACCGAATCGACGACGACATTTGAATTGGCCCTCAGTGAATCAGTGATATTGTTGCAAAACGTGTGGTTACCAAGAAGTAAACTTTCGGTGTACTGCATGTAAGGATCCATACAGCCGCAATTCTCAATCATCTGACCCTGACGGCATATAGATACGCAGGAAGCAATGTCGTAGACGGGTGTATTATTGGGTCTTGTAGGATCGAGATACTGTTGCTCGGTACAGTTACCATATGGATAAAGGAGACGGGTTGAGTCTGTCTGCTTCAGGAAAATGGTAGTCTCTGTTCCGGGTGAGACTGAGATTGCCGTCAGTGGATCCGGAGCCGTATCTCTCCGGTGGATCATGACGCTCACTCCGGTCGTACGTTTGAAACGGATCCAAGTGTTGAATATGTCAAAGGCGTTCGTCCTGGATGCATTGATGAAAAGTAGCAAGCCGAGTGCTGCAGGGGCCTGCGATTGTGCCCCACTGTGGATGGTCTGGCACCACTGAAGGGGCGGTACCAGCCGATAATCAGCGTCGCAAGGGCTAGGCTTATAGAGGTCCCAACTGTATGACTTACACTGGAACAAAATGTCCTGTGACGAGTTTGGGGGTCGAGATAACGTTGCGGTATAAACGTTGTAGGTGGGAATTGACTTTAGAAAAATCAACACTGTGTCACCGTCTAGTTCAGTGTCAAATGTGTGGTTCTGTTTCAACATATCGACGTCCCGCTGATAAGCCGCATAGTTTTTCAACTGGTCGAGATCAGACAGCTGAAAGAGACTGCAGACGGTGACATCGGGGAATTCGGGGTCTTTGAAGTCGACTCCAGAGTTCTTGATTACTTTGAAGCTGGAGTAGCTGATGACCACCGCAGAGATCTGATAGAGGAGAACGCAAAAGCAGGACACAAGCGCCACCATCCAGAACACTCTGACTATTCTTCGCTCAGCTCTGACTGTCCGACCGACGCCTTTCATTGTCGTCGTCTCTGCAAATCGTCGCAGCTCCTGTCGAATTTCAGTTTCCATGACCGTTCTTCTGCTCAATTATACTGTTTGTTCGTAAAATAAATCCTCCTTTTCCAACAGTATGATATAATATAGGGTGACACCAAAGTTCGTTCACCGTTTTCAAAATGCGCTATCTTAGTAACGGCTTCATATTTCTTTATAATATTTTGTCAGTGTATACATTAGTCAAATGAAAGATACTGGTACAAATGTTATGATGATGACCAGATTTTGCGCAAAGAATTGCGTTCATCAAATTAACGCAATAAAGAAACTGTGTATACGCCTATAGCCTCGTATACAAGTGTGACAAGACACTGTTGTTATCTATATAGGACATACACAGACGTAGGCTATTAGCGTACAATGTCTCCTTTCTGCTTAATGACAGCACTGACTCTATCCGGCATGGCTGGATCAGACTCTGAGGCTCTGAAGTGCCCCAACTCCTATCAATCTCCACGCACTTTGGAGGCGTCGCTTGAGCTGGTCAGCGTTCTTTGGTTCAGGATCTTTATAAACGCTGAGAGATAACATACTCCACAAGTTCTCAATAGTAGAGAGGTCCGAAGAGTTGGGTGACCAATCCTTCGGCTTTATGTGTGACGGCAGGTTGTCGTCTATGTCCACTTTGTCGTTACAGCTGATGTATGACAGCGTGCACCATCCTGCTGAAATGCTCCAATAGCTCATTGTCAATAAATAACTTTCGTTGCATGACACTGCCGTTGTCATTTTCTCTCTCGAACGCTGGCTTCACGATCTGCTCGAGAATGTAGGTGATGTACGTAGTACTGCGAGTTCAATCTGGTACCATTTGGCACAAATTTAAGTTTAGTAAGACCCATGGCAGTCAAACCATCACCGACAGACTAAACTTCATCTGTGGAGCAGGCGGAACGTACTCTTCCTATGCCGGATGCATATAAGCATTCTCTAGGTGATTTCATAACACAGGCGCCGTATCATTCGTCGGTTCCAAATCAGTGAATATTCATGAGAGCGACGTACGCACTTTTGCGCCCTAGTTGTTGATGAATATTCATATTCTCGTCGTACGAGAAAAAATGGCGGATATTGGTGATTTTCATGGCTTGCCGTTTCATTGTGAAGTCATCGGAAACAACGGAGATAAAATTTTAATTAAAGCTAAAATAAATAGCGAGGATGAAGCAGTCGCGTGGATGCGTGCATACCAGCGAATGTCGGCGACAAGCTGGAATGTTACGAAAACACATCCCAAGTCAGAATACATGCGTTTAAAATAGAAGTCGGATTGATACAAAATCATTTTTTCTTATATAAAATCTGGAGTGATGGAAAAATTCTCGCATAAATTGAAGCTGGATTGATGAAAACATTCTTGCTTAAATGGAAGCTGGATTGAAGAAAATAGTCTTGCTTAAATGGAAGCTGGATTAATGAAAAGTCTAGCTTAAATGGAAGCTGGATTAATGAAAATATTCTTGCTGAAATGGAAGCTGGATTAATGAAAATAGTCTGACTTAAATGGAAGCTGGATTAATGAAAATATTCTTGCTGAAATGGAAGCTGGATTAATGAAAATATTCTTGCTTAAATGGAAGCTGGATTAGGCCTAATGAAAATATTCTTGCCGAAATGGAAGCCGGATTAATGAAAATAGTCTTGCTTAAGTAGAAGCTGGATTGAAGAAAACAGTCTTGCTTAAATGGAAACTGGATTGAATAAAATATTCTTGCTTAAATCGAAGCTGGATTAATGAAAATAGACTTGCTAAAATGGAAGCTGGATTGACGAAGATAGTCTTGCTTTAAATTGCAGTTGGATTGATGAAAAATAATAGTAATTTAAACGGAAGTTGGATTGATATTTAGAATATATTTTTGCTGCTTCTGCTATTAAACTATTAAAAACCATTGGGTTTTTTAAAGTTCAGTTTGCGCCGTTATGTCGGCGCCGTTTTGTTACCGCGCCGTTTTGTCTGCGCCGTTATGTCGGCGCCGTTTTGTCCTGCGCCGTTTTGTCAGCGCCCCGATATCTATAATAATATGCAGTGTGTTTAGTTCCGATAGCGCACTTTCGCTTATAAATCGCAGCAAAGAATTTATTAGATAATTATATCTGGAATGTTGTTCACAAGAGTGCTGTTTGGCAGCTAGTTAGATTAAAGAATATACTCACTTACTCCCTTTACCTACATGTTGAGCTTGTCAAACAGCAGTGACATCGCAGCTCATGAATATTCATTACTTTGGAACTGGCCATTGAAAACGGCGCGTGCAGCCTGCGTGCTATGAAATCACCTAGAGAATGCTTATATGCGTGCCGGATAGAGTCAGTGCTGCCATTAAGCAGAAAGGAGACACTGTACGCTATAGCCTACGTCTGTGTATGTCCTATGTTTCAATTACAATTACAATTACAATTCCTATATAGGTAGCAACAGTGTCTTGTCACGCTTGTATACGAGGCTAGGCGTATACACAGTTTCTTGATTGTGTTAATTTGATGAACGCAGTTTTTCCCGCAAAAACTTGTCGTCTTTACATTTTCTTATAAATAGTGGCGAAAACGGACCGGATAATGATCAAATTTGTACCAGTATCTTTCATTTGACTGATGTATACACTGACAAAATACTATAAAGAAATATGAAGCCGTTACTGAGATAGCGCATTTTGAAAACGGTGAACGAACTTTCGTGTCACCCTATTTTATGTTCCTTTTATATTCTTCTGTCTAGATGTAGGCTATCTGCTGAGTTTCCTCGATCTATGCTTATGCCTGTATAGATGGGTCTATCTGTCATTTACTTTTTACTGGTATTTAACCTGTATGCAGTCCCCTAGTATGGCATGTCTATTGTCTAACCAAATCTGTTTGTAGATATTTATTCTGTTGAGACATTTAATTTATAAGCCTTCTACAGAAATCTTTTAAAACTACTTATTTATAATTTAGTATTTTTTTTATTGATTTTGCGTAAGCCTATTTCATCCATGATTCTGCAACGTGGAATGGTTAAATGCAATCTGTTCTCGATGCTTAACCTCCTTTTACCTACGACTGTCACAGCAAATCTATTGCATCTGAACTGCTACAACCTGACGGAAACGAGAAGGTCTACCTACATCATTCCGATGTCCACTCTGTAGTCGTGTGTCATGTAACAGAATGTTCTTCTGCTGCAGTCTTGCCAGTTTCAAATTTATATCCAAAATTTCCTATCTACTTTACACAGACGTCATTCTGGTGTTGTTCCAACAGCTATAGACTTAAATGAACATCTAGCGACCAATGTGTTAGCATGGACGAACATAATACGTGTAAGCATTTCGACCGAGACTTGTTAACTACTGGTCTGTGTTTTGCGCAGTCACGCAGTCTAATGCTGCAATATCGGTCGTTGCCATGATGCGCATCTACCTTTATGGCCGGACTAATGTATGGCATCGAAGAACATAACTTGAAAGCGGTTAATTTGAGAACGGTTTAGTCTAAGTGAGCACAATTGATGCTTTCATCATCGCTGATGCTTTTGTAGCTGCAGTTGATGAAATACATCGATCAGCTAATGGACAAGCTAATTGTGACAAACTACTCTTTTCCGTGTTTATAAGTGCCTTCTCTACAGCATAAAAACCAGAGTCAATTTCACTCTTCTAATCCATTTGTCGTATTGATAGGTCACGTGATCTTTTCCATTCCTGCTAGTTCAATACAGCACTTTCTGATGGCCCTATGTTTCCGGAGTACAAAATCTACGCCTTCGGATTGCGACATGGTCTAACGTCGTGGCAGTTCTTATCCTTAAACAATCCATCGTCGTGGATTACTGGAGCACTAGGCTACATGGAGATTGTATAAACTATTTTATTACATGTCACAGTAATAATTTTCCTTTATTGAAAAATCCGCTTGACAGACCGAAACCGGTCACATAGCAGTGAAAGCACTTCGACCGAGAGACAGTGCACAGTTCTGCAAATGAAACAATTCACAGGTACACAAATCGCATAGGCTATCATAAATCTGCAGTCAGTGGTAGGTCTATAATCACATAGACTGTTGATAGCTTTTTCGACGCAGTGCAAGTTGGCCCCTTACACGAGGTATGGAAATTGTAAAATCTAGATTCTAGAGTGTATCAGCACCATTGAGAAGAACCATAATTATCCAAGGTGACTTGAAAGCAGTGTAGAGATGTTGAACTCTACAGATTATTGTACAATAAGTAAGTAATTATCGCCCCTTTATAAAATAGCTCCCGCCGCTTGGTGGCGCGACTGTACGTCCCTTGGTGATGAATCTCCGATATATTTTCGGGTGACGCACAGTCGTTGATCGGGTGGCCATGTAGAAGTCTGTCGGCAGAATCACCAGGAATCGAATATAATTAAATTAAATGTCGTAACTGTTGAACCTGTTGCCAATTTAGCCTGTTGCTAAGTGGGAAGTAGTAAGGAATCGTTAGGGACGATTCCTGGGTTCGTCTTGGTGTTGTAAGACCAAGGAAATTGTAATTTAATTGCATTCTGATTCAGAGCGATGGCCCGCTATTTCTGTTGACCGATAACAAAGACCTGTGATTATCTAGAGAATTTATATAGCGCATAGATTTGCTTCGTGCCGTTCATTATTGGCATTCATAGTAGGCTACACATTGTAAGTTTAGGCCTGTCTTTGTGCTAACTGAAGGAAGTGCGTTGCGCGCACGATATTTTGTACTAGTTAAGAATTGCAATAAAGATTCATTAGAAATGTGTGAGCATTCGCTAGCAACCAAAGGAGCAGATGTTGTAAGGGAGGGCGACCGCCCTGAGCGTTTATATAGCGCCCTAGAAGAAGATGTAGCAGCAGCCTTGTTAGACTTGACTGACAGAGATACCACTCCAGATATGCTGTCTCATAGCTCAGCTCTTGTAGGGAAGACCTCAAAGTCTGGTTCCCCGCTTGATAAGCGGGGCTGTTATTTACCCAATAACCGCGGATAGTTCTTCAGCCTGCTCGCATCCTGTTACCTGGCAAGAAGAGCTGAGTTATGGAGAGCGTATGGAAGTTGTGGGTTCGATTCCCAGGGTTTATCTGGAACCTATGCACGAGCGTGGAGAGCACCCGAGTAGAAATCATCTGATGTCAACATGCAAGGAAGGGAAGTGCTATTCACGCCACAGCTAGCGCCGCCGCCCCATGTGGCTGCTAAAGCTACGTTGGGGGGTGGAATACCATTCCGCTACAGCAGCACTGAAAACCTAACAGTTTCTTTATAAAATGTTTGTGCTTTCATGAATTACTAGTTGCATGTAGGTCTATGCAGAAATGCCTATGAGTGGCACGTTTGACATTTTATTGTATTGCTGAACATAGCCTTCTATACTTTAATCTCAGTATCAAGAAGGCTAATAAGTCATGTACATGCATGTAGGCTACGTAGGCCTACAGAATTCAAAGCACAAGTCGACTTGGAAACTTTGTTCTCTTCGACTGGTGAGACAAAATGACTGGATCATTCGGCAACCTCTAAAATCGTAGGCCTATAATAGGCCTAACTGTACTGTAACTGTATATTAGGCTCTGAGTCAGATGACTAGTGAATATGGTTAGAATGTCGCGGCGTATAATATATGCCATCCCATATTTTTCAGCACAACTTTGCTATTATGAACCCATGATTTCAGTTTCAAGTTTCTCACAGTGAGAATTTCCTCTTGTCCAAAACTTCACAACATAAACTAGTTCATGATAGGCTTACATTATTTCAGCCGAGGAATATGGGAGACTGAAAAATAAGAATTTGGCAGTTCAGCCCTCTAACCCTAGGCAATCGTACAGCACTCAAGTTGGAGGAAACGTCATCTGGCCTGTTTAGTAAAATGACAGCAACTAATTATATAATTATCTTGTTCCTCAATGGTGTAAATCAATGGCCCGTAGCAAAGCAATATCTCCCTGAGTTCCAAACTCCTTCAGTTATTTGAGTTTATTTGAATGGAAGTCTATGAACTTGGAAGTCGATGAGATATTTCTTTTAATTATAGATATTAAATCTGCATTGAATCCGAGAGTAAACCTTTGCAAATAAATTTCTCAGATTAGACTATATTACTTTACGTCATGAACATGAACACGAACGCACCAGAGCTTTCGTGTGAACTTCTCTATGGCATGGCTGCATAGATTTGCTTAAGTTTCTCGGGTTGTACTTGTTCTTAGTTTCCCATTAAATCTGAACGCATTTATCATCGCAACGACTTGATAATTTCTTTGCTTATAAATTAATTAAATCTACTGATTCCTGTATGGCCATTGTCTCAAGATAAATGGCATTTACGGAACATCGCTTTAAGCTATTGGCCTAGAGCAGTCTTAGCAGAAGCTATTTTGAATGTCGACAAAATAATACTAAGTTTGAGACGCTTGGTTTGGTTAGCCTAGTTCTGAACGACATAATTAGAAAACTGAATAAATGCACAAACTCGATTCTTGGTATTGACCAGTCATTCATGACTGCATTCTAATAAATTCCTGCATAGTTTGAAGACACTTAATACCCATGGTCAAATGATACAATGCGATGATGACGATGCCACTGAAGACAATGTTCGTGACAGCAGATTGTTTTTATTTACCATAATGTCTCAGCCTCCTAACATTATCAGTTATTAAATATTTGACAGCCGCGTAGTTTTCATTCATTTAGCCTATGTGAATAGTTTTAGTGTAATATTTCTAAAATCCAAAACCAGCCGCTAGTGAAGTTATTCAAACAAGAGTGTTTTAAATGAACTAAAGAGTCACGTGGTACAGTGAGACGATACAGTTCGTGCATTTATGGTTCCTTTAATTCGTCGTCATAATCAGAAACTTAGTATCCAGCATATCCATATCCGTGATTGCGTCCGTGACTATCGTATCCATGGTGACCAAAATTTCCTCCAGTTCCGGGTACGCCTTCCCAACGAGCGGTTCCGGTTCCAGAACCCACGTGTTCAGCCACGTGATTAACGTATAGCTGACGAGCGGCATTTTGATAGTTGGAGGCAACGCCATCTGGCCTGTTCAGTCAAATGAAAGCAACACATTATCTCGCAATTCAATGGTCTAAGTGAAGTGGCAAATTAATTTGAACACTAACTTCCTAACTCCTTAAGTTAGTTGAGTTTGTTTTATTAAGACCAGCTCGTTTCACAGATGAAACTCAGGGAACTTTCAAAAACTGCAGTTCCACATATAAGACTAATCTACACATTATATCTACACAATTATAATTTGCAATAGGTCTGCTGATCAACGTTCTTTATATCCAAGATTTCTTTGCTGGACAATATTTTTTTGAAATTCAGCAATTTCGTAGTGCAGATATTAAGACTCAGTCTTTGACTATTGATGAAAAATGAATCAGATAGCCTGGACCTTGTGTGATTGGTGCACATTCGAGCTCAAACTTTCAAGGATATGAGCTGCTGTAACGAAACATCCACAGCAACTGGCATTATCAAGGCTGCAGTTATCAACATGGACATAGATTAATACCCGGTACGTTGCATAAATAGTTGGAAAAGCATGTATCATAATTCTGCATCAAAGAATATAAAGCATACCGGTACATAAAAAAGACGTACATTAAATTGCTTAATTCTTCGAATCTTTATCGTAATTGCGTAGTATACTGAATACTATAAAAAAAAGTGTCGATTAAATTGAGCTTACACGTGTCTGAGTCCGGGTTCGTAGTGACCGTACGATGTGGCTTTGTCGTATCCAGCAAAGACAGCAGCCACCGTTGCAACGAGTAAAACCAACAGGACCTTCATGATGACTTGTTCTGTCGATGGCAGATGAAAACGTATCTTCGAAGTGAAAGCAGACTGAACTGTGATAACTGACCACAACAGAACGGACCTTATATAGACCGTTGGACTGCAACATCTGTTAGCACACCTTAGCACTCCATGCGCATCGCAGGTCAGACGGATTGAGAAAGACAAAGAGCAAACCATGACGGAAGCAGTAACAGAACGGACAAGGAGCAGAACTCAATGTGGTGGGCACCTATTTGCTCGCCGATTGTCATTGACTGAAGGCAACAGTTGCGTGAATGCCGGGCCATGTAAAAATTGACCCTGTAAATTTTTCATTGTGTGCAGAATGACACGACGTTGCCAATGATTTATGCAAAGGTAGGTCAATTGCCGGTAAAGTTAGGTATTCGATTCTTCTTCTCTTTAATGAAAGCTTTGTGCGCCGTGTTTCTCTCTCTCATTCTCTCTCACTCGCGGCCCCCTCCCTCTCTCGCTCTCTATCCCTCTCTCTCTGTCTCTGTCTCTGTCTCTGTCTCTCTCTATTTAGTTATCTCGCTCTATTCATTTATCTCTTTCTCTTTCTGTCTCAGTTGACGTTGTGCAGTATAAAAGGTCCCTTCCGTTGTGGTCAGTTATCACAGTTCAGTCTGCCTTCGCTTCGAATATACGTAGTCATCTGCCGTCGACAGAACAAGTCATCATGAAGGTCCTGTTGGTTTTACTCGTTGCAACGGTGGCTGCTGTCTTCGCTGGATATGACAAAGCCACATCGTATGGTCACTACGAACCCGGACTCAGACACGTGTAAGCTTTATTGGATGTTTCTTTTGCATATAAGCGTATTAATTTTGGTTATTACTTTGGGTTAAACTTTGCTATCAATTATGGGACAATGATTTGGCTTTCAATTAGACCCATGATTATTTTTCACGCGATATCCATGCTTTGATTAGGTATAGGGCCTACAAGTGTTGACTCTGCTAAGTAAATTAAAAAATATTGTTTTGATAATCATATTGTTTTGAAATTATGCTCACAGAATACACCAATCAGAGGCGCTCCCAGTGTGAGAAACCTAACGAAAAGAAAGCAGTAGCCTATTGACTTTTGTGACAACTGAAACTGTGCTTGAGGTACCAGTTAAAAACAAAGAACGTGTCAATGGAGAGAGCTGATTCTAAAATGCACGGCCAATATTTTATGCATGCCATCGATTTTAAATGGTGGTGGTATAAATGACGGTACTAGTTGTAGCTGCAGTTACGGTAGTAGTAATCGTAGCTGCAGTAGTCGTAGAGGAAACGGTGGTAGAAGTCGTTTGCTAATAAACACCAACATCACAGCAATATCTCAGCTTCGGTGTACAACCTAATCTAAGCCTAGGTATAACAGGAAAACACTGACAAAATGAAATTAAAAATATCATTAATTTTTCTTCGTTTTTACAGACCAGATGGCGTTGCTTCCAACTATCAAAATGCGGCACGTCAGCTGTACGTTAATCACGTGGCTGAACACGTGGGTTCTGGAACTGGAACCGCTCGATGGGAAGGCGTTCCTGGAACTGGAGGAAATTACGGTCGCCATGGATACGGTAGCTCAGGCTACGGTAGCCATGCCGGATACGGATATGCTGGATAATAATACCTCCTGCAAAACCTATCTCTTTACAAGCATTTGAACGCACTTGAACACCAAAATAATAATACATTACGGAATAGACTTTGATAATAAATTACTTTATGAACGAGTTAGCGACTTGTCGATCAAACTTTCTTGTTTTCGAGATAACCTTTTCTTTCAGCTAAAAATAATCATAAAAATAAAAGCCAGGCTGTTGAAGTGGCTCGCAAAATAGGCTACTTCTTAATGCAGGAGGCAATGAATGTAGCGATGGTGACAATTTTGGATATATAGCCTAGATTCAAACTCCACCATCTTGTTCTCGCATGTAGAGTAGACTACGAGCATGTGACCATATCAGGTTAACATGTTTACCTAAGGTTATCGATGAATTCCTCAAACAGTTGTATCTAGCCTACAAAAGAGAAATTTTAAAGGAGACTTGTAGGCTAGTTCAAAGCCTCTTCAAATAAAATTTATGCAAGGCATTACGAACGTGCTTTGTTTGTTTCATTAGTCGTGGCTGTAGTTTCTATCTACAGCAGAATCAGAATTAGTTGTAAGGTTATGAAGATCGCCACCCTAATGGTTTCTCACTATTGTGCTTCAGTGACTTAGGCCTACTTCCTTTAGCATTATTGACAGTTGTATGGCTTCAGTCAATGTTAATTCTGCTGTCTATCATCATCATCATCATTTCGGTACGAATAAATTTTAACCGAAAACAACGTCAAATCCATCACTCCCCTTAGTCCTAAAGCAAGTGAGGTGATGTCCTCATTTTATATTGGGCCCGTGATCTACCCACCGTAGTTTTTGTTCTGTCTTCCTTTCATTTCCTTAAAATTTCGCACGCAGTGCACTTCATGACACTCGGTCAACTGGCACTATCTGTACATGTCCAAACCATCGGAAGGTTGAATGATATCGTCTAGCAGAGTTGCTTGGATAGGAAATGATTACCTTACGCCCTAGCTATTCATATTCTCTAGTCTTGAAAGCTTGAAAGCGCATTGAATCATCAAGTGCCGTAAAAGTATGTAAAATTCACTTCCACGCAAGAACGTGATAAAAACAAGGATCGCCAGCAGTGACTATAAGCCTACCGTCAGTGTTTCCTGAAACTTTCTGAGGTCTTTGACCCGATTTTTTAAAAGATATTCTGGCGGAAAATCTCGACATGTTTTGGATTCGTAAGTTAGCACGAGAATGGATAGGCCTACAACTTACAAGACCTACTCACCTGACCGTGATCAATAATATATTCAATGCCCAAGTTCAAAGATAATTCGCGTACCATGCCTGCACTAAAAATTACATTTCCTCAACCGTATTGGCCTACTATTCCTTCTAACTTTTCCGATATTGAACTCTCTTCGTTTGTTATGATGCACCTGTTGATATCCCTCAGAACCTCTATCACCGCGCTTTGAGTCTTTGAGAGGCTCTTACAATGCATGCCACAATTGTGGACAATATATAATATATATATAGATAAAACTATATCTATATAATTCATATTTATAGTGGATACCGGTAGATGTCAAGCGAATTGCTGTCAACAAATTGTCTTCGCCGTCTTATTCACAGCCAACAAAATCACCCATGCCACGCTGAACCCTCTGCAGCAGCCCTTAAAAGTATTTACCGGTTGCTCCGTTTCCGACCTTCACCCCATTCAAGTCCAGCCTGTAGAGGCGCCATTCGACCGCGCCCACGATGCCGCTAGATCTGAATTTCCCGGGCTACACACCGAGAAGATTTGTGCACATCTCCCACGGCATCAGCCATTGGCGTTAGCCATGGCCCATGGTAAATGCCCGAACAGAAATTCCTGGATGTGGGCCGGTCGCCTAGAACAAAACTGTTTCTGTAAATTGCACATACCATCGTGCATCATGCAGAGGGAGCCTTGTTGCCACAGCCATACAGTGGTGCAGATTTGAGTACAGAAAAGTTGGCTTATTTATAGTTCAAATATTGAACAGTCTGCAAGTCTACATATTCAAGGTCTACATTTTCTTGACCTGAGGCTGTAAGCAATTGAGTTTTATGTCTTTTTTTTATAATAAAGAATTCATGGACAAACTTGACCTCTGGGTTTTATGACAAGCTTATTGGAGACTGTTCTGTTTCAGAATAAGCTACTGCAATAATTAATCAAATGAATTCGACTAAATAAAAATTAGTCGCTTTTGATTGTTTTAATTATTTAGACCTACTGTGCACAGCCGCAAAAATCTAGATGAAAAGTTTGGTTCATACCAATATTTAGTAACTGTTCATTTTAATATCAAAGAACCTAATTGCAGGAAATCTGACGAGATAGGGATAAATGGATTCGAAATGAAAGGACTGAGGCAGGTACTAAGGTACTAGGAATTTCGTGAATGGGAAAGACAACAGTGAACGGATGATGGAACAAATTGGCACAGAAAATCAGCTTTGAATCAACATTAAAACAAGGAAGATGAAATAATTTGGTACCATATTATGAGGAAAGTGGAAACTATTTGGATAAAGAGATTATGCCTAATACAACAGCGGTATCGAGAGCACGTGGAAGACCACGAACAAAATGGGTTGAAACCATTATGTCTTGGACAGGTTTAACTATGATTGAACCACTGAGGGCGGCAGAGGAAATCGACATTTGGTGACAGACGGTTCACGGTGCGACCAACCTTTGGATTGAAGATGGCTAAACACAAGACAAGACAAGACAAGTTTAAACTAAACTTTCGTATTAATATATTAATATATAATTGGTGGGGCGCGGTGGTGTAGTGGTGGCGTCGGTGCTTTGAAGCCAGAAGGTTCTAGGTTCGAATCCACCTCAAACCGCCGCGTAGGGACCTTGAGAAAGTCCTTCACTCGCAATTGCTCGGGTGCTTCCGAGTGAAACTTCGATGCAGTGTCCGCGCTAGGGTCGGGAGCACCTCTGAGTAGGAATCTTGATGGGGCGCTATAGAAATGGAGAAATAAATGAAATAAATAAATAGAATTTTAAAATAAAATAATAAATATAATATATAATTAATAGAATTATAATACTAATGATATAAAATTGTAATCGATAAAATCAATTTTCTCAGAACTAATCTCCAATTCTGAACAGGAGACTCCAACATTGGATTTGAAAAACTCAGTAAGAAATCCTATTAAGCTACTTAGTTCATACTGAGATGCAGACATTTGTCCGGTTCTTAGCCAAAAATATAGTTTCATTTAATATACCTTCCGCCAATGCAAATATATATGGGGGTAAGCTTGGAGTGTATGTAAATTTTTTTGTGATTACTTCGACACACCAACGACTTGTAATTCGTCTCCTCGTTATGTACTGCATGGGTGTTGCTGACTATAGTAAAATGTCCATAAAACTAGAGAAATAGTCATCTTCAACATGGGAGCCAAAGCAATGACCCCAAGGTCACACAAAGAGCCCAAAGAGTTCATGCGATGAAGACACCAGGTTTCGCACTGCAATCAGATCTTGGGATGGATGCCATTGCCCATACTGACTGACCTCATGTTCTCATCGCTGTATGCCCTACAAGCCCTACGATCGCATGGTCTTCAGTCAACTGCTTTCCATGATGTGTCCATGGTCACATTGGTTGCGCACATCGTCTATGTGTCCCCAGCTTCTTTGGGCTTTTCGAGCAAACAAGATAAGAGATAAGATTGACCGCTTCATCAATGGAATGATCCGTTGTGGTTTCTTGACTGAGTCTATGTCAAGTGTAACGAACATTTCTAGCACACCAATAATGTCCTTCGGACTTTATTCCCTCCATCTTTAGAAGCGGACATTACCTTTGAGCTAGACCGCATAATTTTTAAAAATAAATTAGCATAACTTCATTTCGCATATTATTTATATTTTTTCCTTGCCCTGTGATTGCCTCCGTAAATACATTGAACAATAGTATTGTATATGTAAGTTGCATCAGAATCAGCTTAAGTGCTACAAATAGACGAATTGACTGATTTCAATTAAAGGTTCAAATACAGAAACTAGACCTAATAGAAAACATTTTCCTATGGCTCGTTGCTGCGTACTAAAACTGTCCTTGATACCCTATGTAGCAACAGAATGATAACATCGTACGCCATCAGGACGTGAGAATTTGGTTAATCGACTTCAACCAGCAGTAACAGTTGTCTCTTACATTGTGAGTATAGACACTGTGCACTGGTTCTACTGTGACACATGTGCACTGATGAAATGGTATTTTATTATTGTATTGCGAATGGCACGTAACCGCTGACATACGACGAGTAGTCTACTCTTAGGCATTTCAAATATCCGTTTGTGTCTGCTGCAGTCTTCCTCTTTGTTCGCCCGGCTGCGATCTGTCTGTCATATGAAGTGTCACGTGTGTGGGGGTAGAAAGCGACGTTTGGTCATCGCTGTTTGATATAAAAGGTCCGTTCTTTTGTGGTCAGTAGTCACAGTTCAGTCTGCATCCGCTTCCAAGCTAAGTGGTCAACTTCAGTCGACAGAACAAGTCATCATGAAGGTCTTGTTGGTTTTACTCGTTGCCACCGTGGCTGCTGTCTTCGCTGGATACGAAAAGGCTGCATCCCATGGTCACTACGAACCAGGACTCAGACACGTGTAAGCTGAATTCGAACATTTTTAAAATCATATTATAGACTTAGACTTAAATAGTTAAGTATTAAAACCATTTTTATCGTAAGGTGCACTTTATTTTTATTTACACTTTACATCGATGCAATTTTGTATTTGCAAGAAAACATATTCTGACCGAGATTCTGAAAGTGGCACTGCGTTGAGTGAATCCTTGAATGTGTGAGAAATGAGACAACTCGACATTCTGCTCTATTAGCCTAATTAATGCGAGTTCATGTAACAATGATTGACGTTGATTTTGCGTTAAAAGACTTCTAACTATATTCAACGTTCAAGGCTCTATTATTTCTTGCTTAATTTAAACATCATCTGACTCTACTAGAGGCCCAAGGAATTGGGCGATTCGACACCATTATTTTGGTGTAGGGATGTGCCTTTCAAATCTCAGACTTTGAATTTTAAACATTTTGAACATTTAAACATTGTATTAAGTTAAAACGTAAAAACCGCAATTGATTTATCTTGTCGATAGTCTTAATGATATTAATCAATATTTAGCTGAAAGATTCAGATATACTGACAGAATCCCGAAAAATATTTTTCTCTGTGGGCCAAAGCTATTTGGTGTCTGGTCTCAGTTGTATTTGAGGTTTTTATAGGCCTATTGTACACAGGCTGATGAAGCGGGAGACCTTGTCAAGCGAGATTGAACAACTGGATATGAATCCAGAAGCGGTTAGATGAGTCCACATCAACAGGAAATAATGACGATATTTTGCATTAAGTACCGAGATATAGATCAATCATACAAAGTGAAAGAAATTAAAGTCAATTGTTAACAGCGATTCTTTGTTTTTCTCAAAACAGACCAGATGGCGTTGCCTCCAACTATCAAAATGCAGCACGTCAGCTGTACGTTAATCACGTGGCCGAACACGTGGGCTCCGGAACCGGAACCGCTCGATGGGAAGGCGTACCTGGTACTGGAGGAAATTACGGTTACCATGGATACGGTAGCGCAGGCTATGGTGGTCATGGACACAACAGCGGATACGGATACGCTGGATACTAAGTTACTTCAACATTCAATTTCAAGAAAGGCAAAAGAACAGCTAATGGAGCAATCAGTTAATCAATGACTTAGCAATAATCCAACCATTCATTTATGGATTTGTCGATTTATTTGCAAAATAAATCTTTGTTTCCAATATAACAACAGTTATAGTCTTTGTGATAGGCTGCTAGACCTACAATTATTGGATACGATTTAAGTGTAAATGCTGCTTTCTTTAATAATAATTTGGATAACTCAACATTCAATAGAAGCAGCCTTCTTACTATCTTCCACATTCTCATAAAATATTGCTGTTTTCTGTTATTTCCTTCTCTCTGACTCTTCTGTCACCCACACAACAGCAATTCAATTGATTACTATGATCATTACTGCACGCTACATGAGATGGATGGCTTGTGGAAGCTTACACGTTATAGGCTACTCACTAAAGATAAATGATAAAAACTGGTTCAGTACCTTGCTCTTAAGTGCTGTAATACGCCGAGCAAATTTCTGTCCAGGGTAACGGCCTCTGTTGTCATAGATCCTGGTCAAATCGGATCCATCCATAAATGGAACATGTTCTGCCTGTTTGCAAGCGTTACTGCACCAATCTTGACTATCAGTCAAGTTCAAAGACTGTAGGCAACGATTGCGTATAGCCATAAACAAAAGTGAGCTAATAATAATTAACACTGTGCAACGTCAGGTAGCCTATAACTGCACTAAGCTATTGTAGGTTCATACCTGGGTTCAAAGAACAGCAGTCTAAAGTCTACATGTAGCCTATCTTAGATTCTTAGTGTTGGTAAAAATTTCCTTTGGCTACTCAGTCGGTAGAGTAAACAGTAATATGAAAGTTATAATTACAACCAAGGCCGTAGCTAGGGGGGTGTTTTGGGTGTTTGAACACCCCCGAAATGGAAAATGTAAAAAATAATTGAATGCATTTACAAGCACATGATGTAAAAACCATGAAATAAAACCGTGGAAACACCCCCGAAATGGAAAATTGAATTAATTGGTGACATTTTCTGACGATTTTTCGGCCGGATGACTAGAAAAAGAAAAGAAAAGGTCATCAGTTTTTCAGGAAGGGAAATTTGTGACATTTTCTGACGATTTCGGCCAGATGACTAAAAAAAGAAAAGGGTCATCAGTTTTTCAGGAAGAAGAATTTGTGACATTTTCTGAAGATTTCGGCCGGATGACTAAAAAAGTCATCAGTTTTTTGGGCGGGAAAGAAACATCCCCCGAAATCAAATCCTGGCTGCAGCCTTGATTACACCTCAGACACTTATTCATCTTTAGCTTATTACTGAAAGACCTACATGTAGTTTTAAGACTACGATGGTATAGAATCGTTTAATCCGGTGGATTATGCGGCTGCACGACACCGTGTATGATCGAAACTGCTTAGCAAAGTGGATTAGAGTTCAGAACTATGAATAACCAATGTGACAACAAACGATGAATTTCCTAGTAGGAACACACGATTTTTGATTTTCAACAATGGAGAATTTATTACTTAATATTTGTTAGCAGTGCAGTCCTTAGCTTAAAAGCCTTAAATCAACTAGATATATTCATCACACATCCTTTAGCAATGGCGGATCTAGAACGTTTCGAGGGGGGGCCAAAATTTTCGATCTTGTTGGTGGAACAGGGGAAAAATTTGGTGTGATTGATTTTCGTCGCCGAGAAAACTGATGACTTTTTTAGTCATCCGTCCAAATTATCCAAAAAAAGATACCACTTCATCCGCCAAAAAAGTTGATGACCTTTTTTTAGTCGTCGGTCGTGTCATAGTCGGGAGTATACTGAATCAAATGTCCCGTGCGATTTCTTTAGTGGGGGAGCCTGGTATCCTGTTTTCTTTCCCGCTGCATTATATTAATGGCTTCTTGAAACCAAATGGGGGGGCCACGTCCCAAGCAATTTTTGGGGGGGGCATGACCATTTTGACCCCCTGGATTCGCCCCTGTTCTTTAGTATTTTAGCGATACTATACTAAAATGCGACTGATTTGCGTCAGATGCTGATAGACTGAAAAATCAGTACAAGTTATGAGAATTCGTCGGATAAATCTGCTTGAAGTAGCATTCAAACAGTTGCACTGAATTGGGCTACTCTAAAATTCTCTGGTTCTTCCTCTAGCAAGTCTAAGCTTGTGCATGTAACTCTACCGGACAAAATGCAAGCGGTGCGAGTTATAACCGGTGCGTGAGCATTTTAATTCGTCACTTGGCAAACAATGAATGCGAACAAAAGTCACAATAAGTCGTTTGCAATAAAAAAAATTATGGTCACAAAAGCTGCTTCTGAGACAGAGTGAATCAATGAAACGCGGTGAAGTAAACGAATCAGCATATCAAAATTCAATTTTTTTGCTATTAGCTGAAATGTCTTGTGCCAGCATTTCTGGCTGAAATCGCGACGAATATTTCATGCGACGGGTTTCAACATTTAATAGGTAGCTTATAACTGTGTATTCGGTCTCACAATCTGTCCTAAACAAAACCTGCCTCGGCAGCTCATTGTAGGGGTCCATCTCTCCTTGAAGTTCTTGACCCTCCAGCATTCGAACTTCCGTTTTAACTTGATCTTCCTGGAATGGGCGGAGACCTAGGGGGGACAGGGGGATGGTCCCCCAATGAAGGTGTTGGGGGGACGGCCCATGCATTTGTCTCCCCCCAATCGTTGAGCGTCACGACTAAAAAATTGGTCGTCAACTTTTTTGGCGGCGAAAATAGAAAATTTCGTCGAGATTTCGTCGGATGACTAAAAAAGGTCGTCAGAAATTACTGACGACAAAAGATGCAAATTTTTCGGCGACACTCAGCCATTCGTCCGTCAAAAAATCTCGCGTCCTTCCGTCCCTCCCCCCAAATCTTCGCCCAGGTCTCCGCCCATGCTTCCTGGGGAACTTTCTGAAACGTCGAAGAGCTCTCGACTAAGCTCAAGACTAACAAGAAGCAAAGCATTGATTAATCTAACTCTGGCAGGCGGCCAATAACATAAAGTTTTAACGACCGAATTTTTCCTATCTTTGAGTTTTAATCATTCTTGGTCATCTTTTCATAGACGGCTGATCTATTCAATACAAGAGAATAGTCTGAGAGGTACATGTATATAGGGGTTATTTCGCAGATGTGTTTTGGAGACCGGAAAGAGGAGCGCAGCTATAAGAAGCCAGTGCAGTACTTCAAGTATGTAGCCTATAATAGAGAAGTGCGCAAACGAGGGAGTTTGGCTACGAGTCTAGCTGATGCATTGATGATTGATTGAAGGGGAAGAGACGGTGTTTCAGGAGGCCATAAGTAGTGAGTTACAGTAGACTAGTAGGCGGAACAGACGCATAGATTTTGGACAAAATGAGAGACCGATCATCTAACGGCTTTGAGCTGCCTTAGTCCAAAAGGGCAGGAATGGGTGAGGTTACATAATATAATGTGCTTCGTGAACATGATGAGGAAGGAGGGAAATCTGACGCACTGCAGATCATGGACATCATAGAAGAATATGTATAAGCAAGGAAAACCTGAGTCAGCAATTGAACTCATGTTAGCTAGCCGTTGTCTCGCCCTAAGTCATATCAAGTTGGTTTGTGTAGTATTTAAGCAGAGTCTGTTAGATGAAAATAGCGAAGATCAGAAAAGACAATCAATAGAACGGGCCAAGTAGAGTTGATCACATTCACATGAAAATCTTTGCTTCTCGGAAACCTTGGCATAATCTACAGGTGCACCAAAAAAAGTAATCCCTACGGTTTTTTGCCCATATCTTGGTCAAACATACGAATTTTTAAATGAAACTTTACAGTCTTAAAGGCAATTCATATTTACGTGCAATGTTCAAATTGCAAAAAAATATTTCAATTAGAACAAAAGTTACATCACTTTTAGTGAGGCCACCCACCATTTTTTGACGATTCAAAAAAGAAACGCAATTTTTTAAAGGTTTTTTGCTAATACCATTGCCAGAAGTAAGAATTTCAAAATGAATCTTTACAGGTTTAAAGACAATTCATATCTGCACATGGTGGTCAGATTTCATCAAAATATTTCAAACACAACAAAACTTATACCACTTTTAGTGAGGCCACCCACCGTTTTTGACGATTCAAAAACGTAACGCAACAAAAAGTTTAAAAAATGTGATTTTATCAAGTCGTATCTCAAATAACTACTTGGAACTGAACTTGTTGGTGATTCACAACTTGTGTTCAATGTGCCCACCACCAGTGCCAAAACTTCTTTTGAGTCTCGTTGCAAAGTTCTTGATGGACCTGTTGATTAATCTGACAGATTCCTTATTTGCCAATTTGATTGTCATCTTGCTAAGTGACTTCTCAGTGACGTGCAGCTACGCTGGTACCCTGTTGCAATTTTTAAATAGTAATAATAATGATCATCTGGCATTATCAAAGCCTATTTGATAACAATTATTTGAGATGAGACTTAATAAAATCGTGTTTTGCTACTTTTTTACTGCGTTACGTCTTTGAATCGTCAACAAACGGTGGGTGGCCTTCTTAAAAGTGCCATAACTGTTATTCTGTTTGAAATATTTTGCTGAAATCTGGCCATCATGTGTAGATATGAATTGTCTTTAAGCTTGTAAAATTTCATTTCGAAATTCTAACTTCCGGCCAAGATATTGACCACAATAATTAAATTTGTTTTTTGTTACTTTTTGCTGCGTCGCGTTTTTGAATCGTCAAAAAACGATGGGTAGCCTCACTAAAAGTGATATAACTTTTGTTCTGTTTGATTTTTTTTGCAATTTGACCATTGTACGTAAATATGAATTGCCTTTAAGACTGTAAAGTTTCATTTAAAAATTCGTATGAGATATGGGCTGAAAACCGTAGGGGATTTTTTTTTGGCGCACCCTGTATATGTAATTGTACAGAAGTCAGTACCGATATTAGCAAATCAGAAAATGTAACGTCAACTGTACATTTTTCCTCAAACTGACACACTATAGGGATAGTATAGGCATACTCGAACTGGTAAGGAAAATAATATTAGATTGAAATCGTGCGCTGTTGACTTGAGCTGATCTCCAAAGTAAAAAACGAACTGCACAATGCAGAGCATTGCAGACCATATAGACAGGTCACCTCCACACTTCCGGCAAGTACCCGAAGGTATATTTACCCTCGGCCTACTATTTTTATGCACTGGCGAAATCTCTTCCATTGGAATATAGTCCAAATCAAATTGATCTCTTGATGCACACAAGCCTCGTTAGTTAAACGCATGTACTCTGACTAAAGAGTATAGGTTTTCTACAGCGTGCAAAGTCTAAATAAACTACTTGAGCAAAAGCAGCTGCGTTCAGAGTAGGCCTAAAGCAGTTGTGCTCTATAGCGCCGTTATAGACCACACAAGTGATTGGTATTAGCAGGCATTAATAATAATTTAGAGAGCCTATAGTAGGCTACTATCAGGTACTAAACTTAAGCGGGGAACATACTGTGTATGCTTGTGCATGTATGTATGTATGTATGTATGTATGCATGTATGTATGTATGTATTATGTATGTATGTATGTATGCATGCATGTATGTATGTATGTATGTATGTATGTATGTTTGTATGTATGTATGTATGTATGCATGTATGTTTGTATGTATGTATGTATGTATGTATGTATGTATGTATGTATGTATGTATGTATGTATGTATGTATGTATGTATGTATGTATGTATGTATGTATGTATGTATGTATGTATGCATGTATGTATGTAATATGTATGTATGTACGTATGTATGTATGTATGTACTCCTACACCACCACGCCCTCACAAGCATGCATGCATCTATGTTTGTATGTGTGTATGTAAGTATGCATGTATCTATGTTTATAGTTTTGCGACTACGCATGTATGTCTACTATATGTGCATGTATGAATTTTTTTTAATGTGTGGCACCAGTTTAAAACAATGACCCTGAAAATGGTGGTTTCAGGATGTGTGCAATACATCGTGAGACAAATATAAAGGTATGATATAATTTGTTTAATGGCATGTCCTCAGCCGCCTATTGTCCTCTGCGTCGTACTTGCCATGGCTAAAATCATGTGGCACGCAAGCCATGCATTCATGCAAAGGTATTTTATGATATCATGTTGCAAATTCCACGGCGAATTGACAGCAGCTGCTGACATCCGCCGAATCCTCTTAATGTGAAGCATTACTCTCTGTCTGTCTGGTTCTGTCTGTCTTTCTGTCTATCTGGTTCTGTCGGTCTGTCTTTTTCTATGTGACTATCACGTCAAGCGCAAGCGGCCACAGCGGGTCCGGCAGATGACATTGTCCAGTATAAAAGGTCCATTCCGTTGTGGTCAGTAGTCACAGGTCAGTCTGCATCCGTTTCCAATCAAATTGGTCATCTGCCGTCGACAGAACAAATCATCATGAAGGTCCTGTTGGTTTTACTCGTTGCCACCGTTGCTGCTGTCTTTGCTGGATACGAAAAAGCCGCATCACACGGTCACTACGAACCCGGACTCAGACACGTGTAAGCCCTAAGCTCAGATTATTTTGAAATTTTAATAGCATACAGCCATGCAATAAACTTCTAGAAAGAATCAAGATTTAGACAATTTAACGTAAACCATGCTTTATGTATGCACTACATTGTTTGATGCGGATTTATTATATTGGCTGTGCAAACAATTATTTATCGATTAGGCCTATAGCGCAGATATAAATATCCAAATTGACTATACTGTAACCTTGATAATGCCAGATGGTGTGGTATTTCCCATGTTGCAGTTAATCTCCTTGACGAGTTGACCTCTGATTTCTTCTTGATTTATTGTGCATCAATAGTTAAAGAATAAGAGATTGTGGTTACACACCTGAAATGGTAAAAAATTCACCAGAGAATATTATAGGCACGAAAAGAATCTGGAAGGTGAGACATTTTTATTGGCCCTGAAAATAATTTATTCGAAAATTAAATATTGCTGACCAGTAAAGGACCATGTTAATTATTCTTAATCAAATTGCGCAAACGGTGTCAAAATCGGTTTACTAATTTGCAAATTGTGCTGAATTCGGAGCGACTTGCCGGATTTAAGAATATTACTATTATATTAGGCCTATACAATACATTCTTGAGCTTGACCCCTCTCACTTATTTCAGCTTATAGCGCAGTAGTTAGGAAACGACAAGCTAGCCTCGTTTTTTTAAGTTCAGATGTCGCAATTTATATCTGTTCGCTAATCTGTGTAACGACCAAGTTATATATAAGCAAACTAAACTAGGAGCTAGGCATATAAATACAAATGATGTTGGTATAGACCTCAGTTCCATTTAAATGCGAGTTCTTTTTTTATTAAACAGACTAGATGGCGTTGCCTCCAACTACCAAAACGCTGCACGCCAACTGTACGTTAATCACGTGGCTGAACACGTGGGCTCCGGAACCGGAACCGCTCGTTGGGAGGGCGTACCTGGAACTGGTGGAAATTACGGCTACCACGGATACGGTGGTCACGGACGTAGTCACGGATACGGATATGCTGGATACTAAGTTTCTGATTGTGACTACTGACATAAAGGAGTTACGGTATAATCTCGCAACTCCACTGGACTCTCTATAGTTGATTTGAAACACGTCATCTGTTTAGAAAATCAGTGTTGATGTTGGATTTTTAAAAATCTTTTGATTAAACAGAACCACATCCAATTCCCCAGTTGTAAATGGCCTCGTTGAAGAGCGAGATTTGGCAACAATTTATCGTTTGCAGCAGCGGGTTCTTTGTTAGGCCTATTATTACACTGCATCAAATTGATTGTACCTTCAAACTAAACAGGAATCTTTTAAGAAAACTTAGTCCTGAAACATTGGTCGCTAGTTAGAATCAAGTTCGTGCACCTTTTCATTTTACATTTTGTCGACATTCAGAATGGAATATATTATAAACTGTGACAATAATTGTTTCCTTCAAAGCGCTCGTCGATTAAATAGGCCTAGATGTCACTTGCTTTATAAGAACGACCCAACAGGAATCAGTAGCCTAATTCATTGCGATTATAAACATAACAAAATAGCGATGATGCTTACAATCAGATCTAATGGGGGACCTGTGAATAGGTCCAGCGCGAGAAACTTAAGCAAAGCAATGTCTCCATAGAAGCGTCAACTCGAAAGCCTTAAAATTGTAGGCGTTCTTCAAGTTCAAGGCCTGCCATAATATAATCTGAGTCTTCAATAGGAAAATGCCTTCATTCAGATACAAGGACTTAATTATAATTCCGAGAAAATAATTTCATGGGCTATAATTATTTGCTTTGGTTTCCAGTGTTGTCTTCAAAAGCCTATGGATAATGCGAAACTGGCAATTTTTTTAACATTCTTCTGCTGAAAAACTCAGAGCTCGCCATTGAAACAATTTGTTGGGTATAGTGTTCTGAACAATAGGAAATTGAAATTTGTTCACTTTATTGAGACAAACTTGAAACTGCAAACACGAGTGATCTGATAAAACAGTGCAACTAAAAAAATTAAGATGGAAATGTTATGCGCCAATACGTTTAAAGCATTTAGATCTATAGGCCTATAGTCGCCCACTAACGACGCTCACGGGACTCATCATAGCCTAAATACGGTTTGAGATGTAGGCTATTAGTCTACTGTAGATCCAGCCAATTAATTTGTGTTCACAGTCGAAGAAATTTTTATTCAAATTTAACCAGTAATAATATCATAGAGAACTTTGAATTATGCACCAATATGACTGTATACATGTATCATGATTTTCATGATTTCAAGTAGACGTAGGCCTACATGTATATAGCAGGTTACACGCTCTTTATTTCGGTCATGCATAAGCTTGACAATAACATGTCAAACGTGACGGTGGTTTGCTTGGTCTACGTAACGTAGAGATCTATAGCAAGTCCATCACTCGCAATTGCTCCGGCTCTTCGGCGTGAAACTCCGATGCAGTGTCCGCGCTGTAGTCGGGAGCGCCTCTGAGTAATAGCTTGAAGAGGCGCCATGGAAATGGAGAAATAAATAAAATAAATAAATAAATAGTCATTCATGAAAACATACACATTCAATAAAGAGACAGTTGCTTCTTTCATTGATGCTTTCAATTTGAACTGAATTATTATCATGGATCTGCTCGTGGTTCTTCGTTTTATTCCAAACTGACATAGCGCAGTATGATTACAAATCACTATATGCTACTGAAATGGTAGATCTTGCCGATGACCGTCTTCTGGCAGCAGTCTCCAGAAACGGTTTCCACGTTCTTTGATCGCTTTTCCCACCGGTTGTCGATCGTTCCTACCAATTGAGACCACGCCATCACAACTTTGTTTTGCCAGTCAAAGACGACAGACACTTCATCTCACGTGTTTTGTATAGGAAGCCACCTATGCCCATTAATTATGTCAAATGATCTAATTCTCATATCACCCTAGTATAAAAACGTCAAATCATTCCTTTTTGCAATTATTTACGTAATTTTCTACACTCATCCTATAAGATTGATTCAATTGTTATGGACATAAACAATTTTAGGTAGCCTGTAATTGTGTTTCATTTGTTGAACTAATTTGTGTAGCCTACCTGATAGCGGTGTGTCTATCAATTTTGTTGCCAATTAAACGAATAGAAAAATAATAATAATAACTGTACGAACGCATGATCATAAGTTATTAATAGAAGTCGATTTTAACTGTTGGCAGCCATGCAAGGCGCCCATTACGTTGTATTACTCAGTTTGTCAACGTCATCTGCCGAATGGAAGGTTGAGTGGCCATCTGGCGAATGGTAGACTAACCTGGACCTTAATTGGGGAGGATATCCTGAAGCGATAAGCAGCATCGGTGAGCTCGTCGTGCCAGAGTTTCTTTATACCATTACTCGAAACCCCTTCATCTTATTTTCCACTTGAAACTATTTTCATAGGCTTGCACTCGAGTTTTTCAAATTCTATAGTCTATACCTCAATATGTAACGACTCAAAGCCTATCTTGCACCACGTATTGCAAAAGCTGCTACCAACAGTAGCGGCGCCAAAAGGGGGCAAGGGGCTAAGCTCCCCCACAAAAAGGTCTTCCGGTTTTTTGCACAGGGAAAATGAAATATTTTCATAAGATTTCTACTAGTCCCCCCCTAAAAAATCATCAGGATTTGGGGGGAACAGAGAAAATGAAATATTTTCTTATTTTCTTGAGATTTTGACCGGACGCCTTAAAAAGTCGTCAGGTGTTTTGATTGGAAAATGAAATGCGTTTTCCTTGAGATTTTGGACAAAATGACTAAAAATGGTCGTCAGAAATGTTGGCGAATGAAAATGGAAAATTTCCTACGCGGCTCGTCCACCTCAACCAGCCCCCCCCCCCAAAAACTGAATCCTGGCGCCGCCACTGGTTACCAATAGGCCCATAAATTGTTGTTTAGGGTAACTGCGTATGACAAATACTGATATCAGAAACGCTGTCGATGTATTGCATTGTATATACAGATTTTTTCTCCAAAAGTCCTGTTTACAAAGTCTTCTTCTTTCGTTTGTTTTTCAGATGCAATTATAGGCCCTCTTAGCGAAATGAACTTGCAAATTTACAGTAGGCTATAGTTCAATATAGATATGCAGAGGTACATGTACCGGTATATGTGATAGCATTGTGGAATGGCAGTAACCCTACATTTGACAAACAATTTCATCTGAACAACGCTTGTCCAGAAACTAGTCGCTTAGATAACAGATCGACCTAAGGACGCTTTAAAGCAACGACTAGAGCATCTGCGTTATAGGTCTAAGCACAGGCCTACATATCACGCAATACACAAAAGAAACCCTTTTTGTCAAGATAGGCCTATTAGCCAAAAGTAAGAATGTTTAAATCAAGTTTTGCAGGCTTTAATAGCCTAATTTCACCGAAGAATTTCAAATGGAGCAAAAGTTACATAACCTATAGTGAATTCACTCAATGATTAAAAGCATATATAACGCGACAAATTATAGTGGTGGGTAGGTAGATAGCCAGTGCAAGCTTTCAAACATTGCCTGTATGTTGATGTATGAGCAAAACGATGGAGTCCAGCATTAAGCCTGGATGACGCATTTAACACCGATTGAGGGGAGGAAATGCGCTGTTTTGGGAGGCCCATAAGACGAAATATTCTAGAACTCAAATTCTTAATTTTTTTATTAATTGCTGTAAGATCATTCCTTATTCCATTTTGTCTTTTAACCGTTTTGCATGTGGTTGATGATACTGAGCACTGTTCAGTGGCTGGACTCGCTCTGCAAAAGCTAAATAAATAGCCTAATAAATAACCTTTTAAATCAAATAATTATAAGTCTCATTCCTGAACATAAGTAACTTCACAAAAACTTGCAAGTAGGCATTAGCTAATAACACACATATTTCGAGTTTAATCTGTCGTTTGATCAGTACATCTTTTCATAAATAAAATTTAATAAAACCACAGTGAGACAAGTTTTTCATCGAATCTGTTGCAACCCTATTTCTAGAATTGCTCAGAGGTAACGGTAACGCCTACTATAATTGTTAAATGATAAAACCTAGTATCCGTATCCGTATCCGTGGCTGCGTCCATAACCGTCGTAGCCATATCCACCATGTCCAGGGTGACCGTAATTTCCGCCTGTTCCAGGTACTCCTTCCCACCGAGCGGTTCCGGTTCCGGAGCCCACGTGCTCAGCCGCGTCATTGACATAGAGTTGACGTGCGGCATTTTGGTAGTTGGAAGCAACGCCATCTGGCCTGTTGACATAAAGTAGCGAATTGTTAGGTTTTATAGGCTTTGAAGATGCATTTGCATCATATTCCATCCATACTAAGTCATCATTCATTCATTCATTCATTCATTTCAAGAATTTATATAGCGCTCCTTCAAGAAGTTCGCTCAGAGGCGCTCCCAGTCCAACCACTGTGAAACCAAAAAGTTTTAAGGAACCTGTGAAACACTGAGGAGTCAACCCGAGGTAACAGGAGCATCTCCAACGGGAAGCTATTCCAGACAGTTGGACCTACAACTGAAAAAGCACGACGCTGACAGGTTGAGGTTTCAACCATTTCATCTCATTTCCTTTGCATAATCATTTCCTAAATAGTTATTCCAAATGCGATTGAGCGGGAATGCATGCGAAATCGATGAAGATTTTAATTGCAATGTCTGCTCGATTCAGAGACAGGCTTAAAACATGGCGCCACATTAAACTTTCTAATGTTGAGCATTAGACAATACATTATATAAGTGAGGAACCGCAATTTTAATAGATCTGACAGACGAGAATTCCCTAATTTAATTTTTCCACTGATGATATCTACGCTAACAGTAATTTTCTTTTTGCGTTTTATTATTTTACCAGGGCTCGTCACTATCACTATGACAAAATGTAGCCTATTAACGAAAGTTGATTGAATAATTGACCGATACATTTTTAATGACAGAGATTCTCCAGGAGCATGGACATGTGTTAATTCTCAAACTTTAAGGTTCAATAGGCTGAAATTTAATTTGCTTTTGATACCAATTTTTTTTATAAAAAGTAGATTTCCTTCTCGCGCACGTTCTTCTATCTCCACTGAGAGAGCAAACAAGAAATAAAGCGTTATTGAAATGTCCCACTTCAATTCAAATTGGATGTAGTATGAATTATTAGTACTAGGCCTATACATGTAGCTGCTGAAGATGTAAACTGAGCTTACACATGTCTGAGTCCGGGTTCATAGTGACCGTACGATGTGGTTTTGTCATATCCAGCGAAGACAGCAGCCACCGTTGCAACGAGTAAAACAAATAGGACCTTCATGATGACTTGTTCTGTCGATGGCAGATGACTACGAATCTTCGAAGCGAAAGCAGACTGGTTAGTGATAACTGACCACAATGGAACGGACCTTTTATACTGAACAGCGTCGGTTGAGAGAGACAGAGAAACGGAGAGAAAGATGGTGGGGGGGATAGACAGAGACAGAAACAGAGACAGAGAAAGAAAAACAGAGAGGCAGAGAGAGAGAGCCAGAGAAACAGACAGAGGCAGAGAGAGAGAGAGAGAGAGAGAGAGAGAGAGAGAGAGAGAGAGAGAGCACGAGCAGGTGTGCGCGAGAAATGTGGGGACAAAAACACTCAAATAGCAAGACCTGATTCACCTAATTGTCTAATTGCGGGCACTTGACCTACTTTCGCATGAATTGTTTGCAACGTTTCATCCTATATACAGTTTTATGCACAGTTGAAAAATCTGCGTGTTCCAGTTTAACTGCGTAACTGCTTGACTGTCTAGAGCTCCCGATTGTGTTCTCATTTGGCGTCGCGTCTGATCCTTGTCTCAGTTTTAGCTCCTATCTGAAGAATAACAATTACAAGCACTGAGTAGGTTAAGTAGAAACGCATGTAGGCTATTATAGAAATGACATATTTGCTAGACTATAATTTTTGAATCTATAATACTGTTTGGGTAAGAAAAATTAGAAATCTTATGAATCATTGGATGCAAAAAATTTAGCAACAAAGGCTGGCTGGGAATTGCATACGATTTGATCTAGGCCTATGTTCAGATCTTGTTTCTGTCTCCTCGCAGTAATAACGGTGTTTAGAAAATTCAGCGATCAATCTGAGTACAGATTAATTGTGTTATGTCGTGTGGCTTAAAAATACTCACAGCTTCACAAGTCAGATGTTACTTTAGACAACGAAACAATGCTGAATTAAGCCACTGCGTTTACTCTGTCGATTTATCATTTATGAATTCAGATTGCTTATTGGTTTGATCATATTGAAGATATGATACCGGGCAATCGACCACGATGCAGTGTTAGCGAAGAGTTAAGACTTCCTTGAAGATACCACAAATATTTCTTAAGTATAACTCTAGGAAATTTATTTATTTCAAAAAACACTAACTAAACATTCAAATATTCCAAAAATATAACTATTTCCTGTAACTCATGGACATGTCATAAATAATATTATGTCATCAAAATAAAAGAATCTAAGCAATGCAGTGCAATGCCTTCATTGACCTACAAGAAACAATAATTATAGTCGTGTGTAGGCTACAATGATTGGTTGCAAACTACGAAACGCATACTATGCCGTGACACAAAAACACTTAGCTATAGCCAACATTATTTTGTGTTGGCAGGGCACCAAGTACCAACTGCTGCCATCAGTCAGTGACAATAGGCGTTCAAAAGAGGAGTCTCACCCCCGTGTCTGTCTCTGATTCTGCTTTTGTCTCTTGTTGTTGTTTGTGGGAGTGCAGAGTCTTGAACATATGTTGCAGTCCGGTAGGTCTATATTAAGGTCCGTTCCATTGTGGTCAGTTATCACAGTTCAGTCTGCCTTCGCTTGAATATACGTTTTCATCTGCCGTCGACAGAACAAGTCATCATGAAGGTCCTGTTGGTTTTACTCGTTGCAACCGTGGCTGCTGTCTTCGCTGGATACGACAAAGCTGAATCACGTGGTCACTACGAACCAGGACTCAGACACGTGTAAGCTCAACTTTCATCTACAGCAACCATAATTCAAGCTACCGGTATAATGTGCGTGCCTAGGCTGAGGCTCTAAAGATTTTAAAGTTCCATTTCTACTAGCATTATTTTATTTCTCTTTACTCGAACTTATTATTATTTAATTTTATATAAGTCTATATTTAGACCTAAATAATTTTAGGCCTGCGAAATAAACTCAGGCGAGGAAACACATAATTATTTATGAACATTACAGTACACGGTATAGACCTACTCCGAATATGGAATGTGATTCCGTTGATATTGCTAATGGTGCTGCGTAGTCTGTCAAATGATACTTTCCTAGTGAGTCGAACATTATTTTCTTTACATATACTAGGCATTTTCTTTCTAAGAAACATTAGCGTCATATATGTAGGCTAAAACCGAAAGAGTGCTTAGTGAGTTACTTATGCTAAGCGTCTTTGATTCCAATCAAGACTGAGCCACCCGATGTAGTAATGATAAATGACAATGTAAGCTTAGGCCTATGTCAATTTTACAAAATGCTATTAATTTGACAAGCTAGCGCCTGAGTTCCAAAAAGGACAAAATTTAGATCATGTTGTGCATATGCTTTCTCAATGATATCTTATTGTATTATTCCATCTTTATTCATTAAAGCTTTTCGGGATTCTGTCTTCGTCCATGCGGTGTAGATGCCCCAGCCATCGTAGTCGTGTCCTCTTCATCAGCTCTTCGATTTTCTCCAATCCCGTTCTTCTCCTGATCTCCTCATTCCTTATCATATCTCTCCACGTGATTCCCAAGATCTTTCGCTGCCATCGGTGATGTGCTGCCTCCAGCCTCTTCAGGTTCATAACTGCCATCGGCCATGTCTCGGAGCTGTATAGCAGGGTTGATAGGACTATGGCCTTGTATAGCCTTATTTTGATGTGCAGGTTTAGTCCCTTGTTTCTCCATATGTTGCTTAGTCTTCCAAAGACTGTGTTGGCCTTTCCCAGCCTGCACCTGACCTCCTTGTCGCAGCTGCCATCGTTTGCGATGACACTTCCCAGATAGCTGAAGTTGTCAACTTCGTCGATCGTCTCTCCTCCGGCCTTTAGCCTGTATCGTTTCTGTTGCAATGTTCTTTTTACCTGGGCGGGCCGCAAACCCACCGCAGAACCCTTCTCCTTTTTCAACCGGGCTTGGGACCGGCTTTGGCTTTTCAATTATGGATCAGGATTCATTTGACTCCGGTTGAAAATGAAATATGACTAAATAAACGGATGCTTTTACAATGATTTTATTATTGATTCTTTCCTTTTCCAAAAACAGACCAGATGGTGTCGCTTCCAACTATCAAAATGCGGCACGTCAGCTGTACGTTAATCACGTGGCTGAACACATTGGTTCAGGAACCGGAACCGCTCGGTGGGAAGGCGTTCCAGGAACTGGAGGAAATTACGGTTACCATGGATACGGTAGCGCACGCTACGGTGGTCATGGACACAGCAACGGATACGGATATGCTGGATACTAAAAGAGCCCACGGATTGAAAGGAATCAGTAGTGGATAGACTGTATCTTCTAACAAAACCAATTGCTTATGTAAATTAAAGTGTTCTGAAGAACTTTTTTGAAAAAATCATGGCTGTGTATTCGCTATTTTCAAAATGTTTGCTGAATTAATTCTGGGTGAAGAAATCTGGACAATAGACAATTCTATGCTATGATCATTAGTAAGTAACTTCTAGTTGGAGTGAGGAAAATCAAATGACTGGCAAATTATCATCAACGCCATCGTCTGCATCAGCATTGTTATAGTGGATCACATATTGCTAATTGTTCGCCCTATCTATATATCTTCAAAAGGATCAGAAATCTTGTAGGAAGGCATTGTTCCAAATCACTAGTCATGAGTTAGCATATTTCGTTTGATTACATACAGTGTATATCAGCGATGATGATAATTGCCTGATCTAATAGAAACTTCATAGAACGCCAGCATTAGACCACGTTGTGTTATAGCCTGACATGTCGTAGGCCTACTGCAATGTTTGCTTCTTTGCTATTAACTAAACCTATAGACTATAGAGTACCAGGTATAGACTAAATTGATAGCTCACTTTACACTATGGCAAAGGTCGCAAAGCAGATCGCAATAAATTACTCCAGCAAATCATTAAAAGCACAAAATTATAAAAGGACAAAAGTGAAACAATTTCAAAATAAGATTACATGTATATAACTATAGATTTAACTTCCTTAAAAGTCGAAGTATCGAGGGCAATCCTGAATAAACCGTAGACCACTATTTGATGTCACAACTGACTATGTATTGACTAAATCGTCTTTCTTGGAGGAAAGGAACTATTTTTGGAGTCCCATATGAAAATTGATATTAGAAGTGAAATTCTTACATTTTAATAATTATTTGAAACATTGTGGTAAGATTTTTCTCGATTCATGACATTTGTAAAAATTAACGGCAGTTTACGAAAAATCAGAGAATTCAAGGCTTTCAATGGAGGGAGGTATGGAGGGAGGGAGGGAGGGAGGGAGGGAGGGAGGGAGGGAGGGAGGGAGGGAGGGAGGGAGGGAGGGAGGGAGGGAGGGAGGGAGGGAGGGAGGGAGGGAGGGAGGGAGGGAGGGAGGGAGGGAGGGAGGGAGGGAGGGAGGGAGGGAGGGAGGGAGGGAGGGAGGGAGGGGAGGGGAGGGGAGGGGAGGGGAGGGAAGGGGAGGAGACGGGAGCGTAACGGTCAAGGACGTTTGATTTCCTGCGTAAACGTTGAGAGAAATGGCTGCTTTGCTGAGGCTGGCCCTCATTTAAAGTTATTCAACGGTACGGATGACATTTGAGAACGTTTCTCGTTGCAAAACAGAACGCTGCATCCGCGTGAGAGTTGAGGCGGCCTAGAGTTTCAAAATGACCAACTCTAGCGTTCGTGAGAACTTCACTTTGACTGGAACGATTGGAGAGATGTTGGTTTGTGTGTAGAGAAGCGATATTGGTCTAGCTTGCTCTGATCGACTGTCAAGGTCAATTTCGCTTGGAAGAAGGAATTTTTCATTGACTGGAGAGTGGTGGTTTGACGCTACGGAAGTAGGCCTATTGTCTATTGTCACGGCTGGTATTCGATCTGGATTCAACCGCTTGTCAATATCTCATTATCCTTGTCATGCTATAGCACAGGGTTGCTCATCATCATACAGTGAAACTACAATAAACCTACAGAACTATAGCAAGGCCGTTTTACACTACAGAACGATATACTACAAGTCTCATTTGTGAAGCACAGATAAGAAATAATTTAATCTTAAGCAGTGACACGCCAAATAGGTAAATAGGATTTCATTGTGCAATTGTAAATATACCATGTTTGATTAACAATATATATTTTATCAAAAATACTGGTGCTTTGATGCAAATCATCATATGTCATATGTAATCCCTTCATACCTGGACCGTGCAGATAGCATTCATTGCGTGACAGATTATCCCCTAAAGTGTGGGGCCCCTGTTTGGCCGACCATATCGAACATGCCTTAATCCAGCCCTGCGTTCCTATCAACCATCTTTCTCCAAGCACCTTCCACAGCAACACGAAGATCCTTCGTTCGATCATACGGTGTGGGTGATAGGCTAGCATTGAAGGCGGTGTCACAATATCGCTGGATAAATGCATTTGAACCTCCACATAATTATATTATATCTGAGCAGAACAGTACGCATAGCTGCTGCTCTATAAACTGCACGCTCCTCCTCAATTCTCCGACAGTTGCGAGACTTGGACTTCTACTAGTGCAGAGGGGTGATGAGTAGTGGTATAACTACAGGTTTGAGAACAATAGACCCGCCCATTGTTCCGAAAATGACCCATTGTTGACCGACGCTAGGTCCTTCTATTGAACTCGACGACGTCCTTTTGGGCTCGTATCGCATAGAATAGCACATTGTTGACCGTCGATCGGTCGCCCTCTTTGTGCCCTGTCCAAGAAACTGCCCATTGTCAGCCGACGTCCGCAACCCTATTGTGCTCGTACTGCACTAAAATATCCCATTGATGGACCACGCTCGGTAGCCTACTTTGTCCAAGAAACCGTAGGCACTTTATTCATTGCTGAGACGAAGCATTTCGAGTTTTGTTACAGAAGTTTGATGCATTAAGAGCCATTTTACACAGAAACCATCTAGTGATGTTTCCATTTATGCGAAATATGTTTAAATGTTGTGTTAAAACCCAGAAGTACGTGTTTTCGAGCGGTCGATTAGAAGCTTAAACTCAGAAACGTCCCTAGGATGATTACACTCGAGCAGTAAGTAAGTAAGTAAGTAAGCAAGTATGTAAGTTATTTCGATCTAGGCATGTAAAATAGGTAAGCATTTAGATTTTAGACATTTAGATTCAGTAAAGTACTACGAATAATGAAAGCTGCTTCAGATGTAGAATGCACGGGTTACACAGCTATTGTAGGATTGTATCGCAGAAGCATTATGAAGATTCACATAGCTGTTTTATGTGCTTTAATGCTGTACAGTAACTGCTATGGAAAATGAAAGTTGTCATAGCAGAGGTGCGTCTTTAGTATGAAAGATTTCACCTCTACAAGTTTGTACTATTTCATATTTTAACTGACTATAAGCTTTTCAAGAATTCAGATTTCGAAATTACAAGAGAACAAGTTACAACGATTTAAGACATGGAGAAACTCAAATTTGTAACTTTATAAGAGTACTAGCTGTACCCGGCCACGCGTTGCGGTGGCTGAAAAGACTGTCCAACCCTCCTTCTCTACGTCCCCTCCCCTTTCCCCTCCCCTTTCCCCTTCCCTTTCCCCTTCCCCTCCCTTCCTCCCCTCCCCTCCCCTCCCGTCCAGTCCCGTCCCCTCCCCTCCGTCCCGTCCCGTCCCCTCCCTCCGTCCCTCCCTGCATCCCTCTCTCCCGTTTCCTCCCCCTCCCTCCGTCCCTCCCCTTCCTCCATCTCTAGAAATATGCGCTATAAAAAGACGCGCGGAAAACGGCCGCAAATTAACGATTTTGTAAAAATCGACAGTTACATATAAATATGCGCTAGAGAAAGGCGGCCGTATATGCGTTTTAAAACGCGTCCGAAATGTGGACGGACGGATATCGTGAAAGTTCAAATTGAAATGTGTGGACTCCATCGACGTATATCGAATCGAATTAAGAGTTGTGTTTTTTTGGTCGTAAAGAATTCGCTTTTTCCCAAAAGGCATTATACAAACTCGCTCATGTTCGAATGGAGCGTTTTGCGAAAATTTTCAAAACAATCGGTCAAGAACTTTCCGAGTTCGTTCATGTCGAACGGTAACGTGTTACAATTTTATTTATATAGGCCTAGATAGCATTTCAATGTTCAAAGTCGCTTACAGGAAATTGAGAATTTTCATTATGAAAATACGGTTACCTTGTGTGAGAGAGAAAGAGAGAGAGAGAGAGAGAGATATATAGATATATATATATATAGATAGATAGAGAGACAGACAGACAGACAGAGACAGAGACAGAGACAGAGACAGAGAAACAGAGAGAGAGACAGAGAGAAAGCGCGAGAGAGAGAGAGAAAGAAAGAAAGAGATAGAGAAAAAAGAGAGAAGGAGAGAGAGAAAGAGAGAGAGAGAAGAGAGAGAGAGAGAGAGAGAGAGAGAGAGAGAGAGAGAGAGAGAGAGAGAGAGAGAGAGAGAGAGAGAGAGAGAGAGAGAGAGAGAGTGCGTGAATGATTGAGTGAGTGAAAGTGAGATAAAGAGCGAAAGAAAGAGAGACAATGAAAGAGAGAGAGATAGATGGATGGAAGAAAGAGGGAGGGACGAAGTGAGTGACAAAAGGAGGGAGAGAAGGGAGTGCGAGAGAGGGTAAGAGAGAAGGAGCAGAGAGAGAGAGGGGTAGAAAGAGAGAGTGAAAGAGAGAGAGATGGAGGTAAAAAAAAAGAGGGAAGGACGAAGTGAGAGACGAAGGGAGGGACGAAGGAATGGAATGAGATGCGGTGAATAGAGAGATGGACAGAGAGAAAGAAAGGGAGAAGAAAGAGTAAGTGAAAGAAAGAGAGAGAGGGAGGTAGGAAAATGAGAGGGACGAATTGAGGGACAAAGGGAGGGTTGAAGAGAAATAGGGAAAGACGGTTGGTAGAGAGAGGAAGAGAGAGGAGAGAGGGAGAGAAAGGGGAAGAGAGAGTGAAAGAAAGCAATATTGAGGGTGAAAGGGAGGGGAGATACGGGGTGAGAGAGGGTGGAGAGACTGGGAGAGAGAGGGGGAGAGGGGGAGAGAGAGAGGAAGAGAGAAGAGAGAGGGAGGAAAAATCAAGTTGAGAATTTCACTAGTTGCATTATTGTTGCAAAAACGAGTTTACTTAACGGACTTACATGTATATGCCTAACTGACGAGATTATGGAAATGACACTGACAAGGACAGCGTTTCAATTATAGGAAGATTTTTAAGTTGAGTGAGTGAGAAAGTTGAGTTGAGATTTTTATTCATATTTATTTTATTTTATTTAAACAGCATTATGTTTACAAGTCGAGTATACGTAACAAATTATGTATGGTGAGATGCAAAGGAGTGACAAAATAACAAATACATAGAATAAACGTTGGAAGGTAAGAAGAGTTTTAGATTTAAAGAACGCTAAAATTCTAGTATCATGAGGAATGACGCATGGGATGTATGTTTTCATGCTAAACTCACGTCTTTACACGACATGTTACATGATACGTTGACAATTTCGCAAGTAATTCATACACATTTGACTGATTAGGCGAACGATTTAGCAAATTATGAGTTTTGAGAGAGGAGAGCAGAAGCTGGACTGGCTAAACTTATGATAAAGAATGGTATTATATTGTACATGACCATTTACAAAGCGCTCCTTGTTGCAAGAGTCTTTCAGAAGCGCTCCTAATGCGTGCAAACCCGACGGAAAAAGGCATGTTTAGAGCCTACAGAAAGATAACGAAAACCACCAGAGCAAACTTTTGAGGAAAATCGATTTCATAGGGAGGGAGCGACCTATGCATGCAAATCATCTGGGCTGCGAAACGGACACATTAAAATATGATGTTTAGATATCGTTTCTAGGTTGAGAAGGAAAGCAGAAAGATTGAGAGAAACATGGGTCTTTTCGTTTGCGAATTACATGAAATCAGAGCTTGTATAGTAAACTTAAGACTAGGATATGGCTTGCGTGGATCGATGTTCTCAAGTTGGGGCTTATGCATCGAATTTGCAAGTTTTCAAATGCTATGTCGATTTCAGTAATAGTTAGTTTGAGATATGCCTAGCTGAAACTACTAGTTTTATGCGGAGTAGTTTGCATAGGCCTACCAGTGGCTCTTTAGAAGCGATTTCAATCACAAATCCTTTAAAATGCGCTGAAGTTCACAAGGACTGTTCTCGTGAGCAAAAAAGGTGTGTTCTCAAGTTAACAAAACCTGGAACATGTGTCTGAACAGAGGTAGGCCTATGTTGAGAGCAGAAATTGGTAGTTTGGGTCGGAGTTTTCTTAGTACAAGGGATAAGGCTTTAAGTTTAAACTAACTGCGTGAGAAAAAAAACTGCGTCATTGAAGATTTTGACCAATGAAGTCGCTAAGTTCGACGGTTCCAATTATAATTTGCAAGAGAAACGAACCATTTCGAAAGAAGTGGTTTTGAAAATGAACATTTCTGCAGACTGGAAGGTGAAACTGTCCCTTGGAAGCGGGGCCGATATCTACAATTGGCGGTGGCGGGGACAGAGGCGATATGGCCAAGGATGGGGCAGGGCGTCGGCAGAGGCATCCCTTAGCCTACGGACCAATCCGTCTTTGTCTCGAATCCTATAAGTCCCAACTTTTACATATATCCTTTATAATTTTGTCGTAAAATTACGCCTAATTTGTTCGCAGTGTATACTCTAAAGACTAAATGCATCGTTTTGACATAGAAAATTATTACTTTTATAGATGTTTTGTATAGCAACGATGTTATTTGTAACTTACGCATGCGAAGATTTGACGAATCGGTAGTCGATTGGATATAGGCTAGCTGTCGACCTGTATGCATAAGTAGGCTAACGGTAGGCCTAAATATTGGTTCGATAATATTCCACAATGGCTACCATGTAGAGTTGTAGGCCTATGTCAACGCTCTTGAATAGTGAATAGTCCATCTTTACCGTGAATAGTGAATAGTCCATCTTTACCGTGAATAGTGAATAGTCCATCTTTACCGTGAATAGTGAATAGTCCATCTTTACCGTGAATAGTGAATAGTCCATCTTTACCGTGAATAGTGAATAGTCCATCTTTACAGTGGTCACTACATCATATCGAGATGATGTCTGCTATTCGGAAGAAACTGGTATCGTTAAAGGGCGATTTCTTAGTATAGTTGTCTTGTCTGAGGATTGGTCGTTTCTTAGCGACCCGGCGATTGTGACAACAGTAGAAATGTCTATAGCTAGGCCTATAGGATTTATCAGTGCATTCTATTCCATCCCAGTGGTCTTTTGTTATATCTGTTTCACGACATTATTAATTCTATTATATTGGTCTTTTGTTCTATCGATGTGTGGAATTATTGACGCGCCTAAACCTGTCATGTCATGTCATGGTTCTGGTCGATTGGACAACTAGCACATGTATCTGAGTCGCATTAAGCATGCTTATACATGTCAGAATACAGTTGTATTTGTATAGGCTACACATGTAGTATGTGTCTGATTGATCTTGTAAGCATGTATACAAATATACATGTATAGGTTTGTGAGTGGCAGGCCTATCCATATGCGCTGGTATAGATGTCAACTTGTCAAGGCTTAATGATATTTTGTTTCATTTCAAATTTATTAGTGTCATCCATCTGCTTTGTCCAGGCCTGGAACTGGTACTGTAGAGACCGGACGTTGGCGGAGTTTATTCTTCCGTATCGCAATGTTCGGTTCATACAGCGAAATTTCTCCAGATTAGTTGTAATGGAAGGATACTAGCCTATAAGAAAATGTCTCGCACTATGATAGAATCCATTATAATGCCATGGTTCACAGGTCGACGATAGAAACATAATTCGTAAGTGTCTTACAACTGTACAAAACATTTGTCTTCAGTCAGAGTCTATACACGTACATATAAAACACGACCATTAGCTTGAACGACGCATGATGCCACATGTTTTCATGTTGGATGACATTTCACGCTAGACTCGATGCATTTGCACGAAGTCTGACACAATAGATGGGTATATTTTTGGGACGCGGTGGTGTAGTGGTTATGTTCGATGCCTTGCATGTTCAAATCCACATTAAGCCGACTCTTTGAGCGCCTCTGAGTATTTTTTTGAAGGGGTGCTATATAAATACTCTGAATGAATGAATGACTCGTAGGGACTTTAGGCAAGTCCTTTACTCACAATTGCCCATCCCTTCCGAAATTCCAACTCAATGTCCGCGATGCAGTCGGAAGCGATTTTTAGTAGTAAGCCTACTCTTTAAGAGGAGTTATATCAAGCGCATATATATATATATATATATATTGTAAAGTCGCTTATGCATATGAGAATTTTTTTTAAAGTCGATTCGTACGAGAAAAAGTAAGACAGTGTCGTAAAATGAACTCTGCTTCTACCGCCGCTCTTGCCCCTGCCCCGCCCCAAGGAGGTTCGTTCAAACTCGCTGAACTGCAGCTCCCTTGGCATCGGAGAACCTTCGTGGGGCGGGGCAGGGGCCAGGGCGGCGGTGGAAGCAGTTCATTTTACGACGCGGTCTTACTTTTTCTCGTACGAATGGATTTTTTTTAAATTTTCATATGCATTAAGCGACTTTAGGGTGGATCGATTCTACAGGGAAAACATTATTTTCTTTGCTAACTACTATTAATAGTGAGGAAAAGTTGCCAATTGGTATAAGAAACATACAGTAATTATTTGGTAATTATTGTGGAACATCTTGAGGCTCCCCAAAGACTTTGAAGTTTTGCTCTATGGGACCTGTATACGGGCATTGGAAATCTTATGGATAATCGTGAATCAACGTCTTGTATTACAAATAACGTATAAAAAAATATTGCATACATCTTTGTTTGTATGTTTCTAAGTGCACTTGTTATAGCGCCACTTCAAGCTCCCTACTCAGAGGCGCTCAGAACTGCAGCTCGGACACTTCATCGGAGTTTCACGCCAAAGCTCTGAGCAATTGCGAGTGAAGGACATTCCCAAGGTCCATACGCGGCGACTTGAGGTGGATTAGAACCTGTAAGACAACGAGCATATCCACTACACCACCGCGCCCACATATCTTTACGCATTATGCATAACTAAGGTGTATATATTGTATACTAGCTGAACTACCCGGCGTTGCCCGGGAAATTTCGGCTTTTAATCCCCAGCCACGCTGACCCCGCTCCCATGCACTCCGCCTTTCTCACTCCGTTTTCTTCCATCGGCCCCGACCCGGTCCCAGCCTGGGGTGCCTGGCTTCTCCTTGAAATGTAGGTTTTTCGCCCCAACCCATCTCCCAGCCGCTCCTGCGGGGCGGATTCGCTCGGCATTTGCCGGTGAATCTTAGTTCTTTTGCCCAAACCAGTCCCCCTAAATAATGTACAGATGGCCTACATACGACGACACGGTATAATATTAATTACCGGTGTCCATTGTCATTATCTTGCGATCAACCGTTCATAATTATTATCAATGTTTTTAGTATCATTTTGCGAAAGCGCGCGCTATAAAATCGGCCGTCTAAAGGGAGGTGAAGAAGTGATGACGTCATGAATCTATGGATTCTTTGAAAAGAATTCCGGACCTTCCGGCGACCAATCTTAAATATTGCGTTAAGTTTCGGATAAAAAATTAAATGTTTCAAACTCGAGAAAAGGTAAGATTTTTGGATCGCGAATCCCGATAGTGTTGTCATGGGGTGGTTAGAAGTTGTTCTGTAATTATTTGAAAAAATCGGTCGCGTAGATGAGGAGATTTTGGTACTATAATTTTAATTCACCCGAATTAATTTCGGAATTATTTGAGCGAAGCGCAAACCCGCTTTTATAAATCCGACTTCTATTTATATAACAACTATTTTTCATCTACCATTTAGTTAAAAAAATCATTTCATTAGTCCAGCTTCTATTTAATTAGCAACAATTGCTGGTAAACGTGTTTTAGCGGATAAATTATTTTCACGCTTTTTAATACACAAAAAACGCCGCAAACTATTTCTGATAGCGTACATTTCACCAACTGATGTAACAGCATGCTTAAAATTTGGTAACGAGAAAAATATTGACAGAAAATATGTTTTTAAAATATCAAATTTCCCGTGCGAAATCGCCGTTCGAATCGCCATTGAGCCACAACATTTGACCGGAAGCTGGGATACGCGTCCAAACCATCGACGTAAATTGGTTCATGCGACTATAAATAGCGTAGGCCTACAAGCTTACGTCCAGACTGCGGTCCGAAGTTTAAAATACATCTGCTTTCGTTCACAAGTAGGATTGATGAGAAGGATTCTCGCTAAATAGAAGTCGGATTTGATACAAATTCAGGTACTTGATTTCTATCCGACCACCAAGACACCAACGTTTCAGCGTTGTTATCTTGAATAAATCCAATTTCTAGTTTATCGACAATCCTTTTAATCGATCCAGCTTCTGTTTAGGTAAGAAATTGTTCGATAAACCCCGCTTCTATTTCGTCAGGAAATATTTTTCATCGAATTTATGAATTTTGGTGGTCGGATAAAAAACAAGAACCCAAATTCATTCTTACCTAAATGGAAGCTGGACTGATTAGAATGTTCTTGCTAAAATGGAAGCTGGGTTAATAAAAATTATCTGGCTTAAATTGGAGCTGGATGGATGAAAAACAATTATTATTCAAATGGAAGTTGGATTCATAAAACAACTGATGCAATTGAAATATAGCTGGACTTTTACTTACTTATTTTTACGTGCTGTCTCATTGCACACACGCCGCACGCAACTTCCGGAAAGGGACAGAATTGAATAACAACTTCGATTGGCGGTTTGTTATGACAAAATATTAAAAAATTTCAATCGATTTCCTTCTTTTTAACAAATTCTAAGTATAATAAAACATCAGTTAGGCAATAACACGTTGGCAGAAATATTTTAACCGCTGAAAAAATTCGAAATTAATTCGGGTGAATTAAAATTATAGTACCGAGATTTCTTATCAAGCACACGTTACAACTTTGTATTTTATAGGTTTAGATTTGCATAGTGAGAAAGATCTGTAGATGAAATCCTCTCCTGTATCCTGCTATCGAAAAAGGCACAGTCAGCCAACCCAGGAGCTAAGCCATGTTGAGGCTTAGTTTCTAAGAGCAGTACCTTTACCTGATTAGAACCGAGATCGGGAGCCAGTGAATTTCAATAATCATTAATTTTGGCTGCTTACAGCAGTAAGTATTGCCAGTCGATCAAGTGGTGGACCTCACGTGCGTACGTCATACATGAGTTCTGGTATAGGCTTAGGCTCACTTTGATTGTTATTGTTCATTATTGCTGCCCAGCAAAATTTGGCTATTTTGTGGCTGGCTATTGGGACTTCTCTGATTTTGGAACGGGTTGCAGTGTTTTATTTACTTCTCGATTAATGGATCAGAGATTACATACACCTTACAATGGCGAACTGCAGCGCGCAGGAAGAATCGCAGTACTTGGATCCTACAATGTAGCTTGTACTGGGGTATTTTAAGGGTAGATGATTTTAACACAGTGGATAGACCATTCCCCATATTTCAAGATTCATAACCCATACCATTGACTTCGGAAATTTGTTTTAAAAGTAGCGATATTGCTGATGGGTTGAAATTTTGTCCGCAAGTCTCAACATATAGGAGATTTGACTTCACAAGTTACAAGCTGTGTTTAACCGTCGAAGATTGTTTATACATGCCAGAACTGTCATTATTTTAGAACTCTTATTAACCCATAGGAATGAAATTATGTATGAACTGAAATTTGAACTGCAATTATTTAAGAACTTGAATTAGAACTGAAATTATTTAAGAACTTGAATTAGAACTGAAATTATTTAAGAACTTGAATTAGAACTGAAATTATTTCAGAACTTGAATTAGAACTGAAATAGGAATTATTTTCAGAATAGGAATAGAATTAGAACTGAAATTAGAGTCTTAGAACTGAATTAGAACTAAAATTGGGAATCATTTTTAAAACTGAAATATCACTGCAGCAAATTAATGTTCAAGTTGATGAACGCACCTCAACAATGCGACAAGTTCTATGTTCGCGCACGTGCTGACTGCAATAATGGAAAGAAGTAGATTTTCCAGTGGAACAACAATGGGCATTAGGTTGTATTGTAGGCTCAACAATGCGTTTTTATTCGATTGTAAAATACTGGTCACTGGTGAACTGGATGAAACGAAGCAAATGTATCAATTGCACCATCTTTGCACCCTGGTTTGTCTTGATATTGAACCACTTCTGTGGGTACACCTCCACGATGTATGCCGCAAGAATCTGTGATTATAATAGCCTTATTTACTTGTCACGGTAAGCAAAAATGAACTGCAAAACTCGAGCATGTGATACAGGTGTAATTGAATCTTTTACCCAGATCTATTCACCTTGGACTGCTTACTGCTGTCATATATTCCCTACCGTTGACTGCTATTATAGGGTAGGCCCATCGCTTGATTTTAGTGCTTGGTTTTAGTTGATAGCTCGGTAGCATACGGCATCATTAAATTGTCGTATGCTGGTGCTCAAAAGATTGCATATATCCTCGCTTCGGGTTCCTGGCCAGAGGGACTGATGGAGGTTAGGCCATTATAGGCGTGAGAGATATGTCGGTACAACTGTTACTCTGATACATGCTGACACTGTTTGAAGGTTACGACAAAGCAGTCGTTCAACTTAAACTGTTTTATGGCTCAATCGGGTCTTGGTCTGAGGCATATTTGCGATCTCATACATCGCCCCTCCCTGCCACTTTGTTGAGTCTTATTCGATCCACTGGTTGACTCGACCTCTTTGCTCCCGTGTACTCACTGCCAGGGCTCAATCCAGATGGTGATTGCATAGATCTCTCTGTGTGGAATGGACTTTCACAATCAGTTCAATACGCCTTTCTCAGGTAGCTCTTTTCTCATCTTTGTCTTAACTCAAATCCTGCCTTTCTCTTGGGGTTGAACGCACTGCATGGGAGAGCTTCTTGCTGAGAGAGGCGCTTTATAAATGATCAAATACAATGCCATACAGCAGAACAGAAGTATACTGTATAGATTCAGATCATTGCAGCTGTGACATGATAAAAATATAACAAGGAATAAACAGAAATTTGCTAAAAACCGCCTGCAAACCATACAATTTTTGACATTGTAGTACAAACGATTTATGATCTCGTCGGGGAGCCTCAAGATGTTCTCCAAATGATATACACTTTTACACAGTTACTTACGTATACCAAAGGCAACTTTTCCTTACTATTAATAGCTGATACGATGAAAAAATAATTCGATCCACCCTAGCACTCACTCTTCGCTCGCTCATTCGCTAAATATTTCGTTCTAACTACATTTCACATACCTTCTTAAACGAAAAGCCCTACGTTTCTATCATCCTATGCTACTTTGTTACATGGAAACCCACGAGTTCCTTGCGCATTCACACATTCATTCCTCATGATACTAGAATTTTAGCGTTCTTTAATTCTAAAACTCTTCTTACCTTCCAACGTTTATTCTATGTATTTGTTATTTTGTCACTCCTTTGCATCTCACCATACATAATTTGTTACGTATACTAGACTTGTAAACACAATGCTGTTTAAATAAAATAAAATAAATATAAATAAAATTCTCAACTCAACTTTCTCACTCACTCAACTTAGAAATCTTCCTATAATTGAAACGCTGTCTTTGTCAGTGTCATTTCCATAATCTAGTCAGTTAGGCATATACATGTAAGTCCGTTAAGTAAATTCGTTTTTGCAACAAATACAATAATGCATCTAGTGAAATTCTCAACTTGATTTTTGCTCCCTCCCTCTCTCTTCTCTCTTCCTCTCTCTCTCTCCCCTCTCTCCCCTCTCACCCCCCGTCTCTCCACCCTCTCGCTTCCCGTCTCTCCCCTCCCTTCCTCCCTCCATATTGCTTTCTTTTACTCTCTGTCTTCCCCCTTTCTCTCCCTCTCCCTCTCTCCTCTCTCTCTTCCTCTCTCTATCCACCGTCTTTCCCAATCTCCCTTCATTCTTCCCTTCGTCCCCCATTCGTCCCTCTCATTTTCCTCCCTCCCCCTCTCTCGTTTCTTTCACTCATTCTCTCTTCTCCCTTTTTCTCTCTGTCCATCTCTCTCCCTATCTCTATTCACCGCATCTCCCTCCATTCCTCCGTCCCTCCCTTCGTCTCTCACTTCGTCCCTCCCTCTTTTTTACCCCCATCTCTCTCTCTTTCACACACTTTCTCTCTCTACCTCTCTCTCTCTCTCTCTGCTCCTTCTCTCTTACCCTCTCTCGCACTCCCTTCTCTCCCTCCCTTCGTCTCTCACTTCGTCCCTCCCTCTTTCTTCCCTCCATCTATCTCTCTCTCTTTCATTGTCTCTCTTTCTTTCGCTCTTTATCTCACTTTCACTCGCTCAATCACTTAATCATTCACGCACTCTTTTTCTTTCTCTCTCTCTTTCTCTCTCGTTCTTTCTCTCTCTCTTTCTCTCTCTTTCTCTCTCTTTCTCTCTCTCTCTCTCTCTCTCTCTCTCTCTCTCTCTCTCTCCCTCTCTCTCTCTCTCTCTCTCTCGCTCTTTCTCTCTCTCTCTTTCTCTCTTTTTCTCTCTCTCTATCTTTCTTTCTCTCTCGCGCGCGCTCCCTATCTGTCTCTCTCTGTCTCTCTGTCTCTCTGTCTCTGTCTATGTCTATGTCTCTGTCTGTCTGTCTCTCACACACACACACGCGCACACACAAGGTAACCGTATTTTCATAATGAAAATCCTCAATTTCATGTGAGCGACTTTGAACATTGAAATGCTATAATCTTATAAAGTTACAAATTTACGTTTCTCCATGTCTTAAATCGTTGTAACTTGTACTCGTGTAATTCCGAAATCTGAATTCTTGAAAAGCTTATAGTCAGTTAAAATATGAAATAGTACAAACTTGTAGAGCTGAAATCTTTCATACTAAAGACGCACCTTTGCTATGGCAACTTTTATTTTCCATAACAGTTACAACAGCTATGTGAATCTTCATTATGCTTCTCTGATATATAAAACTTATAATAGTTGTGTAAGCCGTGCATTCTACATCTGAAGCAGCTTTCATTATTCGTAGTACTTTATTGACTTCTAAATAATGTCTAAAATCTAAATGCTACCTATTTTACATGCCTAGATCGAAATAACTTACATACTTGCTTACTTACTTACTTACTTACTGCTCGAGTGTAATCATCCTAGGGGCGCTTCTGAGTTTAAGCTTCTAATCCACCGCTCGAAAAGCACGTATTTCTGGGTTTTAACACAACATTTAAACATATTTCGCATAAATGGAAACATCACTAGATGGTTTCTGTGTGAAATTTCTCTTAATGCATCAAACTTCTGTAACAAAACTCGAAATGCTTCGTCTCAGCAATGAATAAAGTGCCTACGGTTTCTTGGACAAAGTATGTAGGCTACCGAGCGTGGTCCATCAATTGGATATTTTAGTGCAGTACGAGCATAATAGGGTTGCGGACGTCGGCTGACAATGGGCAGTTTCTTGGACAGGGCACAAAAAGGTGACCGATCGACGGTCAACAATGTGCTATTGCATGCGATACGAGCACAAAAGGACGGCGTCGAGTTGAATGGAAGGACCTAGCGTCGGTCAACAATGGGCCATTGTTCGGAAAAATGGGCGGGTCTATTGTTCTCAAACCTGTAGTTATACCACTACTGTGATGCATCGGATAATACACTGGCATGCATGGAGATCAGCGCCTCCGCCCCGTAGGATTGACATGCATGTAAGTTTCCATTAGCGCCCTTGTATTGCATGCCGTCCGTTCTGTTAGTAGTCAAGATTTACGTTAGCCTATGTATGTGACGTGTGTACTTGTGAATTGTTTCAATTGCACAACAGTACTGTGCATTGTCTCGGTCGAAGTGCTTTGTGACCGGTTTCGGTCTGTCAAGCGGATTTTTCAATAAAGGAAAATTATTACTGTGACCTGTAATAAGATAGTTTATACAATCTCCATGTAGCCTAGTGCTTCAGTAATCCAGGAGGATGGATTGTTTAAGGATAAGAACTGCCACGACCTTAGACCATGTCGCAATCCGAAGGCGTAGATTTTGTACTCCGGAAACATAGGGCCATCAGAAAGTGCTGTATTGAACGAGCAGGAATGGAAAAAATCACGTGACCTACCCATAGGACAAATGGATTAGAAGAGTGAAATGGATCTGAAAGCATTGACACTATGATTTTCATACCGTACAGAAGGCACTTATAAACACGGAAAAGAGTAGTTTGTCACAATTAGCTTTTCCATTAGCTGATCGATGCATTTCATCAACTGCAGCTACAAAAGCATCAGGGGTGATGAAAGCATCAATTGCGCTCACTTAAACTAAACCGTTCTCAAATTAACCGCTTTCAAGTTACATGTATGTTCTTTGATGCCATACCGGCCATAAAGGTAAATGCGCATCATGGCAACGACCGATATTGCAGCATTAGACTGCGTGACTGCGCAAAACACAGACCAGTAGTTAACAAGTCTCGGTCGAAATGCTTACACGTATTATGTTCGTCCATGCTAACACATTGAACGCTAGATGTTCCTTTAAGTCTGTAGTTGGAACAACACCAGAACGACGTCTGTGTAAAGTAGATAGGAAATTTTGGATATAAATTTGAAACTGGCAAGACTGCAGCAGAAGAACATTCTGTTACATGTAACGACTACAGAGTGGACTTCGGAATGATGTAGGTAAACCTTCTCGTTTCCGTGAGGTTATAGCAGTTCAGATGCAATAGATTTGACTGTGCGTCGTTGGTAAAAGGAGGCTAAGTAAGCATCGAGAACAGATTGCATTTAACCATTCCACGTTGCAGAATCATGGAAGAAATAGGCTTACGCAAACTTAATAAAAATCCTAAATAATAAATAAGTAGTTTTAAAAGATTTCTGTAGAAGGATTATAAATTAATGTATCAACAGAATAAATATCTACAAACAGATTTGGTTAGACAATAGACATGCCATACTAGGGAATTGTATACAGGTTAAATACCAGTAAAAAGTAAATGACAGATAGACCATAATTATATACAGGCATAAGCATAGATCGAGGAAACTCAGCAGATACATCTAGACAGAAGAATATAAAAGGAACATAATATTAAGTCCTATTGTTGGAAAAGGAGGACTGTATTTTGCAAAGACACAGTAATTGAGCAGAAGAACGGTCATGGAAACTGAAATTCGACAAGAGCTGCGACGATTTGCAGAGACGACGACAATGAAAGGCGTCGGTCGGACAGTCAGAGCTGAGCGAAGAATAGTCAGAGTGTTCTGGATGGTGGCGCTTGTGTCCTGCTTTTGCGTTCTCCTCTATCAGATTTCTGCGGTGGCCATCAGCTACTCCAGCTTCAAAGTAATCAAGAACTCTGGAGTCGACTTCAAAGACCCCGAATTCCCCGATGTCACCGTCTGCAATCTCTTTCAGCTTTCTGATCTCGACCAGTTAGAAAACTATACGGCTTTTCAGCGGGACGTCGATATGTTGAAACAGAACAACACATTTGACACTGATCCAGACAGTGAGACAGTGTTGATTTTTCTAAGGTCAATTCCCACCTACAACGTTTATACCGCAACGTTATCTCAACCCCCAAACTCGTCACAGAACATTTCGTTCCAGTGTAAGTCATACAGTTGGGACCTCTATAAGCCTAGCCCTTGCGATGATTATTATCGGCTTGTGCCGCCCCTTCAGTGGTGCCAGACCATCAGCAGTGGGGCACAATCACATGCCCGTGCAGCACTCGGCTTGCTACTTTTCATCAATGCATCCAGGACGAACGCCTTTGACATATTCAACACTTGGATCCGTTTCAAACGTACGACCGGAGTGAGCGTCATGGTCCACCGGAGAGGAACACTTCCGGATCCACTGACTGCAATCTCAGTTTCACCCGGAACGGAGACGACCATTTTCCTGAAGCAGACGGACTCAACTCGTCTCCTTTATCCATATGGTAACTGTACCGAGAAACAGTATCTCGACCCTAGAAGACCCAATAATACACCCGCCTACGACATTGCTTCCTGTGTATCCTTGTGCCATCAGCGTCAGATGATTGATAAATGCGGCTGTATGGATCCTTACATGCAGTTCACCGAAAATGAACTTGGTAACCACACGTTTTGCAACAACATCACCAATTCACTGAGGGGCAATCCAAATGACGTCGTCGACTCGATTAACCGCGGACTACGCCAGGCAAAGTGCATGTTTAATTTCAAAGCTGACGAAACTAGATGCGACTGTCGACCTCTTTGCTTTGAGACCACATATGAAACGACGGTGTCAACAGTATCTAACTGGCCGAACCTGAACAACCAGTTGAGCTTCTATGAACGCTTCCATAGAAGCATTCCTGAATTTTCAGACTACGAAGAAATCGCTCGAGCGAAGACATCTGGAAATCTGACTTCCAAGGAGGTTCTGGAACGACTTCGAAGTATACTCTCGATCGAAGAGAACTTCATGCAGGTCTTCGTCAGGTTCGATAAGAAGATCGTCCATCTCGTGACTGACGTTCCAGCGATCACCTGGGAAACACTGGCCTCCAATCTCGGAGGATCTTTCAACCTCTGGTTTGGCATCTCCGTCCCAACTGCGGCAGAAATCATCGAACTTACTTATTCCTTGGTGATGATTTGGTGGCAACGCAAGAAGCCAGCAGTGAAGCCAGTAAAGTCTGTGGCCGGAAATAATGACATTATTGTGACAATAAACTCTGAAGCTTAAAGTGCAACTCCTTCTAGGTTTCTAGTCAATTAGGTTGAAACATTCTACTTAGGTTATACGTAGCCTATGTGTCGACCTAAATTGCACACTCGTCTTTGCTTATTATCCATTTATCCAATCGTATACAATGTTAGACTAATTAACATTCTAGGTATCATTATGTCATTTGTTTACATTTTAATTAATCTTGATGCACATCTTATCGGATTTTATTGGACATCATAGTTAAAATATTAGGAACTACAATACGACCTCAGCCACTAATTTATTTTAAAACGTAGATTTAACTAATAATTAGTCTAGCCCAAAGGTCTCAAACATGCGGCCCCGGGGCGGGCCGCGACAGCCACCCGGTTTTCAGTTTCAAAAAAGAAAGAAAGCGGTTAAAAACCGATTTCACTGTTCTTTTGCGATTTGAACCAATGTTCAAACGGATTTATGCTCCTTTTGCAGTGGACATTTAATCTGCAACAGCAGATCATTACATAGGCGGAGACCTGGGCGGAGCCTTGGGGGGCGGACGGAAAGACGCGAGATTTTTTGATGGACGAATGGCTGAGTGTCGCAGAAAAATTTCCATCTTTTGCCGGCCAAAATTTCTGACGACCGGCGAAATCTCGAAAAAATTTCTATTTTCGCCGCCAAATAAGTTGATGACCTTTTGTTTTAGTCATCCGGCGACGAAATCTCCAAAAAATTTATATTTTCGCCCCCAAAAAAGTTGATGACCTTTTTTTAGTCTTGACGCTCAACGATTGGGGAGACAAATGCATGGGTCGTCCCCCAACACCTTCATTGGAGGGGACCGTCTCCCCTGTCCTCCCTAGGTCTCCGCCCATGGATCATTATATACAGATGGATATGCTTTTGATGAGGTCACTTTGTCTGAAGTTGATAAGCTCCTTAGTGACTCATCCACCAAGCACTGCGAGCTAGACTCCTCTCCGGTCTAGTTAATTAAATCCATTCGTCATATTTTCCCCCATCCTAGTCCTGTTAATAAACTGTTCGCTAATAACGGCTACCCTACCTACATGTACCTCTCACAAGCGTGGTATTATTCGTCCTCACATAAAAATATCAGGTCTTGACCTTTCTGATTCTTCTAATTACCGTCCCGTTTCTAATATTTCCTTCATCTCCAAGCTGGCTGAACGTGCAGTTCACCTGCATCTTTCTAATTATGTTGAATCTAACTCCCTTCTACCTGTACTGCCATGACATTTCGGAACTCATTTTGGAGAAAGTCTTAAGGCCAACATAGATCTATTAAGCAACTTCAAAGATTTCCGACTTAGAATGGATTAATCTTCCTTTTCCACATCCACGGAGGATGAGCAGATGTACACATTGTACCATGGAAGGATGAGGTTATTGAGCTTGCAGTGGCACAGCTGGAGAAATTACATGTAGAGCCAAGTAATGACTAGAGCGAACTTATTGAGCTATCTAGCTGTTTTGCTCCCAAAACAATCGTTCACAAGACAATTTACAACAGCTTAAGAAACAACAAATGTGATACATGAAAACTGAACAATGTTAGGCTACAGACAGTGCATGGGAACAGAGGGTACCACTGAAAAGAAAAAATCCCGCTAGGTAGGGGCCCTAAGTGCAAGATAATCCCTGTAAGATGCTGGGAGATCACCGATTAGTTGTTGGAAGAACAGTAAAGAACAGTGTAATAAAAAAAACAGAATAAAGATGATACGACAGTTAATTTCTTTAATGCTAGATATGATTTTTGGCTATGTGTGCTCGGATTAATAGTTTAAAGTTAATTAAGTTAATTAATTGTTTTCCTCGGTGTCATCAAGGCCCTAGCTTAGGGGTTGTTTTGGGTGTTTGAGTACCCCCAGATAAAATAATGCAGAAATGAAATGATGCATTTACTAACACATGAATACGTTTCCGTTATCCAGTATAGTTATGCGATGTGCGTAATGAATCGTAGTAACTATTTAGACAATTAAAATATGAATATTCCTCTCACAATATGAACCTCGGCACGTTCTGCGGCCAGTTTCAACCAGATCACGGAAGTCTCGTGGACCTTAATAAAATTACTCAGTTTCCAATGTTGATAGTCGAGGCTTTATTCTTAAGAGTGTCGCATCCCAATTGTTTGGATTTCCACACTGTAATCATAGCTTTTATAACTGTCATCTTCACAAAATCATTCATGATTTCAGTGCTCATTGACATGGCTTAAGACTTCAATATATGTCCCCTCCCATTGTTTAAAATATTTTTTTCAATTTCCAAACTCTGATAATAGCATTTTAGGCTGTCATCATAAAAAAATTGATCATTACCGTAAACAGTGGATAACACTGTAGAAATTTATAATGATATTTTCGAAATATTGGGAGGGGCACCTTCGTCCCCCCACCACAAACTTTGGAGGGGACCGTCCCACATGTAACATCCTATCTAGTATTGCAGATTGTCATTGATTGAATGCTGAAGTTGGTATACTGCCAACAAACTCACAAGGCACTCTGTTAGGCCTATGCGTTTATCATGGTTGTGAGCCACCATGCGGCTGACATAAGTCAATGGCAATAGGCGTGCAAATAGATGCGCCTCCAGCCTCCCTCTACAGTCCTCCGATCCGTGTCCGTCTCTGATTCTACTTTTGTCTAGTTTGTTGCTTGTCCTTCTCTGTACATGTCTGTCTAGCATACAATGCGTGTGGGAGTGCAGAGTCTTGAACAGATGTTGCAGTCCGGTAGGTCTATATAAGGTCATTTCCATTGTGGACAGTTACCACAGTTCAGTCTGCCTTCGCTTCGAAGATACGTAGTCAACTGCCACCGACAGAACAAATCGTCATGAAGGTCCTCTTGGTTTTACTCGTTGCAACGGTGGCTGCTGTCTTTGCTGGATACGAGAAAGCCACATCGTACGGTCACTACAAACCCGGACTCATACACGTGTAAGCTCAACTTTCGTCTACAGCAGGATACTTATTGGAGTACTGGCTTCCATGCAATGTGCATTCATGCTACATGTGCATTTTTGATGATCTTAAGGTTTACAATGCTAGTAACATTATTTCGGTTACCCTTCACCTAATTTCTAATGTATAATATTATTTAAATCTTATGTTGCTAAATGAACTCACTTGGGCGAGGAAGAACAGCCATCTTGTGGACCAGCCTTATGCCGATGTTCGATCCAGAACCGTAGCCAATCATTTATAAGCATATCAATTGCCGCTTCGCTATGACGAAACTTGCTAAATTTTGAATTCTGCAATTATTAGGTGTTGACAATATTGCTGTTTTGACGTCGTATGAGGAATCCGTTTTGCATAAAATTTATATTGCAAGTTAGCATCATGATATTTTATGAATCTTAATCACTCTCTAAGCACCACTGCTGCCGCTCCTATAGGCATACGAGTCATAAACAGTTCACCGTATACTCCATTTTGGTAATGTGATTCCGTTGTTTGTGCTCTGCGCTTAGGTGCTATGTAAGCATATCAATGGTGACTCTTAATGAGCAGCGCATTATTTGCCCACACAATTATAGGCCATGTAATTTTAGCATCACTTAAATTAACGCAGACAGTGCTTCCGTAAGTTATTTATGATGTTAAGCTAAGCCATAGGCGGGAATTCGTCCAAAAGTTGGTGGGAAGAGCAAGCGCATTTTGAGTGGACAGTTGAGTGGGCTGACGGATGAGTCGCCGACGACATTGTCATCGACCCAATTTTCTGACGACCTTTTTTTAGTAATTTGGCCGAAATCTCATGAAAACATACAATTTCCCTGTCCAAATACCGGTAGCTGATGACCTTATTATTTTTTTATTTAATATTTTTTTCAGTCTTTACTTCTTTATTTCTCTTTTACCAGAATTTATTGATAGGCTATGTCCTAACACTGTGTAGTAGAAATGTCCATGCTATTTATCAATATTTCTTAAATGTTGGGGGATATGACCATAATAAGTTTGTGGTGTGGGGAACGGTCTTATACCACAGGCATTCTCCCCCCCCCCTTAAGTCTCCGCCCATGAGCTAAACAATGTTGAGCGTCTTTGTTGCCATAATATGCTGAATAGCCCGATGAAGTAAAAACAACAACCATGAATTTGATGAAAATAATCTATTTCACGGATCTTGGTTTCAAATACAAGCCAATAATTATCGAGGTTTCTTCTTGTGCAATTGTTTTCTAATGGTATGGATCACACTGTAGGCCTACTTGCTGTGCAATTGATATTCAAAGACCTGTGGATTCGATCAGGAATTATTTGATGACCGTTGGAAATGAAATGCGAATGTCTTGATCACAATAATTATTGAATCGTTATTTTTTCCCAAAACAGACCAGATGGCGTTGCTTCCAACTATCAAAATGCAGCACGTCAGCTGTACGTTAATCACGTGGCTGAACACGTGGGCTCCGGAACCGGAACCGCTCGTTGGGAAGGCGTTCCTGGAACTGGAGGAAACTACGGTCGCCTTGGATACGGTAGCTCAGGCTACGGTGGTCATGGACACAACGACGGATACGGATACACTGGATACTAAGTTTATTAATTGACGACAGACGGAAAGAAAGCAGAAAGGAATAGACTGTGTCTCCTCGTAAACCGATTACCCATGTAGATTTTAATGTTCTTGAAAAACTTTAGTTTGAAAAAATTGTTTGTAAGAATCAATGTTATGTGTTCGCTATTTGATAAATTTTAGCTGAAGCTAAAGAAATCTAGACAAAAGAGAACTCCATGCTATGACTGTTAGTATAGGCTAAGTATATCTTTAGTCGGCGGGTGTGAAAAAGCGATAGTCAAAATATAACCAGCATCATCTGCAGCATCATTATTACACGGCATCAAGTGGTTTCTGCGCCCAATGTTTCATCAGAATAAACAGATTTTTAGAAAGTATTGTCATGAATCAACAGTCATTGTTTAGCATATTTCATTAGATTACAAGAGATCACAAAAACAATGCAAATCAGCGATTATGAAGATGGCCTCATCTAAAGACAAAATCTAATAAACCCAGGATTACGCTACCTTAGCCTATGTCACAATGTGACCTGTCACGCTGCAATGTTTCGTTTCTTTACTTTTGCCTAATTTAAACGTGGGGCTAAACCAATATTAATATTTAACTTGACACTATGACGCAGGGCAGGAAGGAATTGTATAATAAATTAGGATGGCAAATTTGTCATCATAAGAAGAAAATTGTAAAAGGACGAGAGGTGAGCCAGCTAAAAGATCAGCTTGGGCTTACATTGCTACAGGCCTAACGGATGTAGCTACTTAAAAAGTAGAAGCATCGAAGGGAGTTTCGAATCAAATTGTGCGTTTTAAATATCACAACGTATTGAGCATTGAATTAATCATCCGATTTGGAAGTGAATCCAGAAAGGTGAACAGTTTTAAAGATGCTACAATGTTCAGATTATCTTAGAGAGAAACTTAGGCAAAACCATTTTCCAAACTTACCGACTTGAATAGAAAATTGGTAAGAGCTCACGTGCACGCTCATGGCCTACAATAATAATCCGCAGTGAGACTCATATATGCAAATGGTAACGTTCTGTCATAAAAAAACATAAAGTTATGAAGATGACAGGTTTATAATACTTTACCATTTTTCATTGGTTTTATAGTTTTTAATTCTTTTCTGTATGATGCTCTGTAGTAAGTAGACAGTCTGACTTGAGTCTTTCTGAGTCATTAACCCCAGATCGGCCTAGTATTCTCCGACCGAAAGAAGCGCTGAATCTTTGGTAGAGGAAATTCGTCTCTCTCATGGCAAAATCATCGAACTACAAGGATGTTATAAACGATTCAGCTTAAGTAAATGCCAGAAAAGTTGCTTGTTGATTACCACGAATTTAAAAATTAAAATTAGATTACTAACATCAAGAATTGATTAAAATCAAAATGTACACTTTTTGTACATTCGTACCCACACTTTTGCTATTTCCACGTGTTTTCTTTAAAACATTGATCAGAAAACCCAAAGATGGTTTAGGGCCCGTGAATGCTCTGTCCAGGGACCCGAATTTATGTCGGCGGGCCTGGCTAAGAAAGAGAGCGTCAATTCAAGGTGCAGACATACGACGCTTCAAATTCAGTTTGCTGAAATTTCTGGTCACTAAAATGATTATTTAAGTTTTTCATGATCTCGAGGGTTAGCATAGCACTAGTTCTGCATTACACCCCATAAGGAAAACAGTAAGATGTTAAACTCGTCAGTGATATCCTTGCATAATGTAATCGGCTGTATACTGGAGACTTCTAAGTCATTAGGCCTAAGTATGTGTCCTCACCCGTCTGCCAACCTCAGCCACTTCTCTCCATCCGCTACTCTCACTTGACCGGTGTAGGCTATACAATCCCTCTGTCTTCCTTGATAACTGCTGGTTCAAATGCCTCTAAAAGACTAAAAAAAATTCGGCGGTAGACCAACGAAATTTTTTGTCGGCCCAAGACAAAAAAAATTCGCCCCCATCCAAAATTTCTGCCTCTGTACTCGTTCAACTCAGATCGAAAACGTACGTCTGTAGTCAACGTTCACAGTTCCACTAACACGAAATCGCCAGCTGCCAAAAGGTTCATTGGCTGCACTTGTGCGCGCAATCTGAATTACAGTACGTCATTATATCATGTAAGTCACTTTGAGACTTCAAGAAATAGTAGGCCTAAGCAAAAATATGTCTAAGTCGAGTCGAGTCGGTGAAACAACGATCAATTCGACTTGGCAAGACTCATGATAGACTCGAATTGCAAGTTGATCGAATCGACGATTTTTAGATCGACTCGACTTGGCAAGACTTACGATCGACTCGACTTGCAAGTCGATCGAGTCGACGATTGTTCGATCGACTCGACTTGGCCGAGTTATGATCGACTCGATCGATCTACTCGATCGACTGCGGGGTATAGTTGCCACTCGGACTCACTCGGGATTAACTGTACGGTATGAACTGTCGAGGTATTCAGCGTCGTGCAGCCTTGCTATCCCTAATTTTGCTCTGTTAAAACATTGCAAAATATGCATTGAGCAGAAGATTTAACGGGTAAAAATCATTTGACTAAAAGTGTGGAACTTTCTAGTTTCTTTAGTTAACGTTTGCGTCGACTGTTCCAATCATTGTCCAATAATAAAACCTAGTATCCATATCCGTTGTTGCGTTCATATCCAGAATAGCCATAGCACGCATATCCATGGTGACCGTAATTTCCACCAGTTCCTAGTACGCCTTCCCACCGAGCGGTTCCGGTCCCCGAACCAACGTGTTCGGCCACGTGATTAACGAACAGTTGACGTGCCGCATTTTGATAGTTGGAAGCAACGCCATCTGGTCTGTTATGGAAAAAGAAAGAATCAATGATAAGTGGAAACGAAAAAACATTTGCAGAAATTTCTAACCACTCTAAGTAACTGGTTCCTAACTAATTACTTTAGCAATTGATAAGGTAGAAACGTTGGAGATTTAAACTACAAAGTCAGTAACAAAGGGAATAAATCAAATAAATAAAACCCTTGGGGGGGGCGGTAGCGCAATGGTTAACACGCTGGCGTAGAGTGCGAGAGGTAATGAGTTCGAGCCCCCGTTGGGCGGATTTGCTTTGTAGGCTGCTATTAGCGCCGTGTAATTACAAAGCTGTCTGTTCAGTTAGTAGTTAAGTTTAATTAAGATTACTGCATAACTTGCAAATGTAAAGCGCAGTGCGCCTTGCAGGTGTTTAATTAAAGAAAATATACTATTATATTATTATTATTATTCTATTTGGAGGTAGGTCTAGAAGCAGGGCGTTGTGCTAGATGTTCTAATGTAGAGCAACATATTATTTTTAGACCGGAATTGCAATTGTAATAAATCTGACAGGCGAGCATTCTCTCATTGCATTCTCCATTGTTCCGCTATTGATAGTGTTGCACGCAGCGCTTTTTATATTTCGATTCTAGGACGTTTCATCCCAGGACGATTCATCCTCGGACGGTTCATCCCGGACGATTCATCCAGTGGACTGTTCATCCCCGGACGTTAGTAGTAGGGTAAGGGAGAGTTCTACTCCACCAATTAAAAACCCATTAAAAACCCATTAAAAAGCCATTAGTCACGCTCCAATGACGTCACCGGCCACGCCCCCTATTCATTGAAAGGTCATTAGCCACTGGCACAGCAATTAAGAAGAGGTGATTAAGATCTCGTTAATGATATGCCCTCGGGTAATGACTTTACGACCAGGTGATTAAGATCTCGTTAATGACGCAGGTGTTACGCCCTCGACCAGGTGCTTAAGATCTCGTTAATGACTTGCCCTCGGGTAATGGTTTTATTACGCGCGATGGAGTGCGATAACAATCTGTAGGGCGCCGCAGCCCAGACGATATAATTACTGAATGTCCAGGCATCACCGAATCTTTTGTTTGTGATTTAATAAACATGTGTGAAGTGAATATTCTTGTTTTATAACTCTTAGTATTTTTCCCCAATTGTAGGCCTATCTTCATCATCATACTCCATTTCTATTCTCCCTGACCTGAAAACGTTAAGTGCTAAATCCTACAGTACTCGATACAATTCTATCCAACCCCTATGTGAGTAAAAGAACCACAAAGTCTACGAGTTGATAATGTGTTTTTTTTTCAGTCACAAACAACAAATATTAAAGCAAAATAGTTAATGTTGAAATAAATCTAACCACGTTCGAATGTTCCAAGTCGCAATTTCGAAAATGTCTTTCCATTCAAACGAATATCTCCAGCCAACGTAGGCTATACAATGTCTTTGACGTCAAACGAACAAGCAAAGTTAAGCAACATTTAAAATTGTCTTTCTACAAATCTATACATTGTCTTTTCCAGCAAGTGAATATGTAAAGTTCAACAACATTTAAAATTGTATTTCTACAATTCTATACAATGTCTTTTCCATCCAACGAACATGCGAAGTTAAGCAACATTTAAAATTGTCTTTCTACAAATCTGCACAATGTCTTTTCCATCCAACGAACATGCGAAGTTAAGCAACATTTAAAATTGTATTTCTACAAATCTGTACAATGTCTTTTCCATCCAACGAAAATGCGAAGTTAAGCAACATTTAAAATTGTCTTTCTACAAATCTATACAATGTCTTTGACATCAAACGAACATGCAAAGTTAAGCAACATCATATTATACAATATTTACAATTTGAATTTACAACGAGTTTATGGATCAGAAGGACTAGCATTTAAGCGACACATGGCCGTAGGCAAGCGAAACGCTATTATTTAACAGATATCTCTTGTCGTCGTACGGCGAAAGAGCAGATTTTGAAATTTCGGCGGTGTGTAATTGATGTTTGACACTTCGAATCGTATAAAATTTTGCGGTGGTCGACGTTTCGTCGAACAGACAGTTTGCGTAATCTCGGTGACGTATGTATTTGGACACGCACGACTTTTTCACACCTTTGGCCGTTTTCTTTTCGTAATCCTTGGGAAGCAAAAGACTATACATTTTTGATCGTAAACCCACAAATTCCAAAGGTGGTTGCCCATTCGACTCATCTTTGAACTTGCCGATCACTTTCGCATTAGCTTTGCTATGCAGAAAGTGATCGGCGGGGTAGTCGGATGTGTCGTATTCGGTCCTGTGATGACGCATGTCCAAATACACATCGTCGGTCCGAATATGGTAACACAAACTGTCTGTATCGGTGAATAATAACTTTGCTCTTTCACCGTACAACTTCTGCATATGTTCGTAGTGAAATCGATACATATGCAGTTTGGAGATATCCAAAATACTCATGCCGACGTATATTGGCTTGTCCAGCATCACATCAGATTTGATCATTTGGATGGCAGTGAGGTCTTCATTTATGATGCTGAATGACTTGAACGTCGGCCGAGCTATGTAGCGTTTCGCTTGCCTCTCGTTCGTTACAAGTCTCACATCCAGATGCTTACGGTTATTCTGCATGGTCTTCCCGTACACCGAATTGTTCATTAACTTGAACAGGTCTTTCTCGAACGAGTTAGCGGCCATCTGCCGCTTAGCGGTGTTAAAATCAATATAGGGTTTCAACCATCGAGATTGGTCAAACTCTAGGATTCTGTGAATTTTGGTAAGCCTAAGACCCATTGCCACGTAGAACTGCAAGTTTCTGTAATGTAGGACGTAATTTACCTTGGAATTTAAATTTGGTATCAATTTCTGAATTTTATTGTTATTGAATTTGATTCCCAATTTGCCGGCCAATTCATTTGCATAAGGGGAAAGTATGTCCTTCGTTATCGCCATCTTTTCGGGAGCTAGCGGATAGTCATTATGTGGATTGTGCAGATGAGGTGGATATTCCATATCCACCTCAAGAATGTACCCCTTCAAATCGTCTTCATGTTTAGAACTCACATCGAAATTCTCGATTTCTTCGGGGTTCAGGAAACGGAATTTGCCTGTCGGTAATGGTTCGCTCATAGCGAAGCCATACAGGTTGTTGCAGTCCAAGTACATTATGTAACTTGTTTCTGCTGTGGCATCATATCCTTGAGCGAGATATGGGTTGTTGGCTTTGGCGTATCGATTTGTTATCATGCTCACCCCGCCTCGCATTCCCTTCTCGACGAAAAGGAACTGATCAGGATCGACGATCAATTCCAGCGAGACATCGGTCATCTTGAGGCATGCGTCGAAACTCAGACCTGGACTTGAAAAATAATGTAGCGGATCCAGCCGATAGAAATTCGAAGACATCTTACGAAATTCTTCGAACACATCGGCTAGAAGCACTACATCAGTCTTCAAGTACAGATCGTGATAGTCTCTCATGGAACGCATGCCAAATTTTGACCAGATGTCTCGAGCATGTGAATAATCGTCATCACTGATATGTTCATCCACCAAACGACTGAAGAACTGATCTTGCGGGGGCAAGCATGTCTCGTACATTCTTTCCGCACAATCCATATATTGATATGGGTAGACTCCTTTCCGAAGCAACGACTTGAATTGATCATCGTTCGGATGGAGCCTACGCATATGAACGAATTTGGAATTTCCGTCTTTTGTTAAATTTTTCACCAAGGTGTCTAGACTGCAGTTGAGAAATTGTAGGGAATCCACGAAACGTAGGCCATCGATTTCAAACGCTAGATATTTCTCCATGTTGTTGGCGATAACGAAGACATCCTTCGAAGCGAAAAATCGGGACAGATGCTTGAGGATGATATGTGAATCGTACCCCTTTAGGTTGTGAAATACAACAGGGATGAGATAGTTGTATTCGTTCTCCCCAACTTTCGACCTCTTGTACTTGTACTGCAGGTTACAATTGTTGCAAAGCGCGGAAATGAATTGGCCGGTTACGTGGCAATGGTGTCTTACTTTGCTTTCTTTCGTAAGATTGGCGTCGCATGATGGGCAATTGGTACAATTTGCAAAGGCGGTCAATTGTAAGTCCGAAAGCGGTGTCATGGGTTCGTTCTTAGCCAGAATTTTGTTGATTCGCACTTGCTCCGATTTTAAATGTACAAAGAACGCGTCAACGACATTGTCGCCACTATAAACGTACGGTCGCTCGTTGTTATATCCGTCGATGGCCGAGACTGTCAGGCAGCAAAATCCGCTTGGGGTGTGGGTATCACAAAATTTCGTCGAGTTACCGGCGTCAATATCGGTTTTGCAAAGGAAAGATTCAAAGTCTGCGTATATTGCGAACGGAATGGGCATTTGATTTTGTATGTTTGAAAATTTCAATATGTTATTTTCAGGAGAGGGGTAACGGACTTTTTGAACGCCATGGATATTGCAGTCCGCGATGTGTTTTCGCAACCCCTCTTCGTATTTGAAGCAATGAAGACAGAAAGGACATGGGAATGTTTGACTATGATGTGAATTACGGCCGGATAAGAGACGGGAAAGATTTCGAATTAATATATAATGCCTTCTCTCGCCCTCACTCAACAACAGCAAATTAACCGTGTGTTTTCGATCTCGGTGTTCTGAAGCGAATAATGGAACGAAAGTATGATCTTCGTTCGAGCTGATGCAGATAACATTGATCGCATAATCGGGATTCTTGGTTTCGAATAATGGTATTTGACCAATCTCGATGGGAAATGCTAGACCTTCTGTGCTTAATTCTTGCATGTATGGGGTGTATTTCGACACACGCTCTGCATTTTTAGTCACGTGATGGACATGAGCGAGAACGCTATATACAAAACATTTATCGTCCTTATTCATTATGTTTAAAGTAGCCTTCTTATCCGCCAGCCACTTCGGACTTTGAATATATGAGGATCCACCAATGGGGTCGTATTCGGCCGTGTGTAATACAAGATTATCTACACAGTCGATAGACCAGCCGGACCCATCGTTGGTGAAGGTGTCGGCCAACGCCTCCAATCTGACTATCGCATCCTCGAGATGTTGATTAGATGACGATTGATTTAACAGAATTGCTGGATTTGATTTGAAATATGCTGTGGTTGTCCTGGTGCTGCCTTCGGCGTCTTCTCGGTTGAATTTAAAATCAGCTGCCAGATACCATTTTATAGGGCTGAAATAAAAATAAAGCTTCGCATATCATCGAACTGATGATTTAATTCATTTAGGATTAATTAAAGCTTTGTTACAATGTTTAGGATTCAAATTATGAAAGAAGAGCATACCCTTTTCCGGCAAGCTGTTGCTCCAATGTGGAAGAGATCACATTTTCCAGATCGTGAATGATCATGCGTACGTCTGAGGCGTTCGGATCTGTTGGTAATTGTTCCTGCTCAAAGACGTTCCTCACGGATGTTCGAACACGATTGGATGGTGGTCTTAGGCATGTGTTACAGGTTGTTGAATTGTCGTTGAAGAACTGAGATTGTCGACGAAGATGGCAGATGCTGCAGATTCTCCTATTTGCGCAGATTTCGCACAAACCGTTATCGTTCAACCTCGTCTTTTTGTAGGCAGAGCAGTTGCGACAGTATGTGTCCTTTTCTTTAAAAAGATACAAAACACATCCGTTCAAATATCTAAAACTTAAAATATCGGGAATAAATGTTCAATCTGAAACCATTCACATAAGATAAATTTGAAATCATTCACATAAAATAAAATTGGAATCATAGAATAATCTTTCACATAAATTTCCACATACTTTGAATCTTCGACGAGGTTGATGGTTCGTCGGCTGCACGTCTTTTCAACCCTAACAAATTTACCAATGTAATAATTTAACATCGAAACAATTGGAAAATAATGAAGAATCGAAAATTTGTATGACAACTGAAAATAACAAAAACTGAAATTGGAACAACTTAAAATAAATGAAGCTGAAATTATAAATTTGTCAGAAAAGTATATTTCGATGAAGGGTTGTTCAAACAATGACATACCTAGATTCTTCGAATCTTGTCGTTGAAGTCTGAAATAAGAATTTCCATCGTCCATTCTTAGAGCCCATCGACGATCCAATTCATCCATGGCGCTCTGATATTCGGAATCTGATATATTTCCGTCGATTAAAGCTGAAATATCATATAAAACGAATAATTTAGCAGAAGTTAATATCGAATTCTTATACTCGCAGTTCATTTGTAAGATAATTTGAAAGTGTTTACACATTTCCGAAAGTTGTTGCTAAAAAGTTCACCAACATACTTTGCTGATGAATGAAAAACAAAATGACAATTGAAACTGCATCGAAACCTAAAATTAACGAAAACTGAAATCAACGAAAACTGAAGTTATCGAAAACTGAAATCAACGAAAACTGAAATTAACGGAAACTGAAATTAACGAAAACTGAAATTATTGAAAACTGAAATCAACGAAAATTGAAATTAACGAAAACTGAAATAAACGGAAACTGAAATTAATGGAAATTGAAAATAAAAATATATATATTAATAATATATTAATAATATATAACAATATATAATAATACATAATAATATATAATAATAATAGCAATATATAATAATATTATATAATTTTTATAATAATAATAATAGTAATAATAATAATATACAATAATAGTAATATATAATAATAATATATTAATAATATAATGATATATATATATATATATATATAAAATATTAAAAACACTTTAAAAAAAAATTTTTTTCTTTAATAATAATAATATATAATATTATATAATTTTTAAAATAATAATAATAATAATAATATTATAAAAAAATATATATATTAATAATATAATGATATATATATATTATAATAATATATAATATTAAAAATAATTTATAATAATATATAATAATAATAATATTTATACATGATATATCATTCACATATATATATATATATGAATTATGTTATATTATGATATATACCATATATATATATATATATATATATATATATATAATATTTTATAAATATATGATATATGCATGTATGATATATATTTATATCATTTGAATGGTTATATATATATGCTGTATATATATATATCATATTTATATGTGATATGCATGATTATATAATATATATGATGTTTATATATATATAAATATATGTAGAAAATTTATAATATGTCCATAATATATAATGCAAATATAGAATGATTACCAATACGCTAAGTAATAAAGACAAATATAATTCAGGCCTTATAATAGGCTAGGATAAATTTTTTTAAAGACTGCAAAGGTTAATGGTAACCAAAAACAATAATAAGTGTTGCTTGTTTCACAAAATAGCATTGGTACTTGGTTGAATAAAGCCGGCACAATAAGAATTTTATTAACGATATACGAGAATGATATATAATTATATCCATTTTTTCTTTCAGCTTTCTGTGTTTTGTTTTGCAAATTGTTATGTTTCGATCGTTATGACTCTTAACATCGTTTCGGCCAGTTAGTGCTTAGATCGCCTCTGAGTAGATATCTTGAATGGGGCGCTATATAAATTCTCAGAATGAATGAATAAATATATCGTGGTACAAATCAATAAGATATATAAAAATTGTTTAGAACTGTGAGATTGATTATTTGCAGTTACGAATCAAAATTACTTACAAGACTGCATTGTGGCTATCGTTCAAACGCTTTTGAAGTAGAACACGAAGATTCAATCGATGCTGATGAAAATTGAATTCGAAGTCCGATAAATCTGCTGACTGTGTAACTATATCTCTGTTGACGTTGAAGAAAACCCTCTGCAAATTCCAAGTCGAATGAAAGAAGTTGGCGACTGTCGAATTTTTTATAGGCTAGTAGTCATCGCGTAGGAATATAACGAAGTACTCAGTTAGGTTGTGTGCCTACGCACATAGGAACCGTGTGGCGAACTATTTGCTCTTTCTATACGTCACTACCGGAACTACTTTTCGCACACGATACCTGTGCAGACATGCCGGCGCCAGGAGCCTGGACATACTGCGATTATATCGTCTGGGATGTGGCGCCATACAGATTGCTATCGCATCCAGGGTGACGCCATCGCGTGTAAAGAATACCTGTGCAGACATGCCGGCGCCAGGAGCCTGGACATGCTGCGATTATATCGTCTGGGATGTGGTGCCATACAGATTGCTATCGCATCCAGAAAATGCTCTATGCTGCGTCGCTGCAATTCGTGCAACAGGGACCAATAGCAATCCCTTCTGTGCAGAACGGAGAGGCGGTGGTCATGGGTACTAGTGGAGCAACAAAGCTCTTGCAAGTATTGTGGCGCAATTCCAAGCTGTCATTGCACATATAATATAATATATAAATATATATATAATATGTATTGTATTTATATATATATATAAATATATATATATATAAATAATGTATGTATGAAATATAATTATTATATACAAGATATATATTTGTCATCGTTAATACGTATATAAAATAAAAAATATATAATGATATATTATATATATATATATACATGACATAATAAATATATGTATATGATATGTTATATAATGTGTTATAATACATTATAATATATATCTTATATATATATATATAAAACATTTATAATATATTGTATATATATATAACATATATATATATTAACATATTATATAATATGTATCTTATATATATACATATAAATATATTATACATATATAAATATATATATATATTATATAACAGTATATGTATATAATACATTATAACATATTATATAATATATCTAATATGTGCATATATATATAATACATATATATATTATATAACAGTATATGAATATAATATATTATAGCATTATATAATATACACCTTGTATATACATATATATAATACACATATATAATATATAATAACATATATGACATGTTATATAATATGTTATAATATATTATAATATATCTTATATACATATATAATATATATGCACATATAATATTTTATAATATATTATAACATATTATATCACATATATATATATATATATATATCTTATATATATATATACATATATTATATATATATATATTATATAACAATATATGTATATAATACATTATAACATATCATAGAATATATTATATCTATATGCATATATATATATATATATATATATACATAATATGCATAATATATTAAATATAATTATATATGTATAATATATCTATTATACATTAATAATACATATTATATATTTATATATATGTAGTATATAGTGTATATGTTTATAATGTATATATATATATATAATAAATATATATATACATATAAATATAATATATTATAAAATATGCTTATATAATATATGATGTATATTTTATATATATATATAATATATAATATGGCCATAATATAGTCATGCAAATATAGAATGATTACAATAAATAAAGACTTAAATTTAATTCAGACCTTATAGGTTAGGATTTTTTAAAAAAAATTTTTTTTTAAAGACTGCAAAAGGTTAATCATCTGGTGATAAAGCCATTACCTGAGGGCACTGCACACCTGCACGTTTTCCATGTGGGTAGACATACCGGCGCCAGGTGACTGGACATCCTGCAATTATATCGTCTGGGCTGCGGCGCCCTAAAGATTGTTATCGCACTCCATCGCGCGTAATAAAACCATTACCCGAGGGCAAGTCATTAACGAGATCTTAAGCACCTGGTCGAGGGCGTAACACCTGCGTCATTAACGAGATCTTAATCACCTGGTCATTACCCGAGGGCATATCATTAACGAGATCTTAATCACCTCTTCTTAATTGCTGAGCCAGTAGCTAATGACCTTTCAATGAATAGGGGCGTGGCCGATGACGTCATTGGAGCGTGACTAATGGCTTTTTAATGGGTTTTTAATGGGTTTTTAATTGCTGCACCAGAACCGGCCCTTACCCTACTACTGACGTTTCATCCCCGGACGATTCATCCAGTGGACGTTTCATCCCCGGACGTTTCGTCTCCGGACGGTTCATCCACGGACGATTCATAGAGCACATTAAATTTTTTTCATTAGTCGGCAGGGTAATACAACGTCCCGGTGAAGTGTAACATGTTCTATTGTTCTATCATCACCTATTAAAGTGTCGACGGCTTAGAGTTGTAGGCCTACGTTCAATTGGCCGTTGTTTACAATTCTGTACACCACAGTACGAATGCCAATGAACAGTGGAACAACGTCAGACAACAACGTTTAACAAAACGACATGGCATTCGCTTTTAGGTTCGAACAGTAGGCTACTTGTTAGAACGCTTTGAATTTTATTTCTAGATTAATTAACCGATGGCGACTTTAATTGGTCGGCAGAGTGAGACGTGCTGTTGCAGGATGCGGAAGGGCGAATGTCCTGATAATTATATCTTAGGGCAATTGCCCATTTGTGGCGCACGTAACATTGCGTCCACTGGATGAATCGTCCGGGGATGAAACGTCCACTGGATGAATCGTCCACTGGATGAATCGTCCACTGGATGAATCGTCCTGGGATGAATCGTCCTGGGATGAAACGTCCTGGGATGAAACTCCACTGGATGAATCGTCCGGGATGAAACGTCCGGATACCTATATTTCATATAATTATTTTCAAGGCTCGTCATTGCCACCCTGTCAAAATGAATTGACGAAAGTTGATTGAATAATTGATTGATGCAGGCATGGACAATGGACATGTTAAATCAAAATGATGCTACTATAGAAATGTACACTTTAAAATCTGTAGGACTTAGGCATGCACATATACGGGTAGCATGAGTTATGGTTGCTATAGATAAAAGTTGAGCTTACACGTGTCTGAGTCCGGGTTCGTAGTGACCGTACGATGTGGCTTTCTCGTGTCCAGCAAATACAGCAGTAACGGCAGCAACGAGTAAAACCAACAGGACTTCATGATGACTTAACTTGTTCTGTCGATGGCAGATGACCTGTAGAGTTTGCAGCAACGAAATCAGATAGAACTGTATTATAACAGACCACAACAGAACGGACCTTTTATACCTGACAACACCAGGTGATATATATTATATATATGGTCATATATATATAGGCCCTGTGTATATCTATAATTCTATATAAATAAAAATGTAAAACGTTACCGTGTGACATGAAGGATCTCGGAAAGTTCTTGACCGATTGTTTTGAAAATTTTCGCAAAACATTCCATTCGAACATGAGCGAGTTTGTATAATGCCTTTTGGGAAAAAGCGCAACCTTTACGACAAAAAACAACTTTGAATTCGATTCGATATACGTCGATGGAGTCCACCCATTTCGATTTGAACTTTCACGCATCCGTCCGTCCATTTTTCGGGCGCGTTTTAAAACCCATATCCGGCCGTCTTTCTTAAGCGCATATTTATATGTAACTGTCGGTTTTTACAAAATCGTCCATCTGAGGCCGCTTTCTATAGCGCATATTTCTAGGGATGGAGGAAGGGCAGGGGCGGAGGAGAGGGAGAAGGGATGAAGGGAGAAAGGGAGAAGGAGGAAACGAAAGAGAGGGATGCAGGGAGGGAGGGAGTGAGGGAGGAAGGGAAGAAGGGAGGGAAGAAGGGAGGGAAGGAGAGAGGGAGGGAGGGATGAAGGGAGAAAGGGAGGGGAGGAGAGGGGGAACGGGAGGGGAGGGGAAGGGAGGGTAGGGGAAGGGAGGGGAAGGGGAGGGGATAGGCGACGGGACGTACAGAGGGAGGGTTGGACAGTCTTTTCAGCCACAGCAACGCGTGGCCGGGTACAATTAGTATGGATATAAAAACACTCATATAGAGAGACCTGATAATTGCCTGATTGCTGGCATTTGGCCAACCTTCGCATGAATTGTTGGCAGCGTGCCATTTCTCTACACAATAAAAATCTACCTACCAGTCTACCTGTGCCAATTTTTCCGCGTCACCGCTTGACTGTATGGAGTATGTATGCATGTATAGATTGTCGTCGGTACTAGGCCTAATGGTTTGCATCGTTCACTGTTATGGTCACGTATTATTTGTGACAAAGCATTCTCAACCTCATTGATACATCTAAAACCATAAAGGCGAACTTTTCCAATGTTTGCGAACAATTTTCTTCTTATCCGCCCGACCGATTTTCCCCAATATTTACACAAATACTTTTTAGGACCCGCTAACAAACATAGGGGGGTTCGCGATCCAAAAATCTTACCTTTGCCGAATTTGAAACATTTAATTTTTAATAATCCGACGAAAGCTAATATAATGCAGTATTTAAGATTGGTCGCCGGATCGCTTTCAAAGAACCCATAGATTTATGACGTCATCACTTCTTTACTTCGCTTTAGGCGGCCGATTTTATAGCGCGCGCTTTCGCTAAATTATACTAAAAACACTGATAATAATATTATGAACGGTTGATCGCAAGACAATGACAATGGATACCGGTAATTAATATAGTAACGTGTCGTCGTACGTATACAGGCCATCTGGACATTACCGGTATTTAGGGCGGACGGGTTTAGGCAAAAGAACCAAAATTCGCCGGCAAATGCTGGCCACAACGGAGGGTGACGAACCCGCCCCGCAGAGGCGGTTGCAATGGGAGCTGGGTTGGGGCGAAAAATCTACATTTCACCGACAACGCCAGGCACCTCAGACTGGGACCGGGTTGGGGCCGATGGAAGAAGGTGGGGTGAGAAAGGTTATGTGGGAACGGGGTCAGCGTGGCTGTGGACCAAATATCGAAATTTCCCGGGCAACGCCGGGTAATTCAGCTAGTAGATTTATAAACGCAAAAATACGATAGGCCTATAATAGCCGCCTATTCATTTTACAAAAAGTCAGCATCATTCTTTAGTTTGTAATGATATTCATTCCATGCTTCAGATATTGTATTCAGCTTTACTATAAGTCCAAGGAAAAGTTGTGCAACAAAGAGCCGTCGATGTATTTAAAATCGAATAACTAAAAATAATGAGATTTTGACATCTGCATTGTGTGGAGAACTACGTGACACATCAATCAGACCACTCGTATGAAAGATTAATTATTGATCCATCTCAAACAAAGATAAGATATGATAGGCTATCATTGGAGCGGTGTCACAATATCGCTGGATAAAAGCATTTGAACCTCCGCATAATTATATCATACTAGCTGGGGTACCCGGCGTTGCCCGGGAAATTTGGGATACGACCCGATCCCGGCAACAACCTCACCACACCCCACCCCACAACACCCACCATACGCCGACACCCGTGAAATTAGGGTTTTCGGAAAAATTCTTCCCCAACCCCTAACCCCAATCCCCTATACCCCTCCTCACCCATCCCCTCCCCAACCCTAACCTCACCCCACCACACCCCATTCCTCCACGCCCCACCCCGCCTCCCGCCCGCCCCAACCCCTCCCTACCCACCCCCACCCCACCCCCACCCTCCATTCCCACCCCACCCCCACTCTCCACCTCCACGCCCACACTCACCCCCACCCCTACCCCACTCCCACCCACCCACCCATCTCCTCACACCCACCCGCCACCCCCGACCCCACCACACCGCACTACACTCCGACCTCCACAGGTACGCCACCCGTGAAATTTGTGTATTCGGAAAAAATTCACCCTCCACCCCACCCCATCCCACCCCCACCACACTCCGACCTCGACCGGTACGCCACTCGTGAAATTTCGATTTTGGGAAAAAAATTCTTCCCCAGCGCCCCCACGCCCCTTCACCCCACCCATACCCTACCCGGCCCCTGGAGGCCGAGGTGTGGACTGAGTAGAGGCGAAGTGGCCCGCGTAAAAATCTGTCTAGCTGTGAAACTATGGAAGGGAATGGAAATTTAGAGCGAAAATTAGGCTTTTCGCAGCCCCCCACCATGTCCCCCATGGTAGTAGAGATTCGCCAACCATTCCACCGGGTGGCTCTAATGGTCCTCTGTCTAGGTACAAAGTTTCAGAAAAATTGTCGAAAGAAAGTGAATTTTAAAACAAATTCTCTCCCGCCGCCCCTACCCCACCCATGCCCTACCCGGCCCATGGAGGCCGAGGTGTGGGCTGAGTAGAGGCGAAGTGACCCGCGTAAAAATCTGTCTAGCTGTGAAACTATGGCAAGAGAATGGAAATTTAGAGCGAAAATCAGACTTTTCGCAACCCTCCCCCACCGTGGCCCCCGTAGTAGTAGAGATTCGCCAACCACTCCACCGGGTGGCCCTGATGGCCCTCTGTCTAGGTACAAAGTTTCAGAAAAATTGTCGAAAAAAAGTGAATTTTTTGGGGGGGGTTTCGACCCCCACCCTGGCCCCCATGGTGGTAGAGAATCGCCAACCCCTCGTTGGTGTGTCTCCTGCCGAGACCTACACAGTAGTGAAGGTTTGGAGTGAAAAGCTCAAAAACTGTGGAAATGCATCCCGGTCAAACAGACAGACACACAGACAGACAGACAGACAGACAGACAGAATCTTCTCTTTATTTATATAGATCTGGGCAGAACAGTACGCACAGCCGCAGCTCTATAAACTGCACGCTCCTCCTCAATTCTCCGACAGTAACTGTTGCCAGACTTGTACTTCTACTAGTGAAGAGGGGATGATGAGTAGTGGTATAACTACAGGTTTGAGAACAATAGACCCGCCCATTGTTCCGAAAATGACCCATTGTTGACCGACGCTAGGTCCTTCTATTGAACTCGACGACGTCCTTTTGTGCTCGTATCGCATACAATAGCACATTGTTGACCGTCGATCGGTCACCCTTTTTGTGCCCTGTCCAAGAATTTGCCCATTGTCAGTCGACGTCCGCAACCCTATTGTGCTCGTACTGCACTACAATATCCCATTGATGGACCACACTCGGTACCTACTTTGTCCAAGAAACCGTAGGCACTTTATTCATTGGTGAGACGAAGCATTTCGAGTTTTGTTACAGAAATTTTATGCATTAAGAGCAATTTCACACAGAAACCATCTAGTGATGTTTCTGCATTTATCCGAAATATGTTTAAATGTTGCGTTAAAACCCAGAAATACGTGCTTTTCCAGCGGTGGATTAGTGGATTAGCTGTTTTATGTTCTTTAATGCTGTACAGTAACTGTTATGGAAAATGAAAGTTGCCATAGCAAAGGTGCGTCTTTAGTATGAAAGATTTCAGCTCTACAAGTTTGTACTATTTCATATTTTAACTGACTATAAGCTTTTCAAGAATTTAAAACTTCGGAATTACGAGAGTACAAGTTACAACGATTTAAGACATGGAGAACCGCAAATTTGTAACTTTATAAGAGTACTAGCTGTATCCGGCCACGCGTTGCTGTGGCTGAAAAGACTGTCCAATAGTGTGGTCCACAAAGCTATGGGAAAAAATAAAGTTTGAAAAATTCGTGACGGTACCCTTTTATTCTGTTATGCATCATGTGTCAATGATTCCTACCAAATTTTATTGAAATTGCTCAAAGTTTAGAGGTCGCGCTACACGGTGAGATATATTACAGCACCCCAACTGTACATTATCGGTATCCGGACGTTTCATCCCAGGACGATTCATCCCCGGACGGTTCATCCCGGACGATTCATCCAGTGGACGTTTCGACCCAGGACGTTTCATCCCAGGACGATTCATCCAGTGGACGTTTCATCCAGTGGACGTTTCATCCCCGGACGATTCATCCAGTGGACGCAATGTTAAGTGCACGACAAATGGGCAATTGCCCTAAGATAATTATATGAGGACATTCGCCCTTCCGCATCCTGCAACAGCACGTCTCACTCTGCCGACCAATATTATTAAAGTCGCCATCGGTTAATTAATTTAGAAATAAAATTCAAAGCGTTCTAACAAGTAGCCTACTGTTCGAACTTAAAAGCGTATGCCATGTCGTTTTGTTAAACGTTGTTGTCTGAGCTGATTCCACTGTTCATTGGCATTCGTACTGTGGTGTACAGAATTTTAAACAACAGCCAATTGAATGTACAACTCTAGGCCGTCGACACTTTAATAGGTGATGATAGAACAATAGAACATGTTACTCTTCACCGGGACGTTGTATTACCCTGCTGACTAATGAACAAAATTTAACATGCTCTATGAATCGTCCGTGGATGAACCGTCCGGGGATGAAACGTCCTCTGGATGAATCGTCCACTGGATGAATCGTCCGGGGATGAAACGTCCGGGGATGAACAGTCCATTAGATGAATCGTCCGGGATGAACCGTCCGGGGATGAATCGTCCTGGGATGAAACGTCCTAGAATCATTAACTCAACATTCGTTTGTGATTTGGTGATAAAGGTTGTCATACACGCATTGCTTACTTCGATCTGTAAAGAGAAGCTGATGTTATTGTTCTTCTAATCAAATACCTTTTTAAAACAAGGGTATACAACTATACATGGCCTTTGGGTCATTTTTTAAATAATAACAGGGAAGTGATAAATTTACGGATGTATCTGTTGCTAAGTTGATAGCAATGCTTTCGATGGATGGGAACGTCCCTCCTGGTAATACTGCAAAGCAGCTATTTGATAGATTGCCAGTATGCTACTGGCATGGCCGGAGACTTATGGGGACGGTCCACCAATGTTTCCGGTGGGGGACCGGTTCCCCTCACCACAAACACATGTTCATATCTCCCAACAGTTCAGAAATATACCAAAAATAGCATCGAAAATTTCGAGAGTGTTAGGATAATATCGGTAAATCTGTTAAAATATAAGTAGGGTAGAAAAAAGGTCATCAGCCACTTTGGTTGGGAAAATAGTATATTTTCATTAGATTTCGACAAAACGACTAAAAAGGGCGTCAAAAATTATTATGGTCGATGAAAATGTCGTCGATGACTCAGCCGTCCCTCGGCGATCTCCTTCGGCCGCTCATTCGTCCCACACCTCAGCTTCTGGACCAAGTCTACGCCTATGGCTATACTGGTATCAATGATGCATGTATGAAGTGAATTAATTACTCGGAGTGCAAAGGTTAGGTCATGGCACAGGTGAAAAACAAAACAAACTGTTGTGATTCTGTTGAAAGATTGTGGCTATAGAGCATTTTTTCTTCATGTTCTCTGCCCCACGGCAGGTTCGAACTTCCGATGGATGGCAAAGATATTGCATTCCATCAGAGTCTTGATGTTCAAAGAACAATTCCTTCTTATAGACCAGAAAAAATGTCAGTTAGAGACATCAACCTGTTTCCTAGTCTGGTATGCACAGAACCATGATGTCTTGTCCAAACCCGATAACAACACCATCCAGCGACCTTCGAATTCTGAAGTCTATCTTCAGGTACAAAGCGTTCAAAAGCAAATTGTGTCATTTCTGAAGCAACCACCAAAGCTCTTTCTAAGGATTTGTAATAATCATGTGTGCGAGGAGTCAGTAGCCTTGGCCTTTTTAGACACAGCCATCAACCATGCAACATGTCCAGAATAGATGGTCAAGGCATCTCAAATTCAAGAACGAAACGAGCGCCTTAAACACACAATCAAGTTGCAGGTGAACCATGTATTTACAGGTGGAAAGATCTTGGGACGCTGAAACCTTTGAACTTCCTACAGGTAGTAGAACCGCCATGTGAGTTCTTAAATGAGATTGATACTAAACAATGAAAACAAAATCTGGATTGTCAGAAGGCAAAACAGTGCACAAAGAGTGTCACGGTTGTAAACGTCAATGCCGAGACGGGTTGTTAAACTCATTCAAGAAAACAAATCATCCATCACTAAAAATGAAGGGGAGAAATGATCTAATGCAGGTTGTATCTGAGCACAGAGCTCAGTTCCTTGACGCAATGAAGTATGCGTTAGGCATTCTGCTGATACTCCAACAATCGAAAATCCTATGTAGATTGTTCACTGTTCAGCATATGGCTGCCATTGCTATGAGTTAAAAAAGTTATTTTATGACTAAATTATTAACTTTTATCAGCATTCAGTATATCTATATGCCACTCAATCTCTTATGCAGTCTACAATGATCAGTTTATTTTTTTAAATCTAAATTCTAAAAGAACCCTTGTCCATATGCTTTTAATGCTATCATTTGCTTATTTTTCGGCACTGTTACGAATGGTGAAAAGTCAGGAGCATTGCGCGACCACTAAATATCAATCAATCAGGCTGAAATTTTACACTTATTCACTAATAAGGCAATGTAATAGAATGAGATGGTACCGTCAAGGAAATTTGAAAAATAATTTTGTGGACCACACTACTGTCCAACTTCCCTACATTTGCTTCGTTTCGTCCAGTTCTCCAGTGACCGGTATTTTACAATCGAATAGAAACGTATTGTGGAGCGCACAATACAACCTAATGCCCATTGTTGTTCTACTGGAAAATCTACTTTCCATTATTGCAGTCAGCACGTGCGTGGACATAGAACTTGTCGCATTCTTGAGGTGCGTTCATCAACTTGAACATTAATTTGCTGCAGTGATATTTCAGCTCTAAAAATAATTCCCAATTTTAGTTCTAATTCAGTTCTAAGACTGTAATTTCAGTTCTAATTCTATTCCTATTATGAAAATAATTCCTATTTCAGTTCTAATTCAAGTTCTGGTATAATTTCAGTTCTAATTCAAGTTCTCAAATAATTTCAGTTCTAATTCAAGTTCTTATATAATTTCAGTTCTAATTCAAGTTCTTAAATAATTGCAGTTCTAATTTCAGTTCTTAAATAATTTAATTCCTATGGTATAATGGGTTAATTAGAGTTCTAAAATAATGACAGTTCTGGCATGTATAAACAATCTTCGACGGCTAAACACAGCTTGTAACTTGTGAAGTCAAATCTCCTATATGTTGAGACTTGCGGACAAAATTTCCACCCATCAGCAATATCGCTACTTTTAAAACAAATTTCCGAAGTCAATGGTATGGGTTATGAATCTTGAAATATGGGGAATGGTCTATCCACTGTGTTAAAATCATCTACCTTAAAATACCCCAGTACAAGCTACATTGTAGGATCCAAGTACTGCGATTCTTCCTGCGCGCTGCAGTTCGCCATTGTAATGTGTATGTAATCTCTGATCCATTAATCGAGAAGTAAATAAATCACTGCAGCCCGTTCCAAAATCAGAGACATCCCAATAGCCAACCACAAAATAGCCAATAGACACCTCTAGACTCTATTCCCCGTCCTCATTTTTCCTATCTCCAGGCATCTAGGAAGGTTAGATCCTTAGTGTATATCTAGAAATCTAGGTATTATGGATCTTTACCATAATCAGCATAATTATTATTGCCAAGTCTATTGAGGTGTCAAAATGTCAAACTCGATTACAACCGTATGCGTGCCACTTATGCTTGATATGTGTGTATATGAACCCATAGGTATCTATAGGCGCATGTTTAAACATTCACCCTCGCCCCTCCCGTATCCCCATAGAGTCCATGCATCAAATGCACCTGCAATTAACTTACTTCGCCCTGTGTTCAGCGGTGTCCAGCCATCCGTGACATTAATTACTCAATTGTCAGGTTGTTCAAACTGTACGAGGGCCCCGTTGCTTGAGTGATTCAGAAAGCAAACGAAATATCTTAATTAGTTGGGGCAATATGTCCTGGGGGATATATTTCGAAGATTACTGATCTTAAGGTTCTCAGACTTGCACAGACAACGAATCGCAAAAATCATCATAGTGTAATAATTTTCGTTCTGAAAATAATTCCTCTTTCTATTCACATTTCAGTTATCTCTGGCGTATTTCAATTCTAGTTCTATTCTCGTTCTCAAAATAATTCCTAATTTTCGTTCTTATTCACGTTAACGGAAATTGATAATATTACTTCCAATTTCTACTTCCGTTAACGAAAATATCGCTGCACAAGGTAACCGTATTTTCATAATGAAAATCCTCAATTTCATGTGAGCGACTTTGAACATTGAAATGCTATAATCTTATAAAGTTACAAATTTACGTTTCTCCATGTCTTAAATCGTGCTAACTTGTACTCTTGTAATTCCGAAATCTGAATTCTTGAAAAGCTTATAGTCAGTTAAAAATATGAAATAGTACAAACTTGTAGAGCTGAAATCTTTCATACTAAAGACGCACCTTTGCTATTTCAACTTTCATTTTCCATAACAGTTACTGTACAGCATTAAAGCACATAAAACAGCTATGTGAATCTTCATTATGCTTCTGCGATATAATCTTACAATAGTTGTGTAAACCGTGCATTCTACATCTGAAGCAGATTTCATTTTTCGTAGTACTTTGGGGCCGTCCATAAAGTACGTCACGCTATTTTTGACCATTTTTGACCCCCCCTCTCCACTCTGTCACAAACTGTCACAAATCTCGGACCCCCACTCTAAAGTACGTCACACTTTCAGAAAAAAAGTTAAAAACATAACCATTTACCTAACCCTCTAAACCCCAGGATACTATCCCTAATCCCTCTGATAGTGACGTGTGTCCCTAAACGCTTTGGTAGTGACGGGAAATCAACTTTTATCCCGCCAGGCCGGGTTTTAGACACGCCTGGCCGGGCCGGGTCGGATTTTAGGTACTAAGAACAAAAAAATAAAAAAAAGAATTTAAAAAATAAAAGTGTGACGTCACACATGGCCTGACCCGCTCCCCCTGTGACAAACTGTCACACTTTCTTACACCCCCTCTCCCCCTGGAGCGTGACGTACTTTATGGACGGCCCCTTTACTGACATCTAAATGTCTAAAATCTGAATGCTTACCTATGTTACATGCCTAGATCGAAATAACTTACATACTTGCTTACTTACCTACTTACTGCTCGAGTGTAATCATCCTAGGGGCGTTTCTGAGTTTAACCTTCTAATTCACCGCTCGAAAAGCACGTATTTCTGGGTTTTAAAGCAACATTTAGGCTAAACATATTTCGCATAAATGCAGAAACATCACTAGATGGTTTCTGTGTGAAATTGCTCTTAATGCATAAAATTTCTGTAACAAAACTCGAAATGCTTCGTTTTAGCAATGAATAAAGTGCCTACGGTTTCTTGGACAAAGTATGTAGGCTACCGAGCGTGGTCCATCAATGGGATATTTTAGTGCAGTACGAGCACAATAGGGTTGCGGACGTCGACTGACAATGGGCAGTTTCTTGGACAGGGCACAAAAAGGGTGACCGATCGACGGTCAACAATGTGCTATTGTATGCGATACGAGCACAAAAGGACGTCGTCGAGTTGAATAGAAGGACCTAGCGTCGGTCAACAATGGGCCATTGTTCGGAAAAATGATCGGGTCTACTGTTCTCAAACCTGTAGTTATACCACTACTGTGGTGCATCGGATAATACACTGGCATGCATGGAGATCAGCGCCTCCGCCCCGTAGGATAGACATGCATGCAGGTTTCCATTAGCGCCCTTGTATTGCATGCCGTCCGTTCTGTTAGTAGTCAAGATTTATTATAGCCTATGTATGTGACGTGTGTACTTGTGAATTGTTTCAATTGCACAACAGTACTGTTCATTGTCTCAGTCGAAGTGCTTTGTGACCGGTTTCGGTCTGTCAAGCGGATTTTTCAATAAAAGAAAATTATTACTGTGACCTGTAATAAGATAGTTTATACAATCTCCATGTAGCCTAGTGCTCCAGTAATCCAGGAGGATGGATTGTTTAAGGATAAGAACTGCCACGACGTTAGACCATGTCGCAATCCGAAGGCGTAGATTTTGTACTCCGGAAACATAGGACCATCAGAAAGTGCTGTATTGAACGAGCAGGAATGGAAAAAATCACGTGACCTATCAATAGGTCAAATGGATTAGAAGAGTGAAATTGACTCTGGTTTTTATGCTTTAGAGAAGGCACTTATAAACACGGAAAAGAGTAGTTTGTCACAATTAGCTTTTCCATTAGCTGATCGATGTATTTCATCAACTGCAGCTACAAAAGCATCAGCGATGATGAAAGCATCAATTGTGCTCACTTAGACTAAACCGTTCTCAAATTAACCGCTTTCAAGTTATGTTCTTCGATGCCATACATTAGTCCGGCCATAAAGGTAGATGCGCATCATGGCAACGACCGATATTGCAGCATTAGACTGCGTGACTGCGCAAAACACAGACCAGTAGTTAACAAGCCTCGGTCGAAATGCTTACACGTAGGCCTATTATGTCCGTCCAAGCTAACACATTGAACGCTAGATGTTCCTTGTAGTTGGAACAACACCAGAACGACGTACGTCTGTGGAAAGTAAATAGGAAATTTTGGATATAAATTTGAAACTGGCATGACTGCAGCAGAAGAACATTCTGTTACATGTAGGCCTAACGACGACCGAGTGGACATCGGAATGATGTAGGTAAACCTTCTCGTTTCCGTCAGGTTGTAGCAGTTCAGATGCAATACATTTGCTGTGACAGTCGTAGGTAAAAGGAGGCTAAGCATCGAGAGCAGATTTCATTTAACGATTCCACGTTGCAGAATCATGAAAGAAATAGGCTTACGCAGAATCAATAAAAATCCTAATTTACAAATAGGCCTAAGTAGTTTTAAAAGATTTCTGTAGAAGGATTATATATTAAATGTCTCAACAGAATAAATATCTACAAACAGATTTGGTTAGACAATAGACATGCCATACTAGGGGATTGCATACAGGTTAAATACCAGTAAAAAGAAAATGACAGATAGACCCATATATACAGGCATAAGCATAGATCGAGGAAACTCAGCAGATACATCTAGACAGAAGAATATAAAAGGAACATAATATTATATCCTACTGTTGGAAAAGGAGGACTGTATTTTACGAAGAGACAGTAATTGAGCAGTACAACGGTCATGGAAACTGAAATTCGACAGGAGCTGCGACGATTTGCAGAGACGACGACAATGAAAGGCGTCGGTCGGACAGTCAGAGCTGAGCGAAGAATAGTCAGAGTGTTCTGGATGGTGGCGCTTGTGTCCTGCTTTTGCGTTCTCCTCTATCAGATTTCTACCGTGGCCATCAGCTACTCCAGCTTCAAAGTAATCAAGAACTCTGGAGTCGACTTCAAAGACCCCGAATTCCCCGATGTCACCGTCTGCAATCTCTTTCAGCTGTCTGATCTCGACCAGTTAGAAAACTATACGGCTTTTCAGCGGGACGTCGATATGTTGAAAAAGAACAACACATTTGACACTGATCCAGACGGTGAGACAGTGTTGATTTTTCTAAGGTCAATTCCCACCTACAACGTTTATACCGCAACGTTATCTCAACCCCCAAACTCGTCACAGAACATTTCGTTCCAGTGTAAGTCATACAGTTGGGACCTCTATAAGCCTAGCTCTTGCGATGATTATTATCGGCTTGTGCCGCCCCTTCAGTGGTGCCAGACCATCAGCAGTGGGGCACAATCACATGCCCGTGCAGCACTCGGCTTGCTACTTTTCATCAATGCATCCAGGACGAACGCCTTTGACATATTCAACACTTGGATCCGTTTCAAACGTACGACCGGAGTGAGCGTCATGGTCCACCGGAGAGGAACGCATCCGGATCCACTGACTGCAATTTCAGTTTCACCCGGAACGGAGACGACCATTTCCCTGAAGCAGACGGACTCAACCCGTCTCCTTTATCCATATGGTAACTGTACCAAAAAACAGGATCTCGATCCTACAAGACCCAATAATAAACCCGCCTATAGATACGACATTGCTTCCTGTGTATCTTTGTGCCATCAGCGTCAGATGATTAAGGAATGCGGCTGTATGGATCCTTACATGCAGTTCACCGACAATGAACTTCGTCTTGGTAACCACACGTTTTGCAACAACATCACCAATTCACTGAGGGGCAATCCAAATGACGTCGTCGACTCGATTAAGGGCAGACTGGGCCAGGCAATGTGCATGTGGAATTTCAAAGCTGACGAAACTAGATGCGACTGTCGACCTCTTTGCTTTGAGACCACATATGAAACGACGGTGTCAACAGTATCTAACTGGCCGAACCAGAACAACCAGTTGAGCTTCTATGAACGCTTCCATAAAAGCATTCCTGAGTTGTCAGTCTACGAAGAAATCGTTGGAGCGAAGGCACCTGGAAATCTGACATCCGAAGAGGTTCTGGAACGACTTCGAAGTGTACTCCTGATCGAAGAGAACTTCATGCAGGTCTTCGTCAGGTTCGATAAGAAGATCGTCCATCTCGTGACTGATGTTCCAGCGATCACCTGGGAAACGCTGGCTTCCAATCTCGGAGGATCTTTCAACCTCTGGCTTGGCATCTCCGTCCCAACTGCGGCAGAAATCATCGAACTTACTTATTCCTTGGTGATGATTTGGTGGCAACGCAAGAAACCAGCAGTAAAGCCAGACAAGACTGTGGCCGGAAATGATGACATAATTGTGACAATAAACTCTGAAGCTTAAAGTGCAACTCCTTCTAGGTTGCTGGTTTGCCAGGTTGAAACATTCTACTTAGGTTATACGTAGCCTATGTGTCGGCCTAAATTGCAAACTCGTCTTTGCTTATTGTCCATTTATCCAATCGTATACAATGTTAGACTAATTAACATTCTAGGTATCATTATGTCATTTGCTTACATTTTCATTAATCTTGATGCACATCTCATTGGATTTTATTGGACATCATAGTTAAAATATTAGGAACTACAATACGACCTCAGCCACTAATTTATTGTAAAACGTAGATTTAACTAATAATTAGTCTAGCGGCTCTAGCCCAGGGGTCTCAAACATGCGGCCCCGGTGTAAAGGTTTCAAATTACCCCCTCCTAAAAATTACCCTCCGGTAACTTGAAACCGGTTTCAGATTACCTCCCGGAAACTAGATTTGCATCAATCATCGGATTTATTGCACTAACAAAATCAGAAAAATCATCCCGCTTCTTGTTTTGGTCTGAAGAATATCATCCGTCATCCCACTTCGTGTTTTGTTATCAATATTTTGATCCGAAAAAAATAATAGCCTCAAAGCCATTTTCTCCATTGTACATGTAACTTCAGCGGCGATTAGTATTTTAGTTACAGATGAAAATATTGATAACAAACCACGAAGTGGGATGACGGATGAAAATCTGCAGACCAAAACAAGAAGCGGGATGATTTTTTCGATTTTTTTAGTGCAATAAATGCGATGATTGATGCAATTTACAGTTTGCAGGGGGGTAATGCTTAGGAGGGGGTAATCTGAAACCTTTACACCAGGGCGGGCCGCGACAGCCACCCGGTTTTCAGTTTCAAAAAAGAAAGAAAGCGGTTAAAAACCGATTTCACTGTTCTTTTGCGATTTGAACCAATGTTCAAACGGGTTTATGCTCCTTTTGCAGTGGACATTTAATCTGCAACAGCAGATCATTACATAGGCGGAGACCTGGGCGGAGCCTTGGGGGGGAGACGGAAAGACGCGAGATTTTTTGATGGAGGAATGGCTGAGTGTCGGAGAAAAATTTCCATCTTTTGCCGGCCAAAATTTCTGACGACCGGCGAAATCTCGAAAAAATTCTATATTCGCCGCCAAATAAGTTGATGACCTTTTGTTTTAGTCATCCGGCGACGAAATCTCCAAAAAAATTCTATTTTCGCCCCCATAAAAGTTGATGACCTTTTTTTAGTCTTGACGCTCAACGATTGGGGGGGGGGACAAATGCATCGGCCGTCCCCCCAACACTTTCATTGGGGGGGACCGTCCCCCCTGTCCTCCCCTAGGTCTCCGCCCATGGATCATTATATACAGATGGATATGCTTTTGATGAGGTCACGTTGCCTTAAGTTGATAAGCTCCTTAGTGACTCATCCACCAAACACTGCGAGCTAGACTCCTCTCCAGTCTAGTTAATTAAATCCATTCGTCATATTTTTCCCCATCCTAGTCCTGTTAATAAACTGTTCGCTAATAACGGCAGTGGCGGCGGTACGCCAGGGCATGGCAGGGCAAATGCCCTGGTAAAAAACCTTTGCCCTGGTCGTTGCCATGGCCTTTGCCCTGCCAGAAATTTTACCATGCCATAATTTGATCGGGCATAATTATTGTTTCTTACTATTCACGTCCGTCTGTCGGCTCTCTTGCAGGGCAAAAGAAAGTTCTGGCAGGGCAGAATTCTGGTAGGGCAAAAGTTCTGGTAGAGAAAAATTCTGGCAAGGCAAAACGTTTGACAGAGCAAAATTCTGACAGGGCAACATTTTGTCATGAAAAAAGTTCTGGCAGGCAAAAATTCTGGCTGGGCAAATATTTTGGTAGGGCAAAAGTTCTGGAAGGGAACAATTATGTGCCTATTTACCCACATTGCGTTTACAACTATATAAGGCTAATATAACAGCATAGGTCCAACTATCGCTTTATTGTTTTTCAAATGAAGCGTAAGCATTTGCGTCAACAATAGACCTATGTACATGACTCAGTAACTTTATTTGCTGAACTTTTTGCTTTCGAAATGCTACTCGAAAGAGGATTTGCAGTGCTTCACTAAGTCAGTGAGATTAGTCTACAGTGTGGGCCATAAAAAGGATCCCTTGGTTTCTTACCAATACCTTGGCCAAAATTAGTAATTTTAAAGTGAACTTTGACAGGCTTAAAGCCAATTCATATTTACACATGATATCCAGATTTTATTAAAATATTTCAAACAGAACAAAAGTTGTATCACTTTTAGCGAGACCACTTATTGCTTTTCTGACGGTTCAAAAACATGACCCAAACGGTTTTATTAAGTAACATCCCAAATCATTGGTGTAAAATAAACATGTTATTGGCACAAAAATCATTATAATTATTTAGGAAAGAAACGGCTAGGAACCATGCAGCATAGCTGCACGTCGCTGTGGCATCATTTAGCAAGATGACTGTCAAATTGGTAAATTATAAAAGAATTCTTCAGTTTGATAATTTTGTTATTAAAATAAAAAAATCGAAAATTCTATCAAACAGATAAAATTTGTATTCACACACTTCATGAGCAAGGTATTGGAGATAAAGCTATAATCGCCGCTTACTCTGATAAGCAGTAACGGTCTCACCAAAAATGATGCAACTGTTGTTCTGTTTGAAATATTGTGGTGAAATCTGGCCACTGTGCGTAAAATATGAATTGTCTTTAGGCCTGTAAAATTTGATTTTTTTTTAGACTTCTGGCCTAGATATTTGACAAAAACCTTAGGGAGGGCCATTTACGCCCCCCCCCGTATAAGATTTATAAGATTTGCTCCAAATGTAAAAAAGTGTTAGGTTTTATGGCTTCGCTCATCTGATCCTCTGATCAGCCAACCCTAATAGTGTAAGATGTATAGCCTATGAATTATGGCAAGCACGGTATAGCGCAAAAAATTATGGGCCTATGTAAGCCCGTACTAACGAGCACTCGACTCACTCTCTGCCCTGGTCACTTGTGTGACTGCCCTGGCTATGCCCTGGCTACAAAAAGTGTCTGGCGCCGCCACTGAATAACGGCTACCCTACCTACCTCTTACCGGCGTGATATTATCCGTCCTCGCATAAAAAATCAGGTCTTGACCTTTCTGATTCTTCTAATTACCGTCCCGTTTCTAATATTTCCTTCATCTCCAAGCTGGCTGAACGCGCAGTTCACCTGCATCTTTCTAATTATGTTGAATCTAACTCCCTTCTACATGTACTGCCATGACATTTCGGAACTCATTTTGGAGAAAGTCTTAATGCTGTGTGCTGCATCGCAGTTTGCCAACATAGATCTATTAAGCAACTTCAAATATTTCCGACTTAGAATGGATTAGGCTTCCATTTCTACATCCACGGAGGATGAGCAGATGGCGACCATGTACACATTGTACCATGGAAGGATGAGGTTATTGAGCTTGCAGTGGCACAGCTGGAGAAATTAGAGCCAAGTAATAACTAGAGCGAACTTATAGAGCTATCTAGCTGTTTTGCTCCCAAAACAATCGTTCACAAGACAATTTACAACAGCTTAAGAAACAACAAAAGATGAAACATGAAAACTGACAAAATTAATGTTAGGCTACAGACAGTGCATGGGAACACAGGGTACCACTGAAAAGAAGAAGAAACACCTAGTTAAGGACCTTAAGTGCAAGATAATCTCTGTAAGATGCTGGGAGATCAACAATTAGTTGTTGAAAGAACAGTAAAAAAACAGTGTAATAAAAAAAACAGAATAAAGATGATACGACAGTTAATTTCTATAATGCTAGATTAGTCTAATTTAGTCTGATATGATTTTTGGCTATGTGTGCTCGGATTAATAGTTTAAAGTTAATTAAGTTAATTAATTGTTTTCCTCGGTGTCATCAAGGCCCTAGCTTAGGGAGTGATTTGGGTGTTTGAGTACCCCCGGATGAAATAATGTAGAAATGAAATGATGCATTTACTAACACATGATGTGATAACTACAGTGCATAATGTATTTACTGTATAGGCCCTCCAGATCCCGCTATGAGAGCTCATGACGCTTATCCAAACCCTTTATTGAATAGTAAATTTGTTGGGTTCCGATGATTAGGGGCTTGCTCACGGTCGAATAAACACCCTCCTCTAGATAAAATCCTTGCTACGTCCTAGGGTGGCATTCCGCCACATGGAATAGGCCTACGTTTCCGCTATCCAGTACTTATGCAATGTGCGTAATGAATCGTAGGAACTATTTAGACAATTAAAATATGGTTATTCCTTTCACAATATGAACATCGACACGGTCTGCGGTCTGTTTCAACCAGATCACGGAAGTCTCGTGGACCTTTTAGTTTCCACTTCTGGCACTTGTCTGAGCTACTGGTTGGGCTGGCATTCTTTGACGATCATGTTTAAATAGATGAGACGAGACTCGTGGTAATGATCCTAAACGAAAAAACAGGTTCTGTGAGATTATTAAAACGAATCCCACCATTCTATGAACCTGTACCAAAACAGGACTCCACAATTTCGTCTCTGAATCATCTACGACACTCTTCCACACTTTGGAACTGGCTGAGAACTTTCTACAGTATGATCCAAGCGACCGGGAGCTCATCCGACGTTACAAAGAGACGTATGGTTCTTCAATCCGTTTTAGTGGTTAACGGTATAATGAAAGAGAGAGGAGTTACCTCGGTGCAAGAATTTAACTCGTTTCTGACAAGAAATGTGAAACAAAGGCAGTGCTTGTTACAGGTTGTAGAGGAATACAGGAAGCTGTTCTAACCTTGGTCCACAAAATAAGAGAGGGTGAAAAAGGGCGAAAAAGGAAGTGGAAGTGGACGCTAAGGAAAACTGAAGAGCAGCAAACATTTGGGGAAAATTTACTCCAATCTAAGAGGTCATTGCATATTATGTAAGCTTATGCATTGGACTAGAGGGCAAAAATCTATGGACCCATCGTGAGCGGTCAAATTGGAGCCCGAAACTTGTAACATCCTATATCTAGTATTGCAAATTGTCATTGACTGAATGCTGAAGTTGGTATACTGGCAACAAAATCAGAAGGCATTTTGTAAGGCCTATGCGTTTATCATGGTTGTGAGCCACCATGCTGCTGCCATCAGTCAATGGCAATTGGCGTGCAAATAGGTGCGCCTTTAGCCCCCCCCCCCCCCCCCACCCTCTACAATCCTCCGCTCCGTGTCCGTCTCTGATTCTGCTTCTGTCTAGTTTGTTGTTTGTCCTCTGTATGTCTGTCTAACATACAATGCGTGTGGGAGTGCAGAGCGTTGAACAGATGTTGCAGTCCGGTAGGCCTATATAAGGCCCGTTCCATTGTGGACAGTTATCACAGTTCAGTCTGCCTTCGCTTCGAAGATACGTAGTCATCTTCCGTCTATCGAACAAGTCATCATGAAGGTCCTGTTGGTTTTACTCGTTGCCACCGTTGCTGCTGTCTTTGCTGGATACGAGAAAGCCACATCGTACGGTCACTACGAACCGGGACTCAAACACGTGTAAGCTCAACTTTTATCTGCAGCAGGATACTTATTGGAGTACTGGCTTCCATGCGAAGTGCATTCATGCTACATGTGCATTTTTGATGATCTTAAGGTTTACAATGCTAGTAACATTATTTTGGTTACCATTACCTAATTTCTAATGTATATATTATTTAAATCTTATGTTGCTAAATGAACTCACTTGGGCGAGGAAGAACAGCCATCTCGTGGACCAGCCTTATGCGGATTTTCGAAACTTGAGAAATCTTGAATTCTGCAATTGGGTGTTGACAATATTGTTGTTTTGACGTCGTATGAGGAATCCGTTTTGCATAAAATTTATATTACATGTTAGCATCATGATATTTTATGAATCATTATCACTCTTTAAGCACCACTGCTGCCGCTCCTATAGGCATGCGAGTCATAAACAGTTCACCGTATACTCCATTTTGGTAATGTGATTCCGTTGTTTGTGCTCTGCGCTTAAGTGCTATGTAAGCATATCAATGGTGACTCCTAATGAGCAGCGCATTATTTGCCCACACAATTATAGGCCATGTAATTTTAGCATCACTTAAATTAACGCAGACAGTGCTTCCGTAAGTTATTTATGATGTTAAGCTAAGCCATAGGCGGGGATTGGTCCAAAAGTTGGTGTGACAAGCAAGGGAATTTTGAGTGGGCAGTTGAGTGGGCTGACGGATGAGTCGCCGACGACATTGTCATCGACCCAATTTTCTGACGACCTTCTTTTTTAGTCGTTGGGTCGAAATCTCATGAAAATATACAATTTTCCTAGCCCAAATAGCTGATGACCTTTTTGTTTTTTATTTTTTATTTTTCAGTATTTACTTCTTTAGGCTACTTCTATTTCATAGATCGGATATTCGTGACTTTTGGGTTTAATATTCGTAAATATTTGTGAATATTAAGATTTTTTAATATTCGTAAATATTCGTTAACGGATTAAAGTGAACCATCGAAACCGGAATATAACCCGGTAAAGCAGTTTAAATTTCTGTATGTCTCCATGACATTCACTTGCATTCATGGCAAGGCTGATATGCTGAGATCGGGATAATTTTTGCTTGCAATCTGACACTATTATTTTATGCGCGGGCATTTATATTTACTCATCCTGCCACACTGATATAAAACAACTTTATCAATTTGCAGTTACTATTAGCCTATAGGCAGTTAAAGTTTATTTCTAATTTAGCCTACTATTGCCGCTACTTGCCAACGGCCATCGGTGGATCTGCCTCTTTTCCGTTCGGGAGTATGATCAGAAGTCAGACAAAGTGGCCAACATTAACTGTCATTAAGTAATAAGTATCGAATGTGATATTTAAGAATGCCGCATGGCCACATTGGCCAGACCCAGCAGAGACCTTGAAGTTTTTAGTAATAAATCTATTAAAGTTATTGTCACTTACTGATACACACCTATAGGTAGGCTAACTAAATTCTGTACAATTCAATTCAGTTAAAGTTGAAAAATTTCATAAATAACAAAATAATAATTAAAAATAAAGAATTTCTTGAAAGAGCAAGAATTAAAAAAATTCTTGAAATAACATAATATTTTATGAATATAATATTTGTTGGCAGTTTTAATATTCGTTAATATTCGTGAATATTTGACAATCTTAATATTCGTAATATGCGAATACTCAATCAATGTTCTATTTTACCATAATTTATCGATAGGCTATGTCGGAGTATGTCCTAACACTGTAGTAGAAATTTTCCATGCTATTTATGAATCTTTCTTAGGTTAAATGTTGTGTGATATGACCATATGAGTTTGTGGTGTGGGGAACGGTCTTATACCACAGTCATCCCCCTAAGTCTCCGTCCATGAGCTCACCAATGTTAAGCGTCTTTGTTGCCATAATAAATTATGGTGAATAGCCCGTTGAAGTAAAAACAACAACCATGAATTTGACGAAAATAATCTATTTCACGGATCTTGGTTTCAAATACAAGACAATAATTATCGAGGCTTCTTCTTGTGCAATTTTTCTAATGGTATAGATCAGTGGTTCTCAAAGTGGTGGTCCGCGGACCGGCGCCGGTCCGCGGAGACCTGATCACCGGTCCGTGAAGAAGTCTGAGAGTGAAAATAAATATAAATATTAGGCCTAATTTATAGAGCCTATGTTTCAAATTCTGAAATTATTTGAATTGTTATTCAAATTTTATTTAAACTTCTTCCTCGAATTAAAAAAAATTCACAGTGCCTTATTTTAACTTGCCAACTGGCATTTTAAGCAATTTGTATTTTGAAAATTAATTTATTTTCTAAGTCTGTTACTGCAGTCAGTTTCGTTTTATTTCTGTTGATTCTTTGGTGTGCGATAGTCAAGTAAACGCTGATCAATCACTAAGTTTTTTCTTACTGGATGTAGGTCTTTTAAATTTGTAACATGATATAAAATTATAGGCTAAATATGAACAAATGTGTTTTCCTGATTTAAAAAAAGTACAAAATGTAAACAAACCTGTCTGAGCATTTTTTAATTTATTTTTTAATGAGAGAACATTGCTTTGAGCGTGGCCGCTCATGCAGAATGCAGATACTCTGAGCGCATAAAATGATAATTCTGAATTGGTTTCCAATGCGAACAGTGAACACCCAAGCTAAAAAGGAATCGACCATTCACACGAAAACATGATCCACTATATTTAAAAAATTTTAAATATGGTGATATTCTGATTTCTGTGGTTTTTTTCGAGCAGGTGCTTCCATCATTAGCGCAAAATCTTAGTAATGTGCCATTATATGATTTTTGTAGATCCTCTTATAGGCCAACATTAACAAACTTCTAATCTTGTTTGAAACTCTAAGCTCAAATTTTAAAAATGCAATTAAATGACTATCAAATTGAGAAATAACTGAAATGCTACTAGGTTTATGTTCTAATTAATGCAACAAATCCCTAATTACGAATGACCCTGTAATAGTCTTTTTTATAATATATAGTCCGTTTTTGTTTGTGCAATGTGCATGTCATTAAGGTTAGGGCCTAGTTGTCCGCGAGCATCCAACAAAATTATTGCCGGTCCGTGGCCTGCGGAAGTTTGAGAACCACTGGTATAGATCACACTGCACTTGCTGTTTAATTGAAATTCAAAGACCAATAGATTCGGTCAAGAATTATTCAGTGATATTTTCATTACCGATAAGAAATTAGAACTGAAAATATTGATTTCCGTTCAGTGTAACTTTAACTCTAATTGAAATTATTTTGCGAACGCAAGCTGAAATAGTACTGAAATTATGCACAGTGAACGAAAATTAGAATAAAAACGGAAATTAATTTTGGAACTGAAATTAATGAAAAAATTGGAAATTTTAGTTCATGGCCTCTCCTAAGCAGCTGAGTTTACATCTAAAAAGCACACATACTTTCTGACTCTTAAAACTTTGGTATCTTTGGCTTAGCACGTGCTTCCGTGTGCAATTTATAATGGTCTTTTGCATTTGGACCTTTCCTGTAAGTTACTAATTTTCAACTTCGTGATAAGAATGTGGTTATGTCACTCATGTGAAATGTGAAAATCACTTTGAATACCGGAGTGCAAATATTTCAATCATGATAACTTTGTGCAGTTTGCTCACTGGGTTAAATGAAAAATCATGTATTGGATTGTTTAAATAAGCCTACTGGAACGAAACAGACAAATAGGTCTAGCCTATAACCATGCAATGCTTGTACCTTAAAACGGACGTTTCTGGATGTTTCTGATAAACCTTTCAACAATTTAACTTGTCTTCTTCAGTGAATAAGTGCACACAGAATGCTAAGAAATATATTCAGGGTTGGCGCGAAACTTTCATGTGACTGATTCGAGTCAGCGGCATCACCACGGAGAAAGCACAAACACTGCATAAAATGTGTAAGAGAAAGAAATGTAACTTGGTCTACCAATTCAATGGAATATGGTAAGGGGAGTGTGATTAGCTATTGTCAACATGTTAGCGGATTGGTGCCTCCAGCAAGTATTGCCAATTAAAATTTTCAGAAAATTATACAATCGAGATCTGGAGTTCAAATTGTTTGGCTTTTGTAGTAAAAATTACGCATAATTATTATTGGAGGAAAGACGGCAAGTCTACCGCAGCACTGCCCCACACCGCAGCACTGCCCAACACCGCAGCACTGCCCCATTTGCAGTTCTAAGACGTTGAAGCTCCAGTTTTTCAAACTTATAGAACAAACTAATATTTTTTCTTGGTGAAGACTTCTAATAGGTGGGATAAGAAACTGTAAGCTAATGTCGCTGAAAATAGGAGGTTCTTTAAATTTAAGAAGTATATCGATAATTAAAATGCTCGAACTTGGTTTAATTTGAGGCAAATTCTAGGCCTATGAAGAAGTAAAAGGGAAATTATTTCTATTCAAGAACTGAATTGAGAACTGAAATTATGGTAAAAACTGAAATTGAAGTATAACTGAAATTTTTGGAAGAACTGTAATTGAACTAGAACTTAAATTGATGACGTCTGAACTGAAATAGAAATAAAACGAAAATTACTTGCTGAAGTAAAATATCACTGGAATTATTTGATGACCATTGGAAATGAAATGCGAATGGATAAACTGAAGCTTTTTATCACAGTAGGCTAATTACTGATTCGTTATTTTCCCTAAAACAGACCAGATGGCGTTGCTTCTAACTACCAAAATGCTGCACGTCAACTCTACGTTAATCACGTGGCTGAACACGTTGGCTCCGGAACCGGAACCGCTCGTTGGGAAGGCGTTCCTGGAACTGGAGGAAACTACGGTCGCCTTGGATACGGTAGCTCAGGCTACGGTGGTCATGGACACAACGACGGATACGGATACGCTGGATACTAAGTTTATTAATTGACGACAGACGGAAAGGAAGCAGAAAGGAATAGACTGTGTCTCCTCGTAAACCGATTACCCATGTAGATTTTAATGTCCTTGAAAAACTTTAGTTTGAAGAAATAGTTTGTAAGAATCAATGTCATGTGTTCGCTATTTGATCAATTTTAGCTGAAGCTAAAGAAATCTAGACAAAAGAGAACTCCATGCTATGACTGTTAGTAGGCTAAACTTGTATATCTTTAGTCGGCGGGTGTGAAAAAGCGATAGTCAAAATATAACCAGCATCATCTGCAGCATCATTATTACACGGCATCAAGTGGTTTCTGCGCCCAATGTTTCATCAAAATAAACAGATTTTTAGAAGGTATTGTCCTGACTCAACAGTCATTGTTTAGCCTATTTCATTAGATTACAAAAACAATGCAAATCAGCAAGGCCGGCGCCAGAGTATATTTGGCACCCTAGGCGAACCTGTCGCAATGCGCCCCCCCCGCGCCCACGGCAACTAAGATTGAATTAATATTAACTTTCACAAAGGAATGCTATAGTGCCTTTTGTTTTAATTCGTATTTGCATTCAATAGAAAGAAGAAGAATAGAATAGAACATGTATAATCTATATAATGGTATATTCGTTTATACGGAATTATACCGGTAATGTAATTTCAAAACTTCGCTTTTGCTTTAGCAAATGTAGAAACGATAGAATTGCGGACATGTTTTTCCAAGCATGTGAACCTTTATCAGAAAGAGATGGCGCACCTATTGTGCTACTGGCAAACAGCTTGCAGCAGAAGCAATAAACAGAGTCATTACTTACAGAGTGCTGCAGCCAATGTCTGCGAATGTTTTTCCATTGACAAGCCTACGGTTGAAATGAATTTTTGAGAATTTCCTTTGCATACTGTCTTTAGGAAAATCAAGCTGCTCGACTTGTTCTGGTCCATGTTCTATCAAATTTTGTCGCATATGATCATCAACTTTGGTCCAAGTAGCAGGATCGCCATAGTTAACATATAAACCAGTGAAATTATCGATTTTATGCACTTCAGATTTTGATTCCTGGTGCGTACCGTGCATTTCATTTTGTGGTTCAAACTCTTCTGATACAGTCATTTCATCGGATTCCTCCGCTTCCTTGTCTGCTTCGGCTTGATTGTTTAACTCCTCTGGACTACCTTCGTCTCTGTGCGGTGTACATAGATACTTTAACAACGAGTCTCCTTGTTTTGTTACGTCTTTTTCATTTTCAGCCCGTCGTTTACGATACTGTGCACCAGACATTCGTTTTACGATACTGTGCACCAGACAATCGTTTTCTCTCTGCCATGGGGGATTGAAATAACGACGGACACTGAAAAATTAAATTTTATTATGATTTAGCTACTATTTTTCTATATTTTTAATTTATTTTTGTAAAATAAATAAAATATAAATAAAATAATTACAATTTACATATACAAATTTAAATATTTACATCAATTGATTTTAAATATAACGTTGTGAGATCCTGAGTGGGTTGGTAGCCCGCTCGCCACGCCGGTGTCACGAAATAGAGTATCCCCCGTATTTATCTTATCCCCCCAAATTACAAAAAGTCGAAAAAACCGCTTCCGGGTGAATTTTTTTGTGCAAATTAATTTTCATCTGCTTTGTTTTGAACAATGACACTAACAGGTATGTTTATTCCTACCAGATAATTTGTTTTGCCCTGTTTTTTAGAGCACTTAAAACATTTAAAACACTTAAGAACACTCAGAGTCACTAAATAAATTCGAGTTGCCTGTATCTGAGCATTGCTTAGGACACTTAAAACAATTAGAGTCACTTTAAATTTTGATTGCAGGATAAAGAATTTTATTAAGTGCATTTTTCAAAAAAGGATATAGAATGGTTTATCCCCCCGGATAGTATAGACCGGTTAATTCCATCCGGGGGGATAGATTAATTCATCCCCCCGGATAGCTTTCAGGGGGAATACTCCGTTTCGTGTCACCGGCGGCCCGGGTTCGATTCCCGGTCGGTCGTTTTATCAGAGATTAATTTCTCGGATCTTTACTGCGGGTGGCTCGGTCGCAATATAAACGTGGAGTAGCGGTGGTGAAGGATCTCACCCTCAGGGTCGAGGCCATAAGACAGCCGCTGTATAAATATGCGATTACATTTACATTACATTACATTTACATTTATTTACATTTGTACAAAAGTAAAACTAAATATCTTACCTAAAGTATTTAAGTAGCCAGTCGACGACAATCGAATTTCAAATATTTAATTTATTTTCAATTTTCAATATTTATGTTATATTTACACGCCAGATTTTGATTTCGAAATGACGTCACCGGATGTGGCGTTATTTCCTATAACGTAAGTAAGTAAACTAGTGATCAAATTTATACTATGCAATTCGTTTCATCTAGCGGGAAAAACAAAATGTAATATATTGCAATAAAACTTTAAATATTAATATAAATTAACTAAAAATTAAAAACTTTTAGTGCCGCCCCAGAAATTTGCCGCCCTAGGCGGCCACCTAGTTCGCCTAGTAGGCCCTAGTGGTTAAACCGGGCCTGCAAATCAGCGATTATGAAGATGACCTCATCTAAAGACAAAATCTAATAAACCCAGGATTACGCTACCTTAGCCTATGTCACAATGTGACCTGCCACGCTGCAATGTTTCGTTTCTTTACTTTTTGCCTAATTTAACCCTCATCCGCACAAGGGGGGGTCTGGCCAGACCCCCCTCCATCAGGGGCTTCTATCCCTATACATGGCGGGCGCAGCTTGCGCCCAGTGAAAAATAAGGGGGGAATCAAAAGACAGCCAAAATTCACGTCGGTTGGGGGGGAAGGTCGGACATGGAGGGCATCGTTCAATCTAGGCATCACTAGGAGGAAGATTCCCCCCCAAAACTACTTCCCTTCCATATAAATTTGGGCAAAATGGTAGGCCTAATAGTTTTTAGCAAAATGTATACACTTTATCCACTTTGAGTTTTTAGTTAGGTTACTCTGCATTTTTGAATTACATGAACTGCTTACTGCTATAACAGCTATAATATAGCAAAATAAAAAATTCCTATTACATGATTATAGTTATGTTTTTGCTATTTTAATAAATAATGTAATCATATTAAAATTGAAAAAATAATATTAATACAAATACTATTTTGCACAACTACAATGTAAATGGCTTCTCTCCAATGTTATCTTTCAAATTTCAGACAGTCAAATTTGGTCCTTGAACACTTAGTAAAGCAAGTAAAGCAACATCATTAGTATACGTGGGCTTACAAAGTAGGACCTCCATTGTATTTTATTGTATTGCATTGTGCTCTAAGAATTTATGTAACGCCTCTCGAGCGCACACTGATCAGAGGTGCAAAACATATGGCTGCCCAATTTTGGCAGCAATTCCTCCACTGAAATAGTAGAGTAATTTTGCTAAGAGGACAGCTTAAAATGCTGAAATTTCAATGCGGAAATCGCAAAAATTTCTTATGGGGAGGGGCACATTCCCTCCCCATATCAGGTCGCTTCTCTGCGCTACACATGCTTCGGCGATCGTCTGCTGGATGCTCGTTTGTCCCCGTCCAAACAAACCTTCATTCCCACACTATAGAGGAGGGCATGCGCTAGATTACATTATATTGCACACATAGAGGAAGGCCGGTTCAGAAAAGGGGGGGGAAGAAGATGGATTGCGCCCGGCTGCTTAGGGGGGATAGAAGCCTCTGCCCTCCATATATTTGCTGCATAACTTTTTTAGGAGTGATATTTTCTCAGATTGCTTTTATGACTTTGTTCCTATATTAATGAGCTACAATTAGCACATCCAAACGACCAAATCGATTTAGTGATATGGAAGTTATGAAGATAATACTGGCCGAGACTACAATGATGACAGTTTGGACAGTGAGAGCAACATTATAGAATGTGAATTTGAAGAGATGCCAATGCCCGAAGAACAACATACAGATGTTTCTTATGATGAAGACAATGTTGAAATAGAAGATGATGATAAACACGATGATGAGACTGGACCTGATAGTGAAGATAATGATGACGAAATTGTTTATAATATTGAAGCCGAGAGACCTAAATACAAGTAAAGATCCACATAATTTTTTACTGTCAAAAGCAATGCCAATAGGACGTGCTCTGTTGCACAATGCAGTAAAAGAAGATGCAGAATAAAATAATACGGATACATTGAGAATATTCAAGATAGTTTTGACAGTTTTATAACAGCCGAGATGAAAGACATCATCATTCGACATACAAACCCGAAAGCAACAGCTAACGGACTATGTATGATAAGATTACGTGTTTACTTTTTAGGTTTACTGGTTTAGTCCTATTCCATTATTTGTTATAGGTATTTTCTAGAAAACAGTCATGCTAACTCTGATCATAAGAGCATTCAGTACTAATTTTACTAAAATTATGGTTTCTTTAGTTTGATTTCCAAATTTAATACATAGTCTCTTATTGCGACGATGTACATGTATGACAAACCGTGACAATTAATGTAACTAATCATTTAATTTCAAATTCATAATAAAACTTATTTATATTGCATAAAGAGACTGATACATTGTTGTTTTGAGTTACTCTGATATCATCTTACAAAATTGGCACATAAAAATTACTATTTCCTATGAAAAACCCACATCAAAACGGGGGGTCTGGCCAGACCCCCCCTTGTTCAAATTAAGTTGCATTTTAGCTTGTTCGGATGAGGGTTAAACGTGGGGCAAAACCGAATTTTAATATTTAACTTGACACTGTGACGCAGGGCAGGAAGGAATTGCGTAATAAATTAGGATGGCAAATTTGTCACCATAAGAAGAAATTTGTAAAAGGACGAGAGGTGGGCCAACTAAAAAATCAGCTTGGCTTACATTGCTACAGGCCTAACGGATGTAGCTACTTAAAAAGTCGAAGCATCGAAGGAGTTTTGAATGAAATTGTGCGTTTTAAATATCACAACGTATTGAGCATTGAATTAATCGTCCGATTTGGAAGTGAATCCAGAAAGGTGAACAGTTTTAAAGATGCTACAATGTTCAGATTACCTTAGAGAGAAACTTTGGCAAAGCCATTTTCCAAACTTACCTACTTGAATAGAAAATTGGTAAGAGCTCACGTGCGCGCTCATGGCCTACAATAATCCGCAGTGAGACTCATAATATTATATGCAAATGGTAACGTTCTGTCATAAAAAAAACATAAAGTTATGAAGATGACAGGTTTATAATCCTTTACCATTTTTCACTGGGTGTATAGTTTTTAATTCTTTTCTGTATGATGCTCTGTAGTCAGTAGACAGTCTGGATTGAGTCTTTCTGAGTCATTAACCCCAGATAGGCCTAGTATTCTCCGACCGAAGGAAGCGCTGAATCTTTGGTACAGAAAATTCGTCTCGCTCATGGCAAAATCATCGAACTACGAGGATGTTATAAACGATTCAGCTTCAGCCCCAGAGAAGTTGCTTGTTGATTACCACGAATTAAAAAATTAAAATTAGATTACTAACATTAAGAATTGATTAAAATCAAAATGTACACTTTTTGTACATTCGTACCCACACTTTTGCTATTTCCATTTGTTTTCTTTAAAAAAATTGATCAGAAACCCAAAGATGGTTTAGGGCCCGTGAATGCTCTGTCCAGGGACCCGAATTTATGTCGGCGGGCCTGGCTAAGAAAGAGAGAGTCAATTCAAGGTGCAGACATACGACGCTTCAAATTCAGTCTGCTGAAATTTCTGGTCACTAAAATGATTATATAAGTTTTTCATGATCTCGAGGGTTAGCATAACACTAGTTCTGCATTACGCCCATAAGGAAAACAGTAAGATGTAACCTCATCAGTGATATCCTTGCATAATGTAATCGGCTTCTAAGTCATTAGGCCTATGTGTCTTCACCCGTCTGCCAACCTCAGCCACTTTTATCCATCCGCTACTCTCACTTGACCGGTGTAGGCTATATACGATCTCTTTGTCTTCCTTGATAACTGCTGGTTCAAATGCCTCTAAAAGACTAAAAAAAAGATTTTTCGGTGGTAGATCAACCAAATTTTTTGTCGGTCCAAGACCAAACATTTTCGCCCCTTCCAAAATTTCTGCCTCTGTACTCGTTCAACTCAGATCGAAAACGTACGTCTGCAGTCAACTTTCACAGTTCCACTAACACGAAATCGCCAGCTGCCAAAAGGTTCATTGGCCGCACTTGTGCGCGCAAACTGAATTACAGTACGTCATTATATCATGTAAGTCACTCTGAGACTTCAAGAAATAGTAGGCCTAAGTAAAAATATGTCTAAGTCGAGTCGAGTCGATAAAACAGCGATCAATTCGACTTGACAAGACTCACGATAGACTCGAATTGCAAGTTGCTCATGAGTGTATTAAATTACTTTGCCCGATTCATTTAGTTGAATATTTTTGCAATGTTTAGCAGTTCAAGTGCAAAACCAGAAATAAAATAGGAATGGGTCGGAGGCATAAATGCGCAGAAATCAAAACACCACACCAACCTGTGGTGTAATTTAAGTCTCAGAAATATCTTAGGCCACGCAAAGGCTGCGTCAGGACATCTGGTTAAAACCGTGACGTCAAGTGAATCCCTTTGCAGTCATCAATCTTGGAATCTGTGGCCAAACTGAGGAAACAGCATATGGTGCTACAGTGGAGATTATGGGCGATGGAGATCTCGGGACAGTGCTGGTGCGGAACTATAACATGATAGCTTAGAACGTTCGGTTTTCATTTTTCAGATAAATACTGGCGCAAGATCACTAAGATAAGACAAGTAACTGAGTTATGACATTCGCAGATAATAACACCAGCGAGAACAGACTGGCGAAGATCTGTGAAGCAGTGGCGGCGCCAGCCGCTTTTTGTAGCCAGGGCATAGCCAGGGCAGTCATGCAAGTGACCAGGGCAGAGGGCGATTCGAGTGCTCCGTAGTACGGGCTTACATAGGCCCATAATTTTTGCGCTACAGTACTTGCCATAAATCATACATCTTACACTATTAGGGTCGGCTGATCAGAGGATCAGATGGGCGAAGCCATAAAACCGAACACTTTTTGACATTTGGGAAGCAAATCTTATAAATCTTATACAGGGTGGGCCATAAATGACCCTCCCTGAGGTTTTTATCAAATAATCTATCTTGGCCAGAAGTTTGTTTTTAAATATATCAAATTTACAGGCCTAAAGACTATTCATATTTAAGCACAGTGGCCAGATTTCACCACAATATTCAAACAGAACAAAAGTTACATCATTTTTAGTGAGACCGTCACTGATTATCAGAGCAAGCGGCGATTGTAGCTTTATCTCCAGGACCTTGCTCATGAAGTGTATCAATACAAATTTTGTCTGCCATTGATTGACACATTGGGCGTTTTAATTTGAAAGAATTTTCGATTTGATTATTTTAATAACAAAATTATTAAACTGAAAAATTCTTTTATAATTTACTAACCGACAGTCGTCTTGCTAAATGATGCCACAGCGCCGTGCAGCTATGCTGGTAGGCTTACTTGTTTTCCCCCAAAATAATAATAATAGGCCTATTGCTTTTTCTGTCAATAACATGTTTTTTACACCGATGATTAGTAAAATCGTTTTTGTTACTTTTTACTGGGTCGTGTTTCTGAATCGTAAAAAAGTAGGCGGCAGCTCGCTAAAAGTGATACAACTTTTGTTCTGTTTAAAATATTTTAATAAAATCTGGACATAATGTGCAAATATGAATTGGCCTTAAGCTTATAAAATTTCATTTAAAAGTTCCTAATTTTGGCCAAGGTATTGATAAGAAACCTAGGGATCTTTTTTATGACCTACACTGCAGACTAATCTCACTGACTTAGTGAAGCACCGCAAATCCTCTTTCGAGTAGCATTTCGAAAGCAAAAAGTTCAGCAAATAAAGTTTCTGAGTCAGGTATATAGGTCTATTGTTTTGAAGCAAATTCTTACGCTTCATTTGAAAAACAATAAAGTGACAGTTGGGCCTATGCTGTTATATTATGCATTTGTAAACGCAATCTTGGGTAAACAGCCACAGAATTGTTCCATTCCAGAACTTTTGCCCTACCAGAATTTTTGCCCAGCCAGAATTTTTGCCTGCCAGAACGTTTTCCCTGTCAAAATTTTGCCCTGTCAGAATTTAGCCCTGTCAACATTTTTGCACTGCCAGAGCTTTCTCTCCCAGAACTTTTGCCCTGCCAGAATTTTGCCCTGCCAGAACCTTTGCCCTGCCAGAGAGCGGACGAACGGACCTGAACAGTAAGAAGCAATATGCCCGAACAAATTCTGGCATGGTAAAATTTCTGGCAGGGCAACGACCAGGGCAACGACCAGGGCAAAGGCTTTTTTGGCAGGGCATTTGCCCTGCCATGCCCTGGCGTAGCGCCGCCACTGCTGTGAAGAAATCTAAAAGACACTTTAAGTATTTATCTTCTCCAATCAATATCACCCTAGATTGAGTGATAACATGAAATAATCGATTTCAATCTGTCGTTTAATTAATGCATCGTTTCATCAACAAATAAAACCGCATCGTGGGATAAACTGTTCATAGGATCTGTTGTAATTTGAGTCATAGAATTGCGTCGACTGTTCCAATAATTGTCCAATAATAAAACCTAGTATCCATATCCGTTGTTGCGTTCATATCCAGAATAGCCATAGCCCGCATATCCATGGTGACCGTAATTTCCACCAGTTCCTGGTACGCCTTCCCACCGAGCGGTTCCGGTTCCCGAACCAACGTGTTCGGCCACGTGATTAACGTACAGTTGACGAGCCGCATTTTGATAGTTGGAAGCAACGCCATCTGGTCTATTATGGAAAAAGAAAGAATCAATGATAAGTGGAAACGAAAAAACATTTGCAGAAATTTTTAACCACTCTAAGTAACTGGTTCCTAACTAATTACTTTAGCAATTGATTAGGTAGAAAAGTACAGAGCCTTTTTAACGTGCGGTTGTACACACGATGTGCAGTTCTAAAAGGACTTGTGCGGTTGTATAGGCTTAAGCACTTCTGTACAGTTAAAACTAGCAAAAAAGGTCCGATTGGAAGTAATTTACCATGGAAGACGGGAAAGAAAAGAAGGAGTTGCGAAGTTCTAAAAATTCCTTAAAAACAGTCCTGGAAAAGTATCGATAAACGTTGGAGATTTAAACCACAAAGTCAGTTCTATTTCGAGGTAGGCCTAGAAACAGGGCGTTGTGTTAGATGTTCTAATGAAGAGCAATATATTATTTTTATGCAGGAATTGCAATTGTAATAAATCTGACAGACCAGCATTCTCTCATTGCATTGTCCATTGTTCCGCTATTGATAGTGCTGCAAACAGCGCCTTTTATTTTTTTATTTTTTTATTTTTTTATTTTGCATAGCCTATAAAAAATTATTATCAAGGCTCGTCAATGTCACAAAATGAATTGACGAAAGTTGATTGAATAATTGATTGATGCATACATGATGAGAGTGTTTCTCTAAATGCATGGACAATGGACATGTTAAATCAAAATGATGCTACTAGAAATGTAAGCTTTAAAATCTGTATGTATACTATGACCTAGGCATGCACATATACGGGTAGCATGAGTTACGGTTGCTATAGATACAAGGTCAGCTTACACGTGTCTGAGTTCGGGTTCGTAGTGACCGTACGATATGGCTTTTTCGTATCCAGCGAAGACAGCAGCCACCGTTGCAACGAGTAAAACCAAAAGGACCTTCATGATGACTTGTTCTGTTGACGGCAGATGACCTGTAGAAGTTGCAGCAACGAAATAAGACAGAACTGTGATTATAACTGACCACAACAGAACGGACCTTTTATACCTGACAACACCAGCTGATACATATATATATATATGTATGTATATATAATATATATGGATATAAAACACTCATAAAGAGAGGCCTGATTCGCCTAATTACCTGATTGCTGGCATTTGGCCAGCCTTCGCATGAATTGTTGGCAACGTGTCACTTCTCTACACAATTAAAAATCTACCTACCTGTGCCAATTTTGGCGCGTCACCGCTTGACTGTATGGAGTATGTATGATTGTATGTATGTACAGATTGTGGTCGGTACTAGGCCTAATGGTTTACATCGTTCATTGTTATGGTCACGTATTATTTGTGACAAAGCATTTTCAACCTCATTGACACATAGATATCGGTCTTGATTTATAAACACAAAAGCACGATAGGCCTTTTCATTTTACAAAAAAACTAACATCATCCTTTATTTTGTAATAATATTCATTCTATGCTTCTATTGGTATTCAGCTTAAAAGCATTTGAACCTTCGCATAGGCTAATTAGATCTGAGCAGAACAGTACCCAAAGCCATGGGCGAAGTTTGATTTCCGTTCTTGGAGGGGGTTAAAGCCTTCTTGGAGGGGGGCTAGGCTCGGGAAAAGATACTATTTACACGGTAAAAAATGAATCTGGGTATCCTTGGGGGGGGGGCTTAGCCTCCAGCCCCTGATACACTACGCCCATGCGGATAGCTGCAACTCTATGAACTGCACTCTCCTCCTCAATTCCCCGACTGTTACGAGACTTGGACTTCTAATAGGCCTAGCGCAGAGTGGTGACGCATTGGTGTTCTACTGGCAGGGAGATCAGCGCCCCGTATAGGATAGACGTGCTTGTAGGCTTCCATTAGCGCCCTTGTATTGCATGACGTCTGTTCTGTTAGTAGTCAAGATTTGTGATGGCCTATGTGATTTGTGTACTTGTGAATAATTGTTTCAATTGCACAACTGTGCATTGTCTCGGTCGAAGTGCTTTTGTGACCGGTTTCGCGGATTTGTTCAATAAAGGAAAATTATTACTGTGACATGTAATAAGGTACTTGACACAATCCATGCAGCCTAGTGCTCCAGTAATCCAGTAGGATGGACCGTTTCTGGATAAAAAAAACAACGTCAGACCATGTCGCAATCCGAAAGCGCAGATGTTTGGGCTCCGAAAACATAGGGCCATCAGAAAGTCCTGATCGAGTGCTGTAGCGAACGAGCAAAAATGGAAAAAATCACGTGACCTACCCATAAGACAAATGGATTAGAAGAGTGAAATGGATCTGAAAGCATTGACTCTGGTTTTCATACCGTACAGAAGGCACTTATAAACACGGAAAAGAGTAGTTTTTCACTATTAGCTTTTCCATTAACTGATCGATGTATTTCATCAACTGCAGCTACAAAAGCACGAGTGATGGTAGCATCAATCATGCTCACTTAGGCTAAACCGTTCTCAAATTAACCGCTTTCAAGCTAGTTTCATTGTTTCCATTCACAAGTCAGGTCATTAATGTAGATGAAAATTCATGGCAACGATCGACATTGGAGCATTAGACTGTGTGACTGCGCAAAAACACAGACCAGTAGTTACAAGTCTCGGTCGAAATGCTTACAAGTATTATGTTCGTCCATGCTAACACATTGGACGCTGTATAGTTGGAACAACACCAGAACGACGTCTGTGTAAAGTAGATAGGAAATTTTGGATATAAATTTGAAACTGGCAAGACTGCAGCAGAAGAACATTCTGTTACATTTAACGACTACAGAGTGGACATTGGAATGATGTAGGTAGACCTTCTCGTTTCCGTGAGGTTGTAGCAGTTCAGATGCAATAGATTTGCTGTGACAGTCGTAGGTAAAAGGAGGTTAAGCATCGAAAGCAGATTGTATTTAATCATTCCACGTTGCAGAATCATGGAAGAAATAGTCTTACGCAGAATCAATAAAATCCTAAATTATAAATAAATTAATAAATAAGTAGTTTTAAAAGATTTCTGTAGAAGGCCTATTATAGATTATGTTTCAACAGAATAAATATCTACAAACAGATTTAGTTAGACAATAGATATGCCATTATAGGGGATTGCATACAGGCTGAATACCAGTAGGCCTAAAAAGTAAATGACAGATGGGTCCCTATGCACTGGCCTTAGCATAGATAGAGGAAACTCAACAGGTACATCTGGACAGAAGCATCAAATTAATAAGGAACATTATATCCTACTGTTTGAAAAGTAGGACTGTATATTTTACAAAGAGACAATAATTGAGCAGAAGAACGGTCATGGAAACTGAAATTCGACAGGAGCTGCGACGATTTGCAGAGACGACGACAATGAAAGGCGTCGGTCGGACAGTCAGAGCTGAGAGGAGAATTGTCCGAGTGTTCTGGATGGTGGCCCTTGTGTTGTGCTTCTGCGTTCTCCTCTATCAGGTCTCTACCGTGGCCATCAGCTACGCCAGCTTCAACGTCATAAGAAACTCTGGCGTCGACTTTAAAGACCCCGAATTCCCCGATGTCACCGTCTGCAGTCTCTTTCAGCTGTCTGATCTCGACCAGTTAGAAAACTATACGGCTTTTCAGCGGGACGTCGATATGCTGAAACAGTACACCACATTGGACACTGAACCATACGGTGATAGTGCGTGGGTTTTTTTAAGTCAATTCCCACCTACAATGTTTATACCGCAATGTTATCTCGACCCCCAAACTCGTCACAGAACATTTCGTTCCAGTGTCTGTCATGCAGTTGGGACCTCTATCAGTCCAGCTATTGCGATGCTCATTATCGGCTTGTACCGCCCCTTCAGTGGTGCCAGACCATCCGCAGTGGGGAACAATTACGTGCTCCTGCAGCACTCGGGCTTGCTGCTTTTCATCAATGCATCCAGGACGAACGTCTTTGACATATTCGACACTTGGATCCGCTTCAAACGTACGACCGGAGTGAGCGTCATGGTCCACCGGAGAGGAACACTTCCGGATCCACTGACTGCAATCTCAGTTTCACCCGGAACGGAGACGATCATTTTCCTGAAGCAGACGGACTCAACTCGCCTCCCCTATCCCTATGGTAACTGTACCGAGCAACTGGATCTCGATCACACAAGACCTAATTCACCCGTCTACGACATTGCTTCCTGTGTATCCTTGTGCCGTCAGCGTCAGGTGATTGAGGAATGCGGCTGTATGGATCCTTTCATGCAGTTCACCGAAAATGAACTTGGTAACCACACGTTTTGCAACAACATCACCAATTCACTGAGGGCCAATCCAAATGACGTCGTCGACTCGGTTAACCGCGGACTACGCCAGGCAATGTGCATGTGGAATTTCAAAGCCGACGAAACTAGATGCGATTGTCGACCTCTTTGCTTTGAGTTTACATATGAAACGACGGTGTCGACAGTATCTAACTGGCCAAAGCTGAACAACCAGTTGAGCTTCTATGAACGCTTCCTTCGAAACCTTTCTGAATTTTCAGTCTACGAAGATATCGCGAGAGCGAAGACATCTGAAAATCTGACTTCCGAAGAGGTTCTGAAACGACTTCGAAGTCTACACCTGATCGAAGAGAACTTCATGCAGGTCTTCGTCAGGTTCGATAAGAAGATCGTCCATCTCGTGACTGATGTTCCAGCGATCACCTGGGAAACGCTGGCTTCCAATCTCGGAGGATCTTTCAACCTCTGGCTTGGCATCTCCGTCCCAACTGCGGCAGAAATCATCGAACTTACTTATTCTTTGGTGATGATTTGGTGGCAACGCAAGAAACCAGCAGTGAAGCCAGACAAGACTGTGGGCCAGAAATGACTAGGCCTAGGCCTACATAATGGTAACATAAGCTCTAAAACTTAATGCGCAACTCGTTCCAGGTTGCTGGTTTGTCAGGTTGAAATATGCTGTTGGCCCAAATTGCCAACTCGTCTTTGCTTATTGCCCATCCATCCAATCCTACAATGTTAGGGCTAATTAGCATTCTAGATGTCATTATGGCATTTGTTTCCATTTTCATTAATCTTGATGCACATCTCATTGGATTTTAATGGCCATCATAGTGTATATAGAAACTACAATACGACCTCAGCCACTAATTTATTGTAAAACGCAGATGTAACTAATAAAGGGATAACGCATAAAATCATATATCTAGGCATGAACGATAATGTGTCTGTTCATGTGTAAATATAGCAGAGAACTTCTAAACACACTTTTTTTTATTGCTATGGTTCTTCTGCCCCGACAATAAATTTTTTCTTTTATACCCTTCCGGAACTTGGCTGAGGCCTTCCTTATCTTCGAAGGACTCTGTCACGCCATTCCAATATCAATACTTAAACAAATTAGTTGCGTTGTGGAAAGTCGTAGTACAGTCTACAGACGTAATTAAAAATGACGTCACATCAGAGTGACTACCTGAAAATAAAAGTAAATAGGGCCTCTTAGCACTATTTTTGGTGTCTTTGGTTCATAATAATAATTTGTATTGGTCTAGATCATTGAGGTGTATTCTATATATAATATTATACGCTAGAGAGAGTATCACGTCTCGATATTGAAGTCACCGTCTAATAGTGCCGACCAATCACATCATATCTGTCCAATGGTGCCGACCAATCATAGGCGATTCTCATACTGACCAATCACAGTCTTACAGCATCGATCTGGAAAAATAACTAAAATAGTATCAGCATTTTTATAATAAGACGAACTTGTCGATGTTTACTTGTCAATATTGCAAGAAACTGCAAAATTAACAAGCAAGCATCGACATTTTCGTTTTATTATTAAAAATGCTGATGTCGTTTAATTCATTTTTCAAATCGATGCTGTAAGACTGTGTGTGATTGGTCCGTATGAGAAATCGCCTCTGATTGGTCGGAACGATACGAGCGTTGTAGGCTAAATTTGTAACTTCATATTTGACTGCAGGGTAGATACGTCATGCTCTCTCTAGCGTGTATATTAGGCCTATATATAGAATACATCTCAATGGTCTAGATAACTTCTAATCAATATGGCTTCCAAAAGCAACATTTAGCCTATGGCGCTCTTGGAAATGCAATGTAAAATCTTAGAGTTCATGGATAACCGAGAATATTTCTCTAGGAATATTTATTGATCTATCCAAGGCCTTTGGTACTGCAAAACCACAAAATTTTATCGCAAAGACTTGAACACGATGTTAAGAGAGGTGTACATGTAAGTAAGGCGTGAATTTCTGATTTTCTTAACAACAGATCGCAACATATTTATTTTAAAGGCCATTAATAATTTTATTTCATCTGTTGGTAAATCATTTTGTGGAGTACCAGAGGGCTAAATTCTGGGATTATTATTGTTTCTAATATATGTAAATGACCTGACGACTACCTCCAAAGTGTTTCGCTATAAATTGTTTGCTGATTACATAAATGCCTTTATATCTGATAAGTCAATAGAATCATTGTTTTAAAGAGCTAATCATGAGCTAACCATCATATCTTCCTGGTTTACAGCTAACAAATAATCGCTTAAAATTGATCAAACAAACTTTATTCTTTTTGGATCCCGCAGTAAACTACCACCAGTTTCTGATTACAAACTGATGATCATGGAAATGCGGACATCAAGAAGATTGGAGAAAATCAGTTGTATGTAAAATGTAAGAACTGAATGAGTGATTGAAAGATTGGAGAATAAAGAACCTTGGTCCACAAAATAAGAGAGGGCGAAAAAAGGGCGAAAAAGGAAGTGGACTCGAAAGACGCTAAGGAAAACTAAAGAGCAGCAAACATTTGGGGAAAATTTACTCTAATCTAAGAGGTCATTGCATATTATGTAAGCTTATGCATTGGACTAGAAGACAAAAATCTATGGCTCCATCGGGAGCGGCTAAATTCGAGCCCGAAAGGGCCAAAACGTGTAACATCCTATCTAGTATTGCAGATTGTCATTGACTGAATGCTGAAGTTGGTATACTGCCAACAAAATCAGAAGGCATTTTGTTAGGCCTATGCGTTTATCATGGTTGTGAGCCACCATGCTGCTGCCATCAGTCAATGGCAATTGGCGTGCAAAATAGGTGCGCCTTCAGCCCCCCCCACCCTCTGCAGTCCTCCGCTCCGTGTCCGTCTCTGATTCTGCTTCTGTCTAGTTTGTTGTTTGGCCTTCTCTGTATGTCTGTGTAACATACAATGCGTGTGGGAGTGCAGAGTGTTGAACAGATGTTGCTGTCCGGTAGGCCTATATAAGGTCCACTCCATTGTGGTCAGTTATCACAGTTCAGTCTGCTTTCACTTCGAAGATACGAAGTCAACTGCCGCCGACAGAACAAGTCATCATGAAGGTCCTATTGGTGTTACTCGTTGCAACGGTGGCTGCTGTCTTTGCTGGATATGACAAAGTCGAATCGTATGGTCACTACGAACCCGGGACTCAGACACGTGTAAGCTCAACTTTCGTCTACAGCAGAATACTTATTGCAGTACTGGCTTCCATGCCATGTGCAATTGTGCATTCATGCTAGATATTATGCATGTTTGATGATTTAAGGTTTGCAATGCTAGTAACATTATTTCGATTACCCTTTACTGAAAAGCATGGTAGCCAGTATTATAATTTTTATGTATATATCATTTAAATCTAATGTTGCTAAATGAACTCACTTGAGCGAGAAGAACAGCCATCACGTGGACTAGCCTTATGCGAATTTTCGGTTCAGAACCGTAGCCAATCAATTTTATAAAGTTCCGCTTCGCTATGACGGAACTTGTGAGAAATCTTGAATTCTGCAATTAGGTGTTGACAATATTGTTGTTTTGACGTCGTATGAGGAATCTTTTTTGCATAAAATTTATGTTACTAGTTAGCATCATGGTAGGCTATTTTATGAATCTTTATCACACTCTAAGCACCACTGCTGCCGCTCCTCCAGGTCTGCGAGTCATAAACAGTTAACCGTATACACTCAATTTTGGGGAGTGTGATCCGTTGTTTGTGCTCTGCGTTTAAGTGTAAGCACATCAATGGTGACTCTCCTACTGAGCAGAGCATTATTTGCCCACACAATAATAAGCCATGTAATTTTGCATCACTTAAACTAACGCAGACAGTGCTTCCGTAAGTTAGTTATTATGTTAAGCTGAGTCATAGGCGGGGACTTTGTCCAAAAGTTGGAGGGACGAGCAAGCGCATTTTGGGCGGACGGCTGAGTGGGCTGACGGATGAGTCGCCGACGACATTGTCATCGACCACATTATCTGACGACCTTCTTTTTTAGTCATTTGGTCGAAATCTCATGAAAAAATACAATTTTCCCTGCTCAAATAGCTGACGACCTTTTTATTTTTTATTTATTAATTTTTCAGTCTTTACTTCTTTACTTCTATTTAACCAGAATTTATCGATAGGCTATGTCCTAACACTGTGTACTGTAGCCTATAGTAGAAATTTTCCATGCTATTTATGAATATTTCACAAATGTTGGGGGATATGACCATATGAGTTTGTGGTGTGGGAAACGGTCCTCTCCACAAACATCCCCTAAGTCTCCGCTCATGAGCTCAACAATGTCAAGCGTCTTTGTTGCCATAATATGCTGAATAGCCCGTTGAAGTAAAAACAACAACCATGAATTTGACGAAAATAATCTATTTCACGGTCTAGATCTTGGTTTCAAATACAAGACAATAATTATCGAGGTCTTCTTGTGCAATTTTTTCTAATGGTATAGATCAAGTAGCCTACATTGTACTTGCTGTGTATTTACATGTATATTCAAAGGCCAATGTCATTCGATCAGGAATTATTTGATGACCGTTGGAAATGAAATGCGAATGGATAAACTGATGCCTTTTGATCACAATAATTATTGAATCGTTATTTTTTGCCCAAAACAGACCAGATGGCGTTGCTTCCAACTACCAAAATGCCGCACGTCAGCTGTACGTTAATCACGTGGCTGAACACGCGGGCTCCGGAACCGGAACCGCTCGGTGGGAAGGCGTTCCTGGAACTGGAGGAAATTACGGTCGCCATGGATACGGTAGCTCAGGCTACGGTGGTCATGGGCACAACGACGGATACGGATACGCTGGATACTAAGTTTGTTAATTGACGAAACATGGAAAGGAAGCAGAAAGGAATAGACTGTGTCGCCTCGTAAACCAATAAATTATTACCCATGTAGATTTTAATGTTCTGGAAAACATTAGTTTGGAAAAAAATTGGTAAAAATCAATGTTATGTGTTCGCATTTTGACAAATTTTAGCTAAAGCTAAAGAAATCTTGACAAAATCGAACTCCATGTTATGACTGTTAGTAAGTATACCATTATTTCACTAGATTATCACCAACATTATCTGCTGCAGCATCATTATTACTCGGCATCACGTGGTTTCTGCACCCAATGTTTCATCAAAATAAACAGAATTTTTTTGGAAGGTATTGTCCTGAATCAACAGTCATAGTTTAGCATATTTCACTAGATTAGCCTACAAAACAGTGCAAATCAGCGATTATGAAGATGGCCTCATCTAAAGACAAAATCTAATAAGCCTAGTAACCTATTAGCCTACGCTATGTTATATCACATCGTGACCTGTCACGCTGCAATGTTTCGTTTCTTTACTATTAATTTACCGTGGGGCAAAGCCTATATTAATATTTAACTTGATACTATGACGCAGGGCATGAAGGAATTGCATAGTAAATTAGGATGGCAAATTTATCACCATAAGAAGAAAATTGTAAAAGGACGAGAGGTGGACCAACTAAAAAAATCAGCTTAGAGTTTACATTGCTACAGGCCTAATGGATAAAGCTACTTAAAAAGCAGAAGCAAAGACCTTATAGTCTACTCTAATATCTTTGGTAGAAGTTTCGAAGGGAATTTTGTATGAAATTGTATGTTTTATAGCCTATATCACAGCAGACTGAGCACTTAATTAATCGTCCGATTGGGAAGCGAGTCTTGGAATGGTGAAACAGTTTAAAAAATACTACAGTTGTCAGATTGTCTTAGAGAGAAACTTAAGCAAAGCTATTTTCCAGACACACTTAAAATAGAAAATTGTTAATGGCTCACGTGCACGCTCATGGCCTACAATAATCCGCAGTGGGACTAGTAGACGCAAATGGTAACTTTCTGTCATAAAAAACCATAAAGCTATGAAGATGACAAGTTTATAATCCTTTAGCCATGGGCGGAGACCTAGGGGGGACAGGGGGGACGGTCCCCCCAAAGAAAGTGTTGGGGCGGACGGCCCATGCATTTGTCCCCACTCCCCACCAATGTTTCAGGGTGAAGCCTTTTATCGTCAAGATTTTGGCCGCATGACTACTAAAAAATAGTCATTAACACTTTTTCGGCGGCGAAAATAGAGAAAATTTCCTCAAGATTTTGACCGGATGACTTAAAAAAACAAAAAAGGTCATCAACTTTTTTGGCGGCGAAAATAGAAATATTTCGTCAAGATTTCGTCGGCCGGATGACTAAAAAAAAAAGGTCATCAACTTTTTTGGCGGCGAAAATAATTTTTTCCGAGATTTCGCCGGTCGTCAGAAATTTTTCTAAAAATCTCGCGTCTTTCCGTCCCCCCAATTCTCGGCCCAGGTCTCCACCTATGTTCGCCGCCCGAAAGAAGCGCTGAATGGTCACCGAAAATCTTTGGTAGAGAAAGTTTGTCTCTCTCATGGTAAAATCATCGAACTACGAGGATGTTATAAACGATTTAGCTTCAGTAAAGGCCATAACAGTTGCCTGTTGATTACCACGAATTGAAACATTAAAATTCAATTCTTAACATTAAGAATTTATTAAAATCAAGATGACACATTTTTTACAGTTTTAGGCCTACCCACACTTTTGCTCATTCCATTTGCTTTCTTAAAAAATTAGGCCTACCCAGAAAACCCAAAGATGGTTTAGGGTCCTTGAATGCTCTGAACACAAACTTTTCCGCCCAACATTAATCCTTTACGCGTTTGTCCCGAGTATATCCACTGAAAACGGGCGTAAAATTTAAAAATGAACAGTAAAGGGTTAACGGTTTTTACTTCTTACCTTCAAATCGCACGAAAAGACTACATACACACAGCTGACAATTTTGCTAGATGATTTTGCAGATTGAAAATTTATTTCAATAGCCTATAGATTCGCAGCGGGATAACTACATGTAGGTCTGCTCATGGTGTGTACAGTGGCGGCGCCAGGATTTCAGTTTGAGGGGGCTGAATTTGCGGGAGAAAATTTTCCGTTTTCAGTCGCCAAAATTTCTGAGGATTTTTTGGTCATTTGGCAGAAATCTTGGAAAACGGTCCTTTTTCACATCCGCCAAACTGTTTGGCAAACCTCGTGCGTACCTTTAAGGTTAATTTGGGGGTCTAAAGGGCTAATCGTCTAATCGTGCAAATATTTCATTTTTGCATGGGATAAAAAATGGATGACCCCTTTTAGGGGCTTAGCCCCCTAGCGCCGCTACTGGGTGTGTATGCTTGCATCCTGAAACGCATTGCGTTTCAACAGTAGCCATGCAAAACTATCCTCGCACGACACATAGGCTAGCTATAGTCAAAGCTGATCCAATATTATGCTGAAACTAAATGGTAAAGGTACAAAGTGTGTGAGTTAAACTCTTCAACGAAGAGCTGCTCTGGTTTGTCAGACGATGTTTTATGCATGAAATTTTGTCACACTGCTCAATGAAGTTCTCCGAGCTAGCTAAGTGCTGTTGGGTTGTGTTGAGAGGCGCTCCAGGTGCAGGGTACAAGAGTCGGGAAAGAAAAATGCATTGTCTGTTATAGTATGGTTATTGTTCATTTTCAATCAACTAATTTTATGCCATTTATTCATTTACCAGTAAATGGCCATTTGCCAAAATGCTTGGATGTCTCATCATTAACTTTAATAAATATCCGTAAAATTTTCTAATAATGTTCTGCGTCAGCATTTCATTTCAACTATCGAATAATTAGTTGACTTTTAAAATACAAGACAAAGACTCACTCTTATCACTCTTAACGACTTAGCCAGTCGTTGTAAAAAGTAGTCCCTAATGCTGTCGTTCTAAACAGTTACTGTTTACGATAGGTCAAGAAAAAAATCCAAATGGACTAACTGCAGTTGTGATCGTTTCTAACGCTCGTTTCGCGATGCAAACTGTTTAGAGAATGTTGTGCTCATCTGTAGCCGATTAATGCAGCAGAAGCGATAAAAATTGAAGGTAGTCTATGCTAGTCGCGTACCCGATGTCAGTCAAATCCCGACACAATATTCTTAGATGATGTTATCAGGATTATCGGTATTTATGGGTGTAATCACAATATTTTTCTTAATTAATTACTTTTTAAATTATTGTTGCTGATATTAATGGAGCAAGTACAGCAAAAATTGTAACAGAAATGGAACAGATGTGCAAAAATGAAGACATAAAGCTAGACAATACTTGAAATTCAAATGTATCTAAGTCTCTGCAAGATCTCAGTCACACGCAAAGCTGAGACAAGAAGATCAACCTAAAGACTGGCGCTATATCAAGTGACGTCCTTAATAAGTTCAGTCTCGATGCCAGGTCAGAATCTCGGGTCAAGCGGGGGAGACGGCAGATGGGTGATGGAGTGAAGTTAGTTGATGAAGGTGGTCCTACACAGTGCACAAGGTCGTAGCCAGGAGAGTGTTTTGGGTATTTGAACTCCCCCGAAATGAAATAATGTAAAAAATGAAATAATGCATTTACTGGCATACTATGTAAAAGTACCAGTGTATAATGTATTAGCCGTCAAGAACCACCATGAGAGCTCACGACGCTTCTCCAAATCCATTAGTCAGTTGATTCTAGTGCTTGTTGCGACATAAAGCTGTTGCACAGTAACTGTTGCTTGCGGGCTTGCCCACAATCGAGTAAACACCCCCGAAATAAAATCCTGCCTACGGCCTTGGTCTTTACATAGGACGGACAGAGAGGTAAAGATAACTCTGGAAGTTATGTTACCGATACCGGTTCCTCTCATCTGTGAAACACTTCAAACACAACGTAACATAGGCCTAGAGGGATACTAAAATGACAGGCATACGCGGAAAGAGGCAAAACTGACAGAGGCCTTTAAAACAACCTTAATAACAATAAATAATAGCAATATACTTAGTCTAATTAACTTATTTTTAAATTCCATTTTCAATGCAGTAACAACAAAAGACTGGTTGACTTTAATTTGGTGTTAGCCTAAATCAATAGTGGCCTACGACGTTTCACGAACGTTCGGTAAATTCTTTATTTCTATCTATTTTGACTTCTCTAGAATTGTTCCGAGGTAACTGTTTCAATCATCGTCGAATGAAAATTTCTACTAAGCTCAGATAAACATTAGTATCAGTATCCATATCCGTGGTTGCGTCCGTAGCCATCGTAGCCATAGCCACCATGTCCGTGGTAACCGTAACTTCCTCCAGTTCCAGGCGCGCCTTCCCACCGAGCGGTTCCGGTTCCAGAACCCACTTTTTCAGCCACGTGATTTACGTACAGCTGACGTGCTGCATTTTGATAGTTGGAAGCAACGCCATCTGGCCTGTTGACACAAAAAGGTAAACACTAGTCTTTCTAGACCTTGGAAATGATGTTGCATCAAATCTGAATCTTTCTAAGTAATAATTACTTAGGTAATTGTTCTGACAATATAATATTATTGGCAGCATAGTTGCATAGGAAACCGTGTAAGCATTTTAGGGGGTTGGACCGTAGTACATTCGCCTCTTGACAATTCTCCGTGACATTTCACCAATAACCTTTCAAAGACACAAAATAACTGAGCAATTGTTTAGGCTACTTAAACCTGATCGATTAAAATTGTTGATGAATAAAATTCATATCTATCGCCACAAAGCTACTGCATAGCCAGGCCTACCACTTGCCAACGAACTGCGGAACTATTACCTTTAAACGACTGCTACACCGCAAATTCACATAAACAGTGTGCTAGCGGAAACGTCGACCATTTTGAATGAGACAGGAGAAAGTTAGTGTTCAGTTGAATAACGTTCTCAAAAGTATTCGTTGACTAATTAATAGTTAACTTATATCTGGCTGTTCTATTAAATCACATAGAAGCATTAATTTAGAGTAAACACGGTCTAATACATAAATTAGATAGGGCCTACATTGTAAGCTATCTCTGGCGAGGTAGGCTAGGGTCCACGATCTCTGTAGCATTTAATTTGCTGCGGTGAACGTTTTGCGATATACTATGCAGCGTCACTATACTAAGACGTAAGACGTAATCATAATTGTAATATTGTAATTATAAATATTATAACCAACTATTTATATGGTGCAGCTCAAAATACAGCAGCCCCTATTAACTTGCGTCAGAGTGTGCGTCAACGAACAAGAACAACCATAAGGCGTCTCCGAAACGGAGAAGGAGAGTGATTAGTAATTAATTAGACCTAGTCCTAACTCAAGGCGAAGCGAATGGCGACGACAGCTCTAAACGGATAAGCCAACACGGGCACAGAACCTCGAATGGACCATGGTACAACACGCATGCACATGACAACAATGAAGTCATAAGTCGATGGACGCCAAGAGGCCATGCAGGTAAAGGAAGAGACCAAAGAGCAAAAGAATTGCCCGACAAGGCAGTTACGCTTAAGGTATAATTATATGGCTTTTGAACTGCAGAAGATGTAAAGGTTAGGCCTGCAGCATGAAATAATATTATATATACATATATACATATAGATGCTGTACATGTAAGTTGAGCTTACACGTGTCTCAGTCCGGGTTCGTAGTGACCGTACGATGTGGCTTTGTCGTATCCAGCGTAGACAGCAGCCACCGTTGCAACGAGTAAAACCAACAGGACCTTCATGATGACTTGTTCAGTCGACGGCAGATGACCAGTGATCTTTGAAACGAAAGCACACTGGACTGTGATAACTGACCACAATAGCACTGGCCTTTTATACTGAGTTACATCGACTTTCCCATGCTTGGATTTCATATAAGGCTATACACGTGCTTCATATGCCACATGCAGACACATAGGCCTACACACAGAAAGGTCAATTTCCTATCACTACCAACATTTGACCTGACTTCTGAGAAATTGTTGGCAACGTGTCATTCTGTACAAAATTAAAAATATGTCCTCGAGTATTTCTATAATTATAGAGGCCAACTATAACCGTTCGATTCCTGACATAGCAACAAAATTAGTAGAATTTAAGCAAGGTATTTTGCCTTGATTCATTTACCTGAAACAAAAGGCCATACACATGTCTGTGTCCTGGTCGCATATTGCGAATCATTGTATGGATTGCTACAATGTACAATGGCATGTAGTTAACCACTTGTGTTGGCAGTGTGCTACGTGTGCCAACATCTGGCATCAGTTGCTGACATTCGGCGTGCAACCTAATGTTCGCTACGTGCCCGTTTGTGCTTCCTTTGCTTGTTTGTCCGTCTGTCTGTATCCGTATATGGGTGTATAAGTGGATGTGTCCATCCATCGGGCGAGGCGTGTGGGAATGCCAATAGCCGAACAAATGTTGCGGGCCAGTTGCTGTAGGCCTAGGTCTATATAAGCTCCGTTCCATTGTGGTCAGTTATCACAGTTCAGTCTGCTTTCACTTCGAAGATACGTAGTCAACTGCCGTCGACAGAACAAGTCATCATGAAGGTCCTGTTGGTTTTACTCGTTGCAACGGTGGCTGCTGTCTTCGCTGGATATGAGAAAGCTGAATCACGTGGTCACTACGAACCCGGACTCAGACATGAGTAAGATCAACTTTTATTCTTGGGCAGCTGAACTTCATGCTACAATTTGCCAATTTCAAGGTTTACATTTATAATGGTAACACAATTTCGACGACCTTCTACCCAAATATAATGTGCGTATTTAACCCGACTTCTACTATAAAAAATCCACTTAGATGACGCTGGCCTGCGGAAATCTGTGTCTTGACAATGAATTAAGTAGGCATATTATTGATTTCATTTACATCGCTTCGGAAACTGAGGGAGTATCCTGTCCTGTCATACAGCTTAGATATAGGACCCTTTACGGCTGAGTTGGCTGCTTGGCTAGCAGTCAAAGTTAGAGCATTAATTTCGTCACAAGTTCCTTCCACATAGGGTATTCAACCCTACCTTTCCCACTCGGCTTGCTATAGCCACTCGTCTATAATAGCGTACGGTAACCTACTGCTTCGCTATGACGAAAGTTTAATTAAGCCTTATACTTTGCTATAAGCTTAAAGCTTATATGCTGACAATGTCAGGATTCTGACGGCCGATACTTCTGAATAATTTTTAAAAGTTGCATGATGGTCTTTCTAACACTACTAGGCCTGCTACCAATCGTATGCTAACCTAGACTTATACATGCACCACATTCAGTTTTTGTGAGTGTGAATTCTGTAAGTTCCGTTACGCGTATAGCGGCGTATGCGCTATAATATAGCATGGCAATGGTGACTCTCCTCTAGAACGTTAATTGATGACAAATAAATTGTTTGCTTTTTATAGACCTATGCTTTAAATTTTTGTCAATAAAAATTATTGATTCGTTCTTTCCTCATAATATAGACCGGATGGCGTTGCCTCCAACTATCAGAATGCCGCACGTCAACTGTACGTTAATCACGTGGCTGAACACGTGGGTTCCGGAACCGGAACTGCTCGTTGGGAAGGCGTGCCTGGAACTGGCGGAAGTTACGGCTACCATGGATACGGTGGTCACGGTCGCAATCACGGATACGGATACGCTGGATACTAATCTTCTGATATGACGACGGACGAATATGAAACATAAAAGCAATGAACTGTATCGTCTCACAATACAATTTGACTGTTTTTTTCGCCTCTGATTAGGTTGTACTGTGAGATGCGCTTTATAAATCCCAAAATAGAATAGAATAGAATAGTTTAGTTCTTTGAAAACACTTTTGTTCTAAAAATCAGTGTTAGTGTTCGACTTTTCAAACTGCTGTCTAAAGCAGATCGTGTAAACATTTGAACCAATACCAACTCTGCAGTCACGAAATAGCTGATAGTTGGTGGGTGAGATAATGAAAATGACAAGCAACTGATCGCGGACAATTTATCGCAGCTACATCATTATTACATCCGTTGTTTGACACGTCCATTGTCCATGCACTGGTGTCATAGTAATATCTTTCGGAACAGAACACGTGGCACATCCGTGCAATATCGTATTGGCATGGATCGGTGTATAAATTGGATTTCCGTCACGTATGTTGGGATGGAAGTCAGCCAAAAAATGAAGGCTCCTGGCAAAATGTTTGTCTTACGACCTCTTGATTGCCATGATTGGGAATAATCAAGAAAAGGTACCAAGTCTTAGTTCACAGTTTCGTCAGAAACCAGCCTGAAAGGACGTTGGGGTCTATTTTTTCCTTTTCGTAATGATTAATTCATATGTCGTGTGAATCCGGATATCTTTGGGAATTGAGAAGATATTAACTTCATTTTTTTAAAATTCTGTCCAGTAATAATTTACCTATGTTGTGGTAGCTCTAACTCCATTACTAAGACTTGGTATCTTTTCATGGATTATTGTTCTATGGGTTTCAAATATAATTTTACCCTTTTTAACGATAAATTCATATGTCGTGTGAATCCTGATATCTTTGAGAAATGAGAAGATATTAACTTCAATTTTTTTAAAATTCTGTCCAGTAATTATTAACCTATGTTGTGGTAGCTCTAACTCCATTACTAAGACTTGGTACCTTTTCATGGATTGTGACACTTTTATGCGAAATCGTTAAGGTTCCACTGTGGGACTCTCTTTAACACCGAAACAAGGCAAGGATTAGGTGTGATAGAGGTGTATAGCACTTAGGTCATTAAAGTGTAAAAAATTAATTGAAGTTCCAATGTGTAGCCTATATATTTTGTGGTCTGATTTGATGGATTGGCAAACCTCTTCGACAACTGTGATTGTCAGGTTTACCGTAAAGTAGAAAATATACATGTAGGTTATAGTACAAGAGCAACAGCATTTGTAAGGAAGTCAATTTTCACTATATTTTGCCTGCACTTGAAATATCATCACAACGGTCAACGAAATTCTAAAATGCTAGGCGATTACAACTGAACAGGGATGGGAATAGGTATGATAGAGGTGTAGAGCACAAGCGTGGATCTATAAGAAAGAAAACGTGCTGTAGAAAATGGGTCGAGCAATTGGCCTGGATAGCGCATTTAATACCGATTGAGGGAGGAAATGCGTTGTTTTTGGGAGACCCAATCTCAGACCCATAAGGTGAAAAAACAATAGGCATGCTAGAACTCCAATTCTTTATTTTGATAGTAGGCCTAGGCTAACTTTAATACATTGTTGTAAGATTCGTCCAATTGATCTTTTGAATAAAATACTGAGAAGTTTCATTATTTATTTTAAATTACTTCGTAATTATAAATTTTGATTAGGCTAAGGTTCAACTTTTACATTTCATTTTATCGACTTTCCTATGACCAATTATTCTAGATCCGGTTCAAGTGCCTCTTTTCGTTGTTCTTAAGACCATCTTTTTTCTACTGATCTCTTCCAAAGTGAGCACCTCTGACTAGTGTGTACTGCAAGAGGCGCAATATAAATCAGGGCTGTTTTTAAGGAATTTTTAGAACTGCACAATCCATAGGCGGAGACCTGGGCGGAGACTTGGGGGGGACGGAAAAAATTTGATGGACGAATAGCTGAGTGTCGCAGAAAAATTTCCATCTTTTGCCGGCCAAAATTTCTAACGACCGGCGAAATATCGAAAAAAAAATTATTTTCGCCGCCAAAAAGGTTGATGACCTTTTTTCAGTCACCCGGCGACGAAATCTCCCAGAAATGTTCTATTTTCGCCGCCAAAAAAGTTGATGATCTTTTTTTAGTCTTGACGCTCAACGGTTGGGGGGGGGGGGCAAATGCATGGGCCGTCCCCCCCAACACCTCCGTTGGGGGGACCGTCCCACCTGTCCCCCCTAGGTCTCCGCCCATGGCACAATTCCTTCTTTTCTTTCCCATCCCCCATGGAAAATAACTTCCAATCGGAGGACACTGACCTTTTTGCTAGTTTTAACTGTAAGAGAAGTGCTTCTACAATTGCGCAAATCCGTTTAGAACTGCACATTTTGTGTACAACTGCTCGTTTAAAAAAGCCCTGATATAAATTTATAGATGTAGCACGGTGCAATTCAAGAAAGCATGCATATTGTTTTAAGAAGCAATTACTTATTTTCATTTCCGTTTTCCAGTAAAACTGAACAACTAGGTCTCTTCGTCGTGTTGTCTAAAGGTTTGCTGTAGGTGTCAATTTGCATTGTCCCACACCATATTGCTTCGTGTCACTGAGAGTAGGGCAAAGGTTTTTTTAACGTGCAGTTCTAAACAAAATGTGCAGTTGTAAATGAATTTGTGCAGTTGTGGATGCAATTCTGTGTAGTTAAAGATAGTTTAAAAAGTTAAAGATAGTTTAAAACAGGGCTATAATCAAGGGTATACGCGGGTATACGGCTTATAAAAACCAGGGTACACGGGTATACGCGGGTAAATCACGGTACACGTGGCTGTTTAGGTGTATTTTGTATGAAATTCAATTCAAAGCGAAAGACTAAAAAAGGATCATCAGATTTGGAAAAAAGGTCAAATTTTTCGGACGGAAAATGGAGAAATTTTTGGACCGATGACTAAAATAGGGTCATCATAAATTTCGCACCGAAAAAGTCGATTTTTCTATCGGCATGGAGGATGGAAAGGAAAGACTGGGATTTTGCAGAACATTCTAGAAACTCCTTCAAAAGCCCTGGTAGGCATAGGCCTATATTTTTAGAATAGGCCTACCAGTGACAATTTTTAGAGCACATGTAATTGTGTTTGGAAGAACGGATATCAGAAACGTTAATGCTTGCATATGAGCGTGACAATTATAAAAGAACAGTTCTTTTCGAGGTCCACATTCAAGAATTCTTATCTATTTTTCACTGATCGTAGACGGGTTTTTTGCCTTCAGATCGCGCGCATAGACTACACGCAGGGGAAAGTTTATCTGGAAAATCCTGCAGATTGGAAGTTTATTTCAATATGGATGCGCGTCGGTGAGTAGCCTATGCATACATCCTGGGTTTGAAAAGTAGTCATAGGCCTACCCATTGAGGTGTATTCTATATATAGGCTAATATTATACGCTAGAGATAGTATCACGCCTCAATATTGAAGCACCGTCTAATAGTGCCGACCAATCACATCATATCTGTCCAATCGTGCCGACCAATCATAGGCGATTCTCATACTGACCAATCACAGTCTTACAGCATCGATCTGGAAAAATAACTAAAATAGTATCAGCATTTTTATAATAAGACGAACTTGTCGATGTTTACTTGTCAATATTGCAAGAAACTGCGAAATTAACAAGCAAGCATCGACATTTTCGTTTTATTATTAAAAATGAAGATGTCGTTTAATTTAATTTTCAAATCGATGCTGTAAGACTGTGTGTGATTGGTCGGTATAAAAAATCGCCTATGATTGGTCGGTACGATACGACCGTTGTAGGCTAAATTAGTAACTTCATATTTGACTGCAGGGCAGATACGTCATACTCTCTCTAGCGTGTATATTATATATATCATGCATCTCAATGGGCCTACCTCATTATCCTCGTACGATACGTTGTTATAACAATATGAAGTTAGAAATAAGCGGTAAAAGTACAAAGTATAAGCTTAATGTACTATGAACTTCAGCGAAGGCCTGCTCTCGTTTCTCGGGCGATTTTGTAGGCCTTGCACTTTCGTCATTGAAGCGTTAAAAAGAAAAGAAAATATTCATTGTAGGACCATGTGACGTAGACATTGATAAATTTAACTTTAGCTGGCTTTGTCGAATGTTTAGCCTATTACGCCGGGACATAACATTTTGTCACACTGCTCAATGATGTTCTCCTAACTAGCTAAATCCTATTGGATTGTGGTGAGAGACTTCTAGTTGCAGGGTACAAAAGTGAAGAAATTAAAACGCAGGGCTAAGGCACGTTTTCAGTTTAATTATGCGATCTGTTCATTTATCACTATATAGGCATATTATAGGCTTTAGCCACAGATGGCTAGATGAATCATCATTAAATATAAACCATTTCCTTACAAATTTCTATACGCTTTGCTTTAGCCTTTTGCCTATCGAATAATTAGGTGGCCTTTAAAATTCAAGACAAAAGCTCACACATAGCAATTACCAAATTAGGCAGTCGTTTCTAAAATCCAGACAGTTGCTGTCTGCTGGACAAAAAAAAGCCCAATTGGACTAACTGCAGCTGTGCTCGCTTCTGATTTTCGTCTTTCGATGGTAAACTGCTCGTGGAATGTTGTGATCATCTGTAGCCTATAATTATGCTGCATAAGTGATAAAATTGGAAGTAATCTATTTTAGAACCGTACCCAATGCTTGAGAAATCCAGACACAATATTCTTAGAGGCATATGAAGGTATCTTAATTTTTTGGTATTTATGCGTGTGTAGGCTACTCTGATTATTTCTTGATTTATATGATTTTTGCTGCTGAAACTGTGCATGGGCATTGGACAGCAAACCTTAAGAAGAAAGGGAACAGATGTGCATAAATGGACAGAAAACGAGACATTTCTTATATCCTTATATTGCAATTTATCTAAGCCCCTGCAATATCTCAGTAACACGCGAATGACAGGCGTAGGCGGAAGGGAGCAAAGTGACAGAGGTATTTCAAATGCGCCAAATAACAATAAATACAGGTCCTATACTAAACCTGATTATTCTATTCCAATTACATTTTTATTTAGTAGGGCTAATAACACAGACTAAGCTTAATCGATTTTGATTTGGTGTTAAATCAAAACACAGTTTCATGACTCTGCGCTAATTGTTCGTCTCTCGTAATTTTAATTTCTATAGAAATGTTTCGAGGTATTAAACTGTTCCAATCATAGTCGATTGGAAAAATAACTAGATAAAACTTAGTATCCGTATCCGTATCCGTATCCGTGGTTGCGCTCATATCCAGAGTTGCCATAGCCACCATGTCCGTGGTAACCGTAACTTCCTCCAGTTCCAGGCACGCCTTCCCACCGAGCGGTTCCGGTTCCAGAACCTACATGTTCAGCCACGTGATTCACATAAAGTTGACGTGCGGCATTTTGATAGTTGGAAGCAACGCCATCCGGCCTGTTGACACAAAAAGGTAAACATCTTGACCTTGGAAATGCATTTTTATGAAATCCTAATCTTCCCTAGCAATACTAGCCTAAATAATTATTCTGACAATATATTTGCAGTATTGCCAAGGTAACCGTGGAAGAATTTATTTAACGGGTCTGGGATGAACGAAATTCGCCTTGTGACCATTCTTCATGACATTAATTTTCACCCTTTGAAGAAAAGAAATAGCCTAACTGAAAAATTGCTTACTTAAAGCAGATCGACGACAATTTTAATGAATGGAACACATATCTAGACCTACTGTTCCAAATTGGCTGCATAGCTCACACTTTCCAACGAACTATGGAAACATCACCTTTAAAAGAACCATTACGTAGGCCTACACTGCATGTTTTAATTCATACCCGATAAGTAGATTTACGTGCCCTGATATTTGGGAAATGTCACTGAAAATTATTAACAAAAGAGACACCGGAGTAGGCCTAATTGAAACTTTGTTGTAAGTGCAATAAAAACATTTATATAGCGCAGCACAGAACGTAGCAGCGATCTCAACCTGTGTCAGTGAGCAAGAAACTCTACGGCATCTCCGGAACTGAGAAGCAGATAGAGGACTGACTAGCAATTAATGGCAAAATGACTGTGGAAGACAGTTCCAAACTTGTGGACCAACATTGAAAAAGCACATGAATAGCAGACCGGGACATCAAAAAGACCATGAGCCCAAAACGTACAGAGGCACTTGCAGGTAATTGAGGAGACAAAATGTGCAAAAGACCTCAGATAGGATAGCCTACATGGAGCTGTCCCAACAAGACAGTTTCGAATTAGGAAAATGTTTTGAACCGCACCCGCTGTTGAATAGGAAGCCAGTGAAGGCGATTCCGAATTATACATACGAAAGTGATCGTCATGGCAACATGCCCGTAGCCCATTTTGTAAAGATAACACCAACGTCATTCTGACATAAAAGACTAAAAAGTTACTTTAAACGTGTTAAATTGCCTTGATTCATACGTTATGATTTTAGATAATATAGTCAACGATGATGACGATGATGAGTTCTCTGTCCGAAGGCATTGTCTTTACGCTTCTGGGGATGAGATGGGTGAGGTGGTTTCCCGTTGCCCTCCTCACAGACAATAATTGTAAGTGAGCAACTTTCCCAAGGTCGCTATACGAAGTGGCTTGAGGTAGATTCGAACTTTCGACCCTTCAGTCACAAGGCGCCGAACTACACCACAGCGTCCCACCCACAGATAATATACAGCTGCGGTAAAAATGTCAGATTACAAACTTTTAAGTTCAATTACCTAAAATTCGATTTAATTGTGATTCGAATGAATTTAAGTAGTAAATTTAACGATACCAACTTTAAAATAATTTTACACGCAGAATGAATTAAAGCTGCTGTAGATATTATAAGTTCAGCTTACACGTGTCTTTGGCCCTGTTCGTAGTGACCGTACGATGTGGCTTTGTCGTATCCAGCGTAGACAGCAGCCACCGTTGCAACGAGTAAAACCAACAGGACCTTCATGATGACTTGCTCTGTCGATGGCAGATGAAAACGTATCTTCGGAGTGAAAGCAGACTGAACTGTGATATCTGACCACAAGAGAACGGATCAGGCCTTTTATACTGAACAACGTCAACTGTTCGACGCTTTGCTTTCACATACACATGCTTGATGATTATGACTGAGATTGAAATAGAGACAGAGATAGACATCATTAGACAGACAGAAAGATATGGAGACATAAAGAGGCATAACGGGCAGATGTAGAAACATGCACACACACACACACACACACACACACACAGAGAGAACAGGTCTGGAATTCCTAATTACGAACGTTTAACCTGACTTTGTATGTACCGCTGGCAATGTGTCATTCTCTACACATTAAAAAAAACTGCGCCTGCAAAATTTTCATATAATGCCATAGCCTTTCAATTCCTGACATAGCAACAAAATAAGCAGAGTTTAAACAGGTATTTTGCCTTGATTCGTTTACCTGAAACAAAAGGTGAATATAAATTAATGTGTCGCCTATTGCGAAGCATTGTATGGCTTGTTACAATTGCATTTGCATAACCATCTGTGTTGGCAGTTGCTAAGTGCGCTAACATCTGCCATGAATACTGCAGCTGCTGAATTCGGCGTGCAGCTTAATGTTCGCTACGTGCTCGTTTCAACCTCTGTGTCTGTCTGCATGCCTGTCAGCCTCCCCTGTATATGTCATATGTGTCCGTCACGCGATGCATATTGGAGGGCCGATCGATGAACATTGGCCTATGTTGATGTCCGGTAGGCCTATATAAGGTCCGTATCGTTGTGGTCAGTTATCACAGTTCAGTCTGCCTTCGCTTCGAAGATACGCAGTCATCTGCCGTCGACAGAACAAGTCATCATGAAGGTCCTGTTGGTTTTACTCGTTGCAACAGTGGCTGCTGTCTTCGCTGGATACGACAAAACCACATCGTACGGTCACTACGAACAGGGCCAAAGACACGTGTAGGCTCAGCTTATATCTGTGGCAGCTATAATTCATGCTGTTTATTTGTTGAGTTCAAAGCTTACATTGCCATTATCTAGCTTTGGTTACCATTGACCTGAACGTTGTCTATCAACTAATTTTAAGTAGAACCACTTGCTTATAGACAACGAAGGACAGTTCCACGGGCTACCCTGTGGCACTCTGTGTCAGCCATGATTGTGAATTATCTGTGACTTCGTTTTCTTAGTCAAACCGATTTCTAGGAGTTTCAATCATATCCTGTCTCTCTCCCCCACCTGATATTTACACGTAGGCCTACCGCTTTGATAGAGCAGGCCTACCCATTGCGGCTCGGTTGACTATAATAGTGGGTCACAGTTAGACCATTTATAAATCTCGGCATAAGTTCTGCCTTCTATAATATTTTGTGCCCACTCCCCCGGTTCCACTTGATTGGACGGTCCAGCACGTTAACCCCTTCGCAAAGAAAAAACTTTAATAGAATCTTCAATTTGTTATTAGGCCTATATGTTGAGAATGTCGTGACTTTGACGTTGTAGGACGAATACTTTTGGAAAATGTTAAAAGGTTGCATTGTGATCTTAATAACACTATAGTACTACCACTGCCAATACTATTCTGTCAATGCATGGTATGCTGAGTGCATAATAGGGATCTCATGGTTTGTGAGTCCGTTGGTTCGGCTTGTGAGTCCTCAGCGTTTGTGCTATAGGCCTATAGCATGTAAATGACGACTCTCCTATTTATAGTAGAGCATCATTTCCTGATAAGCAGACCTATAATTGCTCTTAAATGTTTTTAATTCATGAAATTTTTTGATTTGCTTCTTTCCATAACAGACCAGATGGCGTTGCAACCAACTATCAAAATGCTGCACGTCAACTGTACGTTAATCACGTGGCTGAACACGTCGGCTCCGGAACCGGAACCGCTCGATGGGAAGGCGTGCCTGGAACTGGTGGAAGCTACGGCTACCATGGATACGGTGACCACGGACTCAATCACGGATACGGATATGCTGGATACTAACTTCTGATATGACAACGGATGAATATGAAACATAAAAGCAATAAACTTTATCGTCTCACAATACAACTTTTGTTTAGTTCTTTGAAAACACTTTTGTTTTACTATCAGTGTAAGTGTACTGTTCAACTTTTCAAATTGTCACTTGGACAGGCTTCGTTTAATCTTCGAAATAAATCAATCTCTGCAGTCATGAAATAGCTGAGATAAGGAAATGGCAAAGAACTTATCGCAGACATCAGTTGCAGTAGCATCAATATTTCAGTGCATAATAAGCTTATTGATTGTAGACCCCAATATCGACATATGCAGGAATCTTGATATAGGGCCTAGCAATTGGCCCTCCCAATTAGGTCTATTAGTTAGAATTGGTTAGAATCAAGTTTGTGTATGCACTTGCTTGGTTCCCTACTGCCATTCAGAATCATACTTCTTCAACGTAGGCCTATAGGCGTCAAGTTGCTTATAACTGCCCTCCGTAACTTGACTTCCAGTTTCTCCGATTTGTGAACTCACGAAGTGGCCTCTCTGATTGGCTGTGACTTCGACTAATGTTTTATTTAAGACGATCGTTGATTGGTGCCTCAAGGTTCCCATGACAATAAGTTTATCTCATTGGAAGATAAACATGAAATTGCGATGATGAAGAAGTTAGATCTAATGGGAAATCTCAAACTAGTCCAACGTTACATTGAGCCAGTTCTCTGCGTGTGGTATGACAGTGTCCTATAGGCCTATTGATCCGACAGTACATAGGCCTAAGCTTAGGGCTTAATGCAATATTTTGTTTCTTCTCTATAAATTTAGACTTCGTGCATATTTTCAAGTTTAACTTAGTACTTTGACAAATGTAAGAAAACAGACCCGTAAGAAGAAATGACGCAGATAAATCGTTACAGGAACAAACTTGCACAAGTACATGTAGTACAATGCAGCTAGTTAACTTGCTGTTGAATCTTTTTTGCACTTTCGATTATTCTAAATTGGAAATGATTTCAAAACAGACATAGCCTACATTTTTGAAATGCTTTAATGGTCCGATATTTTGATGACATTCGGAAGAAAAATAATTTCCCAAGGAGTCGTAACATATTTAAATTAAAGATTGCGAGTGTTCACTTTCATGCATAGTGAATGTGACAATCTGCTACGCGACATCCACATGCAAAAAAATGGTTTCCTTCAATTCAATTAGGGTTGTATACGTTCACATTATTGTAAGAAACTTAAACATTTGAAAAAACAATGTTATTGGCAATGGAGCAGAACTGACAAATATTCAATAGTCTTTATGCTGCGCCTTAATTCTCTTCAATGGTGTTTAGAATACTACAACCTGGCGCATTGCAAGTCTTCTTCGTTCGCTCATATCTGAAGTTCAATACACCGAGACTGTGCTCTACGGACAGATTGAATCTTTTCTTATCCCTCGCACCAGAACCGCCCTATGGCCAAACATTTGTCGTTTACTGCTATGGGCCTATAGCTGCCAGGAATAGCCTGTCCCTCCTCTGAGAGTTAGGCTAAGATCATGTCTGGCAGTTCTGCGGTCCATACCGCGAGAGGCCTTTTATAAATGTCCAGATACGATGTGATATCGATTTTCTGGGTGCTTTGTTGATCGACATGTCTGAGCTATGGTGTCAAATTCGTATTTTAGAATCGAGTATAGAAATCACATGCGCAACTTTTTCGGTAGCGCTGTGCTTGTTTTAAAGATTTCGGCCCGGCAAATGTCGACAGAAGAACATGTGCGTATAATGGGGCCTTGGAACGAGACATTCGTTCCTGAAATCTATAGTTGAAGTCGGCGTTGAGGTTCGTAACACTGAAAGCATCCTATTATGAACGCGAAATTTTGCCTCGTGAAATATTCGATGGTTCCTCAATTTGAGTGTTAGTTTATGTAGGCTAAGGAAACTGGACTAGGTACCAATATGGAGCTTTTTAATGGAAATCAGTCAATGAAGTTCTATACTAACAGACAACCGATGGACCTTCATTAGAGACGTTCCAGCAGGACCAGTTTTGAGTAAAATTTGATAAAAACAGTTAAACCGCTCATTCAAATATTTTTATGGCTGCCAATTTACTACTGATGTTCACATAGTCAACGTTTGAAAAGCATGTTTAGAAGTCTCGTTCTGGAATTTAAAATGTTTCTTAATAAGGAGCATTCAAAAACCGTTCATTCAAAAGTGTCAATGGTCTCTAGTCAATTTTCCATTGTGGCTCACTATAATATTATAGGCATATGGGTGTTACCCTTGACTGTGAACTCAGTCTCAGCCAGCATGTCAATCTTGTTGCTCGAAGCTGTTACTACCAGCTTCGTCAACTTCGAGTGATTGCACGCTCTCTCTCTCATGATGCGCTGGTAGTTCTTGTTCATGCCTTCGTAACTAGTCGAATCGACCATTGTTGCTCAATCCTTGTTTCCCTCCCCCTTGGGGTTCTGGGTCGGTTAGATCGGGTTCTGCGCTCTGCTGCCCGGCTCATTGGACGAATCCCTAAATTTTCCTCTGTTTCTACCTACATGCGTGATGTGCTGCATTGGTTGCCAATAGCCCAACGCATCCATTATCGAATTGCTGCCCTGGTCTCACGTTGTATCCTTGGTTGCGCTCCATCCTACCTGCGCATTCTTTGTCGCCCAGTCTCTGACATTGAAGCGCGTCGGGCCCTTCGCTCTGCTGCGAAGGGACAACTGCTTGTTCCACGGGCTCGCTTGGCTACCAGACAGTGTCGAGCCTTCTCGGTTGTGGGGCCGTCAATCTGGAATGACCTCCCCCCTAACCTCCATCTCCTCCACCTGACCAGTCAATCCTTATTCCTTAAGTCCCTTAAATCTTTTTTCTTTTGCCGTGGCTGGGCTGGGAGCGCCTCTGAGTAGTTTCTTGAAGGGGCGCTATATAAATGCTAATAATGAATGAATGAATATGGTCAACGTTTGAAAAATATATTATGTATAGAAGTCTCGACCTTGAATTCAAGTAATTTCTCACAGCATCAAAACATGATATTATGCTGCAAGGCTCAACTTTAATATATCCTTTTGGCCGTCGAATGAGCAAGCAACTTTAATAGACGCAAAACAAATCAGGTGATGTCAATGGCTTTATCTTAACCCTGGGACTACCGAGGGGAGGGTGGTATCCATCTCCCTTGGTAGTCCATGTCACAAAAAAGATGGGTAGTTAAATCGCCATTCAGCTACTGGCAGAGCTCTATTATCATTGCCTCTGACGCTATCTTCGCAAAGGGAAACTGGTCGTCTGTTACAAGTCGAAGAGTAGTTTGTTCTCATCATTAGTCAGCTAATGCCACCAAGCTGATTATATTCGATGTTGCCTATTTATGATAATTATAAGACATTATGAAAAACGAAATCCTTATACAATAAACTTCGAAGCAGATGGGGTATTGCGCGGAATCTTAATTAGGTCTACTGCGAAATATATCAGCGTCACAGATCAGTCGCAGGAAGATTTGCTTAAGCACTCAAGCGAAGTCCATGACATTGAGGTTCAACTTCGATGCTGTCTGGCTCTGTCAAAACACCCAGAAAACAGCATATTGTGGTAAAGTTGAGATTATTGATCATAATAATCCTGAGACTGGTCCGATACGGTAGTATTATTATGTTTGCATTGATAGTATAGTTTACTCTCGTGAGAAAAATGCCCCAGGAGAGAGAGAGAGGACAAACCGGGAAGTGGTGAGATCAAGAGCAGAATGTAATAAGAAGCAATCTGAGAGAGATATCTGACGGGAACAGTATGACACAACATCATGCCTAATAATTATTATCTTTTTCACTTCAACTTAAATACACCAATAACAATGACCCAATGATTTTAATCTTTTATTAAATCAATGATTCACTTCAGACCAAACTGAAAACTGCGGGCAAATTTTTCATTGAATCAATTATAATAAACTTGTAGAATTGCCTCGAGGAATCAACCTGTTCCAATCATAGTCGATAGTAAGTATCTAAGACCTAGTATCCATATCCGTGGTTGCGTTCATATCCAGAGTAGCCATAGCCACCATATCCATGGTCACCGTAATTTCCACCAGTTCCTGGTACGCCTTCCCATCGAGCAGTTCCGGTTCCAGAACCCACGTGTTCAGCCACGTGATTAACGTACAGCTGACGTGCCGCATTTTGATAGTTGGAGGCAACGCCATCTGGCCTGTTAACAAAAAGAATGGATCAATAGATTTTCTAATCTTTGCACAATACATTATAATTCAATTGAAATCTTACTCAGTACCGGTAGTAAACTCAATTACGAAGTAATTATTCTAACAATTAATCAACAGGATGAAGACACAGAAAACACTGGAAGAATCCATCCCGCTTAGAACATTTAACCGACATGGATCTGGCCTCTCAAGTATTTTTCATGATATTTCAGAGTTCTTAATTTGCATCGGAGAAACTTGAACATTGTAGGCCTACCTAGCAGTTAAATAGATCCTACATATTTTCATAAATATACCACGAGTTGTAATAGCGCTATATAAACATATGCAATAGTGCGCTATAAAAACAGTCAGGGTTCGAGAGTAGAACGGGATTAGCGGGACAGGATTAATGGCGGTTGCGATTTGTTGGACAATAAAAGGTGTTGTTTAATAACTATTACAGAGTTAAGTATGTCTTCTCTGTCTGGTTCTGGTTTTTTGCTCGGGGGATATGACTGGCGATAGCGCTAATATATAATTCTTAGGACAGGTGACATAGGCCTACATGGAATATTTGCTGGATGAAATATTTGGAGGAAATCGTCCTTGCAAAGCCCCATAACTCACTTTAAACCATAACGACAGCGATAGGTCCGGTATATATAATTGATTAAATTGCCTGTGGATACTTCGGTGATGATAGGCTATAGGGTGTAGGCTATATTCAATAGAGGTACGGTCAAAAAGGTAGTTTACAAATGCCAGAGTTCAATTTGCCTACCTAGATTCGAGCTGATATAAATTCTAAAAAGTGTTTGAAAGGCCTCAAAGGCGATATTCTTTATCAAAGCAGTGACTCTAACGTCTTGGTGACAACAAATGGTAAAACGAAATGTCATGTAGAAGCAATGTTAATATTTTCACGATCATAATACACGCAGCATGCATAATGGGTGCCGTAGATGTACATGTAAGTTGAGCTTACACATGTCTGAGTTCGGGTTCGTAGTGACCATACGATTCGACTTTGTCATATCCAGCGAAGACAGCAGCCACCGTAGCAACGAGTAAAACCAAAAGGACCTTCATGATGACTTGTTCTGTCGACTGCAGTTGACTACGTATCTTCGAAGTGAAAGCAGACTGAACTGTGATATCTGACCACAAGAGAACGGACCTTTTATAGGCTACTCTACAACGTCAACTGTTTGACACATTGCTTTCACATAGACTACACGAGTTTCCTGTGACAAAGGCAAGCTATTATTCCGTATCAATTAACCCATTGATGCTTCGTGCAGCTACAAATAAGTGGAATTCATCCAATTTGTATTGTCTCGATTAATTAAGCTCAAGCAACAATCTAACACACCGGTGTATATTGTACATGCTTGGTTGTATATTACGAAACATTCTCGGGATTGATAAAAGGCATTTAGTTTGCCGTTTGTGGTCGTTGTGTGCCAACTGCGCCAGCTGACGCTCGGCGTGCAACCGGATGTTAGCTGCGTGTCTGTTACTGCTTCCAATTGTCTGACTGTCTGCATCCGAATGTGTCACGTGATGCGTGTTTTCTCGCCAATTGTTGAGCAGGTGTTAGTGTACATTAGGCCTACATGTATATAAGGTCCGCTCCATTGTGATCAGATCAGTTATCACAGTTCAGTCTACTTTCGCTTCGAAGATACGTTTTCATCTGCCATCGACAGAGCAACTCATCATGAAGGTCCTGTTGGTTTTACTGGTTGCAACGGTGGCTGCCGTCTACGCTGGATACGACAAAGCCACATCGTACGGTCATTACGAACAGGGCCAAAGACACGTGTAAGCTGAACTTATAATATCTTCAGCAGCTGTAATTCATGCTGCGGGTTTGCTAAACTGAAGGTTTACATTGCCACAATGTTATTATGGCTAGTCTCCCTTTGACCCGACCGTTGTATGTCACCTAAGTTTCGCTAGAAAAACTCGCCTGGACGATGAGGCGCAGTGCCATGAAGAGCCCTGCGGCACTCTAAGATAGCCATCACTATAAAATATTTGCCACTTCGGTTTCATAGCTTCGGAAAATGAGGAAGTTTCCCGTCCTGTAGGCTATATAACGATCTGGTTATCTAACGTACTCTGTAACTGATGCACTAAGGTCTATTGAGTCTGAGGACTAGAATGTGCATCTACATGTAGATTAAAAATCCCGACACAGGTAAACTTTCCTTCAATTTGAGATTCTGCACATTCCTGCATGTGTCTCGACTGACGGTCCATTTCGCTAAGCACAAGACTTCGCTGTTACGAAAATTGTGAAAAATCTTGAATTTTGCTATTATTGCTGACAATAATTATCTTGGTTTTGACGGCGTATGTCGGATCCATTTTGGGTAATGGTAAAGACCTGCATGGTGGTATTTGAACACCACTACTGCCAATACTTTACTTGGTATACACATGCAAAGTAAACAATAAACGGAATGTTACTGTGTTGGTTCGACCAATCATAATAAATATACTGAGGGTAGCGTGTCAATGCTAACTCTGCTTTTTAATTTTTGAAAATTATGTAGCCTATTTGTTTCTTCTCTATAACAGACCGGATGGCGTTGCCTCCAACTATCAAAATGCCGCTCGTCAGCTGTACGTTAATCACGTTGCTGAACACGTCAGCTCCGGAACCGGAACCGCTCGGTGGGAGGGCGTACCTGGAACTGGAGGGAATTACGGTTACCATGGATACGGAAGTTCAGGCTATGGTGGCCATGGACACAACGACGCCTACGGATATGCTGGATACTAATTTTCTGATATTCAGACGAATGTAAATGGACCATAAAGGCATAAACTGCATCGCCTCTGAAAACGACATGAATCTTTGGGGTCTTTTTGTTTAAAACATCATTACCAGTGTTCGGTTTTTCACATTCTAAACTAAAGATCTAAGCAATAAAATTGAACCGAAAAAAAATCTGTTGATGGAAATAGCTTTCAGTTGTCGAGTGACTTAACGATAATGGTAAACGACATCATCTTTAGCGGAAAGAGCAGCAGCTGCTGCTGCATTATTACAATTTGTTAAAAGGAAGTTGTGCACTTGATGAGTGCTTCAATTTGCACAGAACAATGCTTCTTAGACTTATATGTTCAACTTCATATTCATTCCATGCGCTGCCTGACTTCCCGAGCTTTCAATTTGTTAACCGACTTCTCTGACAAACTGTTGTTCGACTTGCGCTTTACCTATAAAGCAGTACACTGTAGATGCACTTTTATTTCATTACAAGGAAGGACACTTTAATTGTTTATTTCAATAGTTAATAAACAACATGCTGCATATAGGGGTAATGAAGAGGATAGATCTAAAGGAGAACCTCAAATGATTCTGATTTGGCATTTTCTGAGGTTACGGCTTGAACGGTCGTAATGTAATAGTTTGATCCTCGCTATGAATTAAAATTTCAGGCAGTCCTGCATTTTAAAATTGAACTTTGTGCTCTGACAAACTCACGGAACAAAGTTTCTCGAGCAATTTTCGTCGACAAATCTTCACTGCGGTAAAATGTGACAACTATACCGGCTTCAAAGATAGCTCTCGCACCAGCAACAACTGATTAGCGTCTTTATATGATTGTCCAACTGGTAGCGCGATTATTTATTGCGTTGCACAATTCATATCACCTCAGACAAAGCATTCAACCACATCTGCGGCTCTGATTATAGTGTGCGTTGCAAGAGGCTCCAAATACATTTAGGCTACATATAGGCCTACGATTCGTATAGACCAAACAAATAGACCATACCGATAGACCAAACGCATATCATCTGCTGATGAATCTTTAGAGGAGCTAATTTTCGATTCATCAAACTTTTAAGTGATTCCCAAACAGGCTGACAGTTTAAAATTCTAGAAAACTCCGATAGGCTATTTGGCCAGAAGTTGAAGCTTAGCAATTTGTCCTGAGAATCGTTCACTGTAACTATAGTCGCTTAGCCACCAATAGGTCCCAGATGTTGACTGGAAGGTAGGGGCGAGTATAAACGCAGTCGACTATAAGAACAGCCCTCGTTTATCGAAGCCAATATCTCGCTGTCCTGGCAAGATACATTGCTATAATCGCTCAGATATCAGGTTCCAATAATTATGTCTGTGCTATTATGCAAAATCCCTATTTTAGAACAGAGCACAAATCGCATCTATACCTAGAATATTATGAATCGCTGTACTTTTGGGCCTAAAGGTTATGGTCGCTGCTGCACTTTAGATGGAAGAAATACGGCGGATAAGAAGCCTGCGTACGACACTTTTGACCAAGTGCTTTCTATTTGTCAGAGCTGAGGTCTTAAAAGATAAAAACTTTGTATGAAAAACGTGACTTCTTGAATATAAATAATTCTTTAAAACATGTGTAACTCTAGTAGGATTGTAATATTTTTAGTAGCTTTTACCAACTCGACACAACATCTCGTACTTCTGAATAATTGGCAGCTGTTGACGATGGCTTTAGTCATTTGACTAAGACAACCTTAAATGGTCATTCAGTTACTGGCGGCTACTGTCATTGTCTTTGGCGCTCTTTTCGCAATGTAAAATTGTTCGAAATGTAGGACTACAACTGTTACCGCGAAGTTGATTATATTCGCTGTTGTCCATTATTGAGCAACATGTAAGACGACTCTTTAGACAATAGCGTATGTTTGAAAACAGGTGGCGTATTGCTGGAGACTTAATTGTTAGCATTAATTTTGTTCGAGCATTTGTTATACTTCCATCATTCATGGAATTAAATTATCTGAAGTGAAGAGAACTATAGAATTGGCAATAAACTGAAATGCGAAAGCAATTCATTAGAAATAAAGCAACTGTGATGTAATGCACATACTAGAGACTGTGATATAGCCTATCTCAGCCTCATGCAACAATCACACCAGGAAGCACTACGCGCTGTGACCAAATCAAGTGAAATCCCTAAAGTGAAGTTCAGTTTCGGGGACAGATCAGGCTCTGTCATCACTCAGAAACAGCTTGTGGTGCTAAAGTGAAGATCGTTGGTTAAAATAATTCTCAGGCACAACAAAAGTATTTATTATGACTGCTTTTATTGTTCCGTTTACTCTCGTGAGTCAAATATTTGAGGTGAGAGGAAATCCAGGAAGTGGTGAGAACGAGATCAGAATGTACAAAGAAGCAGTCTACCAGAATTATGGAAGTAAACTATAAAGACACTTGTAATCTCGTTCTATCCCAACTCAAATTCAGCAAAAACACAGACCCACTGATTTTAATCTATTTATTAAATCAATGATTCGCTTCAGACCAAACTGAAACATGTGGGTAAATTTTTCATCGAATCCACTATTATCAACTTGTAGAACTGCCTATATGAATCAACTGTTCCAATCATCGTCGATAGTAAATATAGGGCCTTCTACATGTATAGCTAAGACTTAGTATCCATATCCGGGGTTGCGTTCATATCCAGAGTAGCCATAGCCACTATTTCCATGGTCACCGTAATTTCCGCCAGTTCCTGGCACGCCTTCCCATCGAGCGGTTCCGGTTCCAGAACCAACGTGTTCAGCAACGTGATTTACATACAGCTGACGTGCCGCATTTTGATAGTTGGAGGCAACACCATCTGGCCTGTTAACAAAAAGAATGGATCAGTTGGTTTTTAAGCCTTGCAAATACATTTTCAATGAATCCAAATCTTACTCATTACCGGTAGTAAACTCAATTCCGAAGTACTTTTTATGACAATAAATCAACAGGATGACACAGGAAACACTGGAAGAATCCATCGAGTTTAGAGCCTTACACGTGTCTGAGTCCGGGTTCGTAGTGACCGTGAGATGTGGCTTTGTCATATCCAGCGAAGACAGCAGCCACGGTAGCAACGAGTAAAACCAATAGGACCTTCATGATGACTTGTTCTGTCGACGACAGTTGACTACGTATCTTCGAAGTGAAAGCAGACTGAACTGTGATATCTGACCACAAGAGAACGGACCTTTTATAGGCTACTCTACAACGTCAATTGTTCGACACATTGCTTTCACATAGGCTACACGAGTTTCCTGTGACAAAGGCAAGCTATTTTTCCGTATCAATTAACCCATTAATGCTTCGTGCAGCCACAAATAAGTGGAATTCATCCAATTTGTATTGTCTCGATTAATTAAGCTCAAGCAACAATCTAACACACCGGTGTATATTGTATATACTTCGTTGTATATTACGAAACATTCTCTGGATTGATAAAAGACATTTAGTTTGCCGTTTGCGGTAGTTTTGTGCCAACTGCGCCAGCTGACGCTCGGCGTGCAACCGGATGTTAGCTGCGTGTCCGTTACTGCTTCCAATTGTCTGACTGTCTGCATCCGAATGTGTCACGTGATGCGTGTTTTTAGCCAATTGCTAAGCAGATGCTAGTGTACATTAGGCCTATATAAGGTCCGCTTATTGTGGTCAGCTACCACAGTTCAGTCTGCCTTCGCTTCGAAGATACGTTTTCATCTGCCATCGACAGAACAAGTCACCATGAAGGTCCTGTTGGTTTTACTCGTTGCAACGGTGGCTGCCGTCTACGCTGGATACGACAAAGCCACATCGTACGGTCATTACGAACAGGGCCAAACACACGTGTAAGCTGAACTTATAATATCTTCAGCAGCTGTAATTCATGCTGCGGGTTTGCTAAACTGAAGGTTTACATTGCCACAGTGTTATTATGGCTAGTCTCCCTTTGACCCGACCGTTGTATGTCACCTAAGTTTCGCTAGAAAAACTCGCCTGGACGATGAGGCGCAGTGCCATGAAGAGCCATGCGGCACTCTAAGACAGCCATCACTATAAAAAAAATTAGACACTTCGGTTTCATAGCTTCGGAAAATGAGGAAGTTTTCCGTCCTGTAGGCTATATAACGATCTGGTTATCTAACGTACTCTGTAGCTGATGCAGTAAGGTCTATTGAGTCTGAGGACCAGAATGTGCATCTAAATTATAAATCTTGACACAGGTAAACTTTCCTTCAATTTGAGATTCTGAACAATCCTGCATCTTTCTCGACTGACGGTCCATTTCGCTAAGCACAAGACTTCGCTGTTACGAAAATTGTGAAAAATCTTGAATTTTCCTATTAATGCTGACAATAATTTTCATGGTTTTGACGGTGTATGTCGAATCCATTTTGGGTAATGGTAAAGACCTGCATGGTTGAATTTATTACACCACTACTGTCAATACTGTACTATGTATAGGTCTACGCATGCAAAGTAAACGATAAACGCAATGTTATTGTGTTGGTTCGGCCCATCATAATAAATATAAGCCTACTTATGGTAGCGTGTCAATGCTAACTCTCCCGTAAGCCTACTGCATTATTTGCTTACAGATAAAACTTTCTGCTTTTATCTGCTTTTAATTTTTTTAAATTATGTAGCCTATTTGTTCCTTCTTTGTAACAGACCGGATGGCGTTGCCTCCAACTATCAAAATGCCGCTCGTCAGCTGTACGTTAATGACGTGGCTGAACACGTCGGCTCCGGAACCGGAACCGCTCGGTGGGAGGGCGTACCTGGAACTGGAGGGAATTACGGTTACCATGGATACGGAAGTTCAGGCTATGGTGGCCATGGACACAACGACGCCTACAGATATGCTGGATACTAATTTTCTGATATTCAGACGAATGTAAATGGACCATAAGGGCATAAACTGCATCGCCTCTCAAAACAACTTGAATCTTTGGGGTTTTTTGGTTTAAAACATCATTACCAGTGTTCGATTTTTCACATTCTAAACTAAAGATCTAAGCAATAAAATTGAACCGAATAAAAATCTGTTGATGGAAATAGCTTTCAGTTGTCGAGTGACTTTATGATAATGGTAAACGACTTCATCTTTAACGGAAAAAGCAGCAGCTGCTGCATTATCACATTGCATCACGTGGTTTCTTCTTTCAATGTTTCGTTGAAATAAACAGAAAATCTGTAGTGTCAGGGTAACTTCCTGAATCATTCGTCATTTGTTAGAATGAAGTTGGTGCACTTGATCAGTGCTTCAATTTGCACAGAACAATCCTTCATAAACTTATCTGTTCAACTTCATAGACTTTCCCTGCGCTGCCAGACGTCGCGCGTTATCAATTTGTTAACCAAGTTCTTTGACAAACTGTTTTTCGACTTGCGATTTAGGCCTACATAAGACATTTAACCGTAGATGTACTTTTATTTCATTACAAGGAAGGACACTTTAATTGTTTATTTCAATAGTTAATAAACAACATGCTGCATAGGGGTAATGAAGAGGATAGATCTAAAGGAGAACCTCAAATTATTCTGATTTTGCATTTTCTCAGGTTACGGTTTGAACGGTCGTAATAGTTTGATCCTCGCTATGAAAAAAACTTTCAGGTAGTCTTACAATTTAAAATTGAACTTTGTGCTCTGGCAAACTCACGAAACAAAATTCCTCGAACAATAATTTTCGTCGACAAATCCTCACTGCGGTAAAATTTGACAACTACAAGCTTCATAGATAGCTTTCGCAGCAGCAATAACATATTATTGGCGTCTTTTAAAAAAATGATTGTCCAACTGTTAACGCGATTATTGATTGCATTGCACAATTCATATCACGGCAGACAAAGCATTCAACCACATCTGCGGCTCTGATTATTGTGCAATGCAAGAGGCTCCAAATACATTTAGGCCTATGCTACATATAAGCCTACATTACTATAGACAAAACGCACATCATCCTGCTGATGAATCTTTAGAGAATTGAGCTATTTTTGATTCATTAAACTTATAAGTGATTTCCATGCTGGATGACAGTTTAAAATCCTAGAAAACTTCGATATTTGCCCAGAAGTTGAACGCTTTTGAAGCAAAGCAAAGCAATTTTTCCTAGAGTCGTTAACCGTTTAGCCACCATTAGGTCCCAGATGTTGACTGGAGGCAAGGGCGAGTCTAAACGCAGTCGACTAAGAACAGCCGTCGTTTATCGGTGACAATATTTCGCTTTCCTGACACGACGCATTGCTATATATAGTATATACGCTCAGATATCAGGTTCCAATAATTATGTCTGTGCTGTTTTGCCAAATCGATCCGTCTTTTAGCACAGAGCACAAATCGCATATATATACAATATTATGAATCGTTGTACTTTTGGGCCTAAAGATTATGGTCGCAGCACTTTAGATGGAAGAAATCCGGCGGATAAGACGTCTGGGTACGATACTTTTGCCCCAATTGCTCTATTTGACGTCAGAGCTGAGGTCTTAAAAGATGAATGCATTGTCTGATAAGATCACTTATTTTTTATACATTATTCAATTTTTCGTGAATCAAAGTGCTATTTGGGGCAAATAAAACGAAAATGTGTGAAGTACTTGAGGTACATTTCCACAATGCTGATTTTTCTGGTCTGGGCTTGTTTGTGGCCAGTATAAAACACCGTCGCATTAAATATTTATTATCCTGGTCAGCACAATTTTATGATAATAGGCCTACTATAGGCAATCGCTGCACTTCAGTGAAAGGTGATCCTGATGTAAACACAAGCGCAGCGAAAGGAAAACATATTATCTAAAAGAGCCTAATTCGGGACTCTCCAGCAAAGTAAGTTGGTCAAAATTATGTCATTACTTTACAAAATAGAAAACTCATAAGCGACAATTTTAAAAAATCAATTAGATCTATACCTCAGAAATCATTCTGGTGAATGTTCTACTTTAAAATATCTCGTTGGCCTTTGAAGAAACTTATTTAGACATCTCAATCTTGAATATTTAATAATTCATTAAAACATGTGCAACCCTAGTAGGATTGCAATATTTTCAGTAGGTTTTACAAACGCGACACAACATCTCATACTTCTGAATAATTGGCAGCTGCTGTCGATGGCTTTATTCATTTGACTAAGACAACCTTAAATGGTCATTCAGTTACTGGCGTCTATTGTCATTGTCTTGGACGCTCTTTTCGCAAAAATAATCCTGAACCAGAACAAAAGTATTTATTATGACTGCTTTGATTGTTCAGTTACTATCGTGAGTAAAATATTTGAGGTGAGAGGAAGACCTGGAAGTGGTGACAACGAGATTTGAAGGTAAACAGAAGCAGTCTGACAGAAATTATGGAAGTAAACTATAAAGACACTATATTATGACTAGTAATCTCGTTCCATCCCAACTTCAATTCAGCAATAACACAGACCCACTGATTTTAATATATTTATTAAATCAATGATTCACTTCAGACCAAACTGAAACATGTGGGTAAATTTTTCATCAAATCCATTTTTATAAACTTGTAGAATTGCCTCGAGGAATCAAACTGTTCCAATCGTCGTCGATAGTAAATATACTAGATAAAACCTAGTATCCATATCCGTGGTTGCGTTCATATCCAGAGTAGCCATAGCCACCATATCCATGGTCACCGTAATTTCCACCAGTTCCAGGAACGCCTTCCCATCGAGCAGTTCCGGTTCCAGAACCCACGTGTTCAGCCACGTGATTTACGTACAGCTGACGTGCCGCATTTTGATAGTTGGAGGCAACGCCATCTGGCCTGTTAACAAAAAGAATGGATCAATATAGGTTTCTAAGCCTTGCAGATACATTTTCATTCAATCCAAATCTTACTCAGCACCAGGAGAAAACTCAATTACGAAGTAATTATTCTGACAATAAATCAACAGGATGACACAGGAAACACTGGAAGAATCAATCCTGCTTAGAACATTTAACCGACTTGGATCTGGCGTCTCAAGTATTTTTCGTGAATTTTCAGAGTTCTTAATATTTGCATCGGAAAAACTTTAACATTGAACTAAGCAGTTAAATAGATCCTACATATTTTCAGAAATATATCACGAATCACTTTGTCTTCTCGGTCTGAGGTCTTGTATATTGTTCGGGTGATACGACTGGTGATAATTCTAATGATTCTACGGACAGGTAGCGTAATGGAATATTTCCAGGACGAAACATCCGGAAAAAATCGCCCTGGCAAGCCCCCATAGCTCACTTTGAACCATAGCGTCAGCGATAGGTCGAATATATATATATATATAATTATATATATATATATATAATTGATTAAATTGCCTGTGTACTTTGGTGATGATACAGGGTGTATATTCAATAGAGGAACGGTCAAAAAGTTAGTTTACCAACTTCAGAATTCAATTTGCCTACCCAGATTTTAGCAGATTTAGATTCTAAAGAGTGTTTGAAAGGCGATAGTCTTTATCGAAGCAGTGGCTCTCACGTCTCGGTGACAACAAATGGTAAAATAATATCTGATGTATAAGCGATGTTCACTTCACGATCATAATACACGCAGTATGCATAATCGTTGCCGTAGAGATAAGTTGGGCTTACACATGTCTGAGTCCTAGTTCGTAGTGACCATACGATTCGACTTTGTCATATCCAGCAAAAACAGCAGCCACCGTAGCAACGAGTAAAACCAACAGGACCTTCATGATGACTTGTTCTGTCGACTGCAGTTGACTACGTATCTTCGAAGTGAAAGCAGACTGAACTGTGATATCTGACCACAAGAGAACGGACCTTTTATAGGCTACTCTACAACGTCAATTGTTCGACACATTGCTTTCACATAGGCTACACGAGTTTCCTGTGACAAAGGCAAGCTATTATTCCGTATCAATTAACCCATTACTGCATTGATGCTTCGTGCAGCCACAAATAAGCGGAATTCATCCAATTTGTATTGTCTCGATTAATTAAGCTCAAGCAACAATCTAACACACCGGTGTATATTGTATATACTTCGTTGTATATTACGAAACATTCTCTGGATTGATAAAAGACATTTAGTTTGCCGTTTGCGGTAGTTTTGTGCCAACTGCGCCAGCTGACGCTCGGCGTGCAACCGGATGTTAGCTGCGTGTCCGTTACTGCTTCCAATTGTCTGACTGTCTGCATCCGAATGAGTCACGTGATGCGTGTTTTTTCGCCAATTGTTGAGCAGATGTTAGTGTACATTAGGCCTATATAAGGTCCGCTCCATTGTGGTCAGTTATCACTGTTCAGTCTGCCTTCACTTCGAAGATACGTTTTCATCTGCCATCGACAGAGCAAGTCATCATGAAGGTCCTGTTGGTTTTACTCGTTGCAACGGTGGCTGCTGTCTACGCTGGATACGACAAAGCCACATCGTACGGTCACTACGAACAGGGCCAAAGACACGTGTAAGCTGAACTTATAATATCTACAGCAGCTTTAATTATTCATGCTGCGGGTTTGTTAAACTGAATGTTTACATTGCCCACAACGTTATTTTGGTTAGCCTCACTTTGACCCGACAGTTGTAATATGTTGCCTAAGTTTCGGTAGAAAACTCGCCTGGACGATGAAGCGCAGAGCAATGAAAAGCACTGCGGCACTCTGATCTAGGCCTACCCTTAAGCCTACTATATATATGAAATATCAGCCAAATCGGTTTGAGAGCTTCGGAAAATGAGGAAGTTTCCCGTCCTGTAGGCTGTGTCACGATCTGGTTTTCTCACGTTCTCTGGAGCTGATGCACTTAGGCCTATTGAGTCTGAGGACTATAGAATGTGCATCCAGATTATAAATCCCGACACACGTAAACTTTCCTTCAATTTGAGATTCTTCGCATTCCTGCATGTGTCTCGACTGACGGTCCATTTCGCTAAGCACAAGACTTCGCTGTTACGAAAATTGTGAAAAATCTTGAATTTTGCTATTAATGCTCACAATAATTATCATGGTTTTGACGGCGTATGTCGGATCCATTTTGGGTAATGGTAAAGGTCTGCATGGTGGAATTTATAAGGCCACTACTGGCAATACTATACTAGGCCTACACATGCAAAGTGAACGATAAACGGAATGTTATTGTGTTGGTTCGGCCCATCATAATAAATATACTGAGGGTAGCGTGTCAATGCTAACTCTCCCTTAAACCTACAGCATTATTTGCTTATAGATAAAACTTTCTGCTTTTATCTGCCTTGCGATTTAAAAAATTATGTAGCCTATTTGTTCCTTCTCTATAACAGGCCGGATGGCGTTGCCTCCAACTATCAAAATGCCGCTCGTCAGCTGTACGTTAATCACGTGGCTGAACACGTCGGTTCCGGAACCGGAACCGCTCGGTGGGAGGGCGTACCTGGAACTGGAGGGAATTACGGTTACCATGGATACGGAAGTTCAAGCTATGGTGGCCATGGACACAACGACGCCTACGGATATGCTGGATACTAATTTTCCGATATTGCAACGAATGTAAATGGACCATAAATGCACAAACTGCATCGCCTCTCAATACAACTTGATTCTTTGGTTTTTTGTTTTAAAACATCATTACCACTGTTCGATTTTTCACATTCTAAACTAACGATCTAAGCGATAAAATTGAACCGAAAAAAAATCTGTTGATGGAAATAACTTTCATTGTCTGTTGAAATTACGAAAATGATAAACGACATCATCGTTAGCGGGAAGAGCAGCAGCTGCTGCATTATTACAATTTGTTAGAAGGAAGTTGTGCACTTGATGAGTGCTTCAATTTGCACAGAACAATGCTTCTTAGACTTATATGTTCAACTTCATATTCATTCTATGCGCTGCCTGACTTCCCGAGCTTTCAATTTGTTAACCGACTTCTCTGACAAACTGTTGTTCGACTTGCGCTTTACCTATAAAGCAGTACACTGTAGATGCACTTTTATTTCATTACAAGGAAGGACACTTTAATTGTTTATTTCAATAGTTAATAAACAACGTGCTGCATATAGGGGTAATGAAGAGGATAGATCTAAAGGAGAACCTCAAATGATTCTGATTTGGCATTTTCTGAGGTTACGGCTTGAACGGTCGTAATGTAATAGTTTGATCCTCGCTATGAATTAAAATTTCAGGCAGTCCTGCATTTTAAAATTGAACTTTGTGCTCTGACAAACTCACGGAACAAAGTTTCTCGAGCAATTTTCGTCAACAAATCTTCACTGCGGTAAAATGTGACAACTATACCGGCTTCAAAGATAGCTCTCGCACCAGCAACAACTGATTGGCGTCTTTATATGATTGTCCAACTGGTAACGCGATTATTTATTGCATTGCACAATTCATATCACCTCAGACAAAGCATTCAACCACATCTGCGGCTCTGATTATAGTGTGCGTTGCAAGAGGCTCCAAATACATTTAGTCTACATATAGGCCTACGATTCGTATAGACCAAACAAATAGACCATACCGATAGACCAAACGCATATCATCTGCTGATGAATCTTTAGAGGAGCTAATTTTCGATTCATCAAACTTTTAAGTGATTCCCAAACAGGCTGACAGTTTAAAATTCTAGAAAACTCCGATATTTGGCCAGAAGTTGAAGCTTAGCAATTTGTCCTGAGAATCGTTCACTGTAACTATAGTCGCTTAGCCACCAATAGGTCCCAGATGTTGACTGGAAGGTAGGGGCGAGTATAAACGCAGTCGACTATAAGAACAGCCCTCGTTTATCGAAGCCAATATCTCGCTGTCCTGGCAAGATACATTGCTATAATCGCTCAGATATCAGGTTCCAATAATTATGTCTGTGCTATTATGCAAAATCCCTATTTTAGAACAGAGCACAAATCGCATCTATACAATATTATGAATCGCTGTACTTTTGGGCCTAAAGGTTATGGTCGCTGCTGCACTTTAGATGGAAGAAATACGGCGGATAAGAAGCCTGCGTACGACACTTTTGACCAAGTGCTCTCTATTTGTCAGAGCTGAGGTCTTAAAAGATAAAAACTTTGTATGAAAAACGTGACTTCTTGAATATAAATAATTCTTTAAAACATGTGTAACTCTAGTAGGATCATGGGCGCCCGCACATAGGGGCAAGGGGGGGCACTTGCCCCCCCTGGAAAATTGAAACCTATGTTTTTTTAACTACTACTTTTGGGTTTTTAACAAATTTCTTTGCATTAATGCACCATTGATACGAATGATACAGACAATGAAAGTCGGAAATCAACATTTAGAGATCTCTATAGAAATAAACATGCTTTTACAATTTTCTGCCTTGCATGTTCAAGCCTTTTCTAAAAACTCTTACAATGACCATTGGCTTTCAACCTTCCTGTGGGCACCCATGCAAACAGCAGGCATATCGATTATGGCCTACTTAAGAGGAATCCAGCTGTAATGCAATTAATCACAAATGCAAAAAAATTAAATACTAACGCAAAAATTTGAAAATTTCTCAAAGTAGTCTACACTGAGATTTCATCAGGGAGATCTGCTTATTCACCAGCAATGTAATTATATAAACCAAGTCCGCTATAAGCCAGGCTCCATTTTGTCCATTTAGCAAGCTGCAGTACAGAATCCAGGGAGGTCAAACTGTAGATAAACTTGGCTCTGGTTATCACGCCTCAGGATTTAAACCCAAAACTGACAAAGAGATCTGTTAAAAAGAATCAGATCCTCAGATCCTCCACCTTCCTAAACGACACCCGCATTAACAGTTACTCTGGCTACCAGACTCGGACCTCTTTCTGACTACTCTTGGGAATAGGCTTCTGACTCGATGCAGAACATGACTTTTGTGAAACTGCTGGTGCCCTGCGATTGGCTTTCGAGTGGCGCTTTAGAAGCAGCTAAAGGAGCAATTACCCCTTGCAAACGGACACCTTTTTCGTTCATTTAGTCATTCGTTCATTCTATAGAATTATATAACGCACCTTTAGGAAACTATTCTTTAACATAGATCTGCTATTTGATTTGTAACAAATTTCTAAGGAAACTATTCATATTAAAAATTATGCACAAAATGAAACTGAGAAATTTGCATAAGAAACCTCTTTGAAAAATACCCGTATTCCTAATTTCCATGCAGCATTGCATTTTCAAGCTCTTGCTACTACAAAATTTAATCGTGACTATCGTAAAAATTTTGCCCCCCCCTGCGAAAATTTCTGCGGGCGCCCATGAGTAGGATTGTAATATTTTTAGTAGCTTTTACCAACTCGACACAACATCTCGTACTTCTGAATAATTGGCAGCTGTTGACGATGGCTTTAGTCATTTGACTAAGACAACCTTAAATGGTCATTCAGTTACTGGCGGCTACTGTCATTGTCTTTGGCGCTCTTTTCGCAATGTAAAATTGTTCGAAATGTAGGACTACAACTGTTACCGCGAAGTTGATTATATTCGCTGTTGTCCATTATTGAGCAACATGTAAGACGACTCTTTAGACAATAGCGTATGTTTGAAAACAGGTGGCGTATTGCTGGAGACTTAATTGTTAGCATTAATTTTGTTCGAGCATTTGTTATACTTCCATCATTCATGGAATTAAATTATCTGAAGTGAAGAGAACTATAGAATTGGCAATAAACTGAAATGCGAAAGCAATTCATTAGAAATAAAGCAACTGTGATGTAATGCATATACTAGAGACTGTGATATAGCCTATCTCAGCCTCATGCAACAATCACACCAGGAAGCACTACGCGCTGTGACCAAATCAAGTGAAATCCCTAAAGTGAAGTTCAGTTTCGGGGACAGATCAGGCTCTGTCATCACTCAGAAACAGCTTGTGGTGCTAAAGTGAAGATCGTTGGTTAAAATAATTCTCAGGCACAACAAAAGTATTTATTATGACTGCTTTGATTGTTCCGTTTACTCTCGTGAGTCAAATATTTGAGGTGAGAGGAAATCCAGGAAGTGGTGAGAACGAGATCAGAATGTACAAAGAAGCAGTCTACCAGAATTATGGAAGTAAACTATAAAGACACTTGTAATCTCGTTCTATCCCAACTCAAATTCAGCAAAAACACAGACCCACTGATTTTAATCTATTTATTAAATCAATGATTCGCTTCAGGCCAAACTGAAACATGTGGGTAAATTTTTCATCGAATCCACTATTATCAACTTGTAGAATTGCCTCGATGAATCAAACTGTTCCAATCATCGTCGATAGAAAATATACTAGCTAAAACCTAGTATCCATATCCGGCTTTGCGTTCATATCCAGAGTAGCCATAGCCACCATATCCATGGTCACCGTAATTTCCGCCAGTTCCTGGCACGCCTTTCCATCGAGCAGTTCCGGTTCCAGAACCCACGTGTTCAGCCACGTGATTTACGTGCAGCTGACGTGCCGCATTTTGATAGTTGGAGGCAACACCATCTGGCCTGTTAACAAAAAGAATGGATCAGTTGGTTTTTAAGCCTTGCAAATACATTTTCAATGAATCCAAATCTTACTCATTACCGGTAGTAAACTCAATTCCGAAGTAATTTTTCTGACAATAAATCAACAGGATGACACAGGAAACACTGGAAGAATCCATCGAGTTTAGAGCCTTACACGTGTCTGAGTCCGGGTTCGTAGTGACCGTGAGATGTGGCTTTGTCATATCCAGCGAAGACAGCAGCCACGGTAGCAACGAGTAAAACCAATAGGACCTTCATGATGACTTGTTCTGTCGACGACAGTTGACTACGTATCTTCGAAGTGAAAGCAGACTGAACTGTGATATCTGACCACAAGAGAACGGACCTTTTATAGGCTACTCTACAACGTCAATTGTTCGACACATGGCTTTCACATAGGCTACACGAGCTTCCTGTGACAAAGGCAAGCTATTATTCCGTATCAATTAACCCATTAATGCATTGATGCTTCGTGCAGCCACAAATAAGTGGAATTCATCCAATTTGTATTGTCTCGATTAATTAAGCTCAAGCAACAATCTAACACACCGGTGTATATTGTACATGCTTGGTTGTATATTACGAAACATTCTCGGGATTGATAAAAGGCATTTAGTTTGCCGTTTGTGGTCGTTGTGTGCCAACTGCGCCAGCTAACGCTCGGCGTGCAACCGGATGTTAGCTGCGTGTCCGTTACTGCTTCCAATTGTCTGACTGTCCGCATCCGAATGTGTCACGTGATGCGTGTTTTCTCGCCAATTGTTGAGCAGTAGTGTACATTAGACCTACATGTATATAAGGTCCGCTCCATTGTGGTCAATTATCACTGTTCAGTCTGCCTTCGCTTCGAAGATTCGTAGTCATCTGCCGTCTACCGAACAAGTTATCATGAAGGTCCTGTTGGTTTTACTGGTTGCAACGGTGGCTGCTGTCTACGCTGGATACGACAAAACCACATCGTACGGTCACTACGAACAGGGCCAAAGACACGTGTAAGCTAAACTTATAATACCTTCAGCTGCTGTAATTCATGTTGTGGGTTTGTTAACTGAAGATTTACATTGCCACAGTGTTATTATGGCTAGTCTCCCTTTGACCCGACCGTTGTATGTCACATAAATTTCGCTAGAAAAACTCGCCTGGACGATGAGGCGCAGTGCCATGAAGAGCCCTGCGAAACGCTGAATTTTGCTATTAATGCTGACAATGATTATCATGGTTTTGACGGCGTATGTCGGATCCATTTTGGGTAATGGTAAAGACCTGCATGGTTCAATTTATAACACCACTACTGCCAATACTACACTAGGCCTACACATGCAAAGTAAACGATAAACGGAATGTTATTGTGTTGGTTCGGCCCATTATAATAAAAATACTAAGGTTAACGTGTCACTGCTAACTCTCCCTTAAACCTACTGCATTATTTGGTTACAGATAAAACTTTCTGCTTTTATCAGCTTTTAATTTTTGAAAATTATGTAGCCTATTTGTTTCTTTTTTTATAACAGACCGGATGGCGTTGCCTCCAACTATCAAAATGCCGCTCGTCAGCTGTACGTTAATGACGTGGCTGAACACGTCGGCTCCGGAACCGGAACCGCTCGGTGGGAGGGCGTACCTGGAACTGGAGGGAATTACGGTTACCATGGATACGGAAGTTCAGGCTATGGTGGCCATGGACACAACGACGCCTACGGATATGCTGGATACTAATTTTCTGATATTCAGACGAATGTAAATGGACCATAAAGGCATAAACTGCATCGCCTCTCAAAACAACTTGAATCTTTGAGGTTTTTGGTTTAAAACATCATTACCAGTGTTCGATTTTTCACATTCTAAACTAAAGATCTAAGCAATAAAATTGAACCGAATAAAAATCTGTTGATGGAAATAGCTTTCAGTTGTCGAGTGACTTTACGATAATGGTAAACGACATCATCGTTAGCGGAAAGAGCAGCAGCTGCTGCATTATTACAATTTGTTCAATCAATCAATCAATCAATCAAATCCGTTTATTCATAGAGATCAATGCATGAGAAAAAATCAATTGACAATAAAACGCACTGACGAGAGAAAAGAGTAAGCACAAAGCAAGTTATAAACAAAGTATCAGCAGTTATAGAATTAAATGATCCCTGTGAAAGGGAGACCTAGAAAGGGAATGACCCCGCTAGCCTAGGCACCCACTAACAGGAAAAAAGAAAGAAAATTATCATGACAGCTGAGGATGAAAATTTAATATTAAGCAAAATAAAGAAAAGAATACAGAAAGAGACAAAAGGAGAAGAAGACAAATAGTAATTAATTCAAAGTAGAACTTTCATCAAAGACAGAGATGAGGAAGTGATGCAATAGGGACACAGCATAAAATATAGAGTGGGAGTATAAGTGGTATATAAATTGGGAATGCCAAGCTATGATGATCAGACTAAGAAGATCAAAGTGGTGACATATATAACATGGTAAAACAAGAACCATTAATTAACAATAAGATATTTTTTAAAGTTTTTTTTGAAAAGGCCAATGGATTGAGAAGAGAGTAAGTAGGCCGGGAGTTCATTCCATAATTTAGGACCCAGATATTTAATAGATAATTGTTTGATTTTTAAGCTCGCATACTCACTACGGTAACATTTAGCATATCTGGTGGCATAGTTATGAATTTTGGAGCCAACAGTGAAGTAGCTTGAGAAAGAATTTGGCAATAAATTATGATGAAAGCGAAACATAAACAGGGCAATTTGGAATTTATTTATGTTCGGGAGAGAAAGTAACATATGGTTTAAATACAGGGGGGCAGTAGAGGTCCTCCAGTGTACACCACAGATAATTCTTACAGCCCGTTTGTGTAGAGTGATCAGAGGTTTGAGTCGAGAGGAATAATTGGAATAATAATAACTTGTTAGAAGGAAGCTGTGCACTTGATGAGTGCTTCAATTTGCACAGAACAATGCTTCTTAGACTTAGCCTATATGTTCAACTTCATATTCATTCCATGCGCTGCCTGACTTCCCGAGCTTTCAATTTGTTGACCGACTTCTCTGACAAACTGTTGTTCTACTTGCGCTTTACCTATAAAGCAGTACACTGTAGATGCACTTTTATTTCATTACAAGGAAGGACACTTTAATTGTTTATTTCAATAGTTAATAAACAACATGCTGCATAGAGGTACCGGTAATGAAGAGGATAGATCTAAAGGAGAACCTCAAATGATTCTGATTTGGCATTTTCTGAGGTTACGGCTTGAACGGTCGTAATGTAATAGTTTGATCCTCGCTATGAATTAAAATTTCAGGCACTCCTGCATTTTAAAATTGAACTTTGTGCTCTGACAAACTCACGGAACAAAGTTTCTCGAGCAATTTTCGTCGACAAATCTTCACTGCGGTAAAATGTGACAACTATACCGGCTTCAAAGATAGCTCTCGCACCAGCAACAACTGATTGGCGTCTTTGTATGATTGTCCAACTGGTAACGCGATTATTTATTGCATTGCACAATTCATATCACCTCAGACAAAGCATTCAACCACATCTGCGGCTCTGATTAGTGTGCGTTGCAAGAGGCTCCAAATACATTTAGGCTACATATAGGCCTACGATTCGTATAGACCAAACAAATAGACCATACCGATAGACCAAACGCATATCATCTGCTGATGAATCTTTAGAGGAGCTAATTCTCGATTCATCAAACTTTTAAGTGATTCCCAAACAGGCTGACAGTTTAAAATTCTAGAAAACTCCGATAGGCTATTTGGCCAGAAGTTGAAGCTTAGCAATTTATCCTGAGAATCGTTCACTGTAACTATAGTCGCTTAGCCACCAATAGGTCCCAGATGTTGACTGGAAGGTAGGGGCGAGTATAAACTAGGGTGACCATACGTCCCGGTTTTCCGGGACATGTCCCGGTTTTTCGTGGTGCGTCCCGGTGTCCCGAAGACTTATGGAAAAAGGCCAAATTGTCCCGGTTTTTGGCAGGAAGGAAATTTGAATATTGAAAACGTCATTTTTATGTAAACCACAGAACAAAGTGTAGTTTATAACCTTAAAAAGTCGTAACGAAAGAGAAGTTGTCAGTTTTATTATATTACATCTTTAGTATGCTATTGAGTTCAGTTGATAAATTCAAAGAACTATCAAGAAGTAACGAGAAAGATTTTATAATAGGCCTAGAAGCCTAAGATTTAAATAGCGGCTCAAGAACTATATCGACCGTCAGGTCGCGCTAGGGCCCTAATGGTCGTTCGACCGCTCATGCCAGCACTGAAATACCACAATTTTCTTCGACAACTTAAATTGCTGTCAGTGTAATGTGGAAGTTAAAAAAAAGGATGATCAGGGACACATTCCCTACCCAAACCCCGTTTCACTGTTCGGCGCTGAACGATCGATCCGCGATCGTCCAACGGACGCTCCTGTTTGCACCAGAAACATAAAATCTTCCTCTGGACTAGATTATACTGGGCACCGATTGAGAGATGGTTCTCTATTAAAAATGAGCAGGGCTGGATCCGGGGGGAGGGCAAATCCGGCCATGGCCCACCGTTTGACCAGCTATTCTGGCTCTGAAAGTTGACGTGCCCCTCCCATGAGTAGTTTTGCAGGCCCTCCCCACGCCCCACGAGGTCCGTACAAGAAGTTTAAGAATACTGTACGACTAAAAAAAGGTCATCAGCTACTTTTGCGGGGAAATGGTATCTTTTTCTTAGGAATTCGATAAATGACTCAAAAAGTCATCAGATTTTTGTTCGGTGACCAAAACGAAATTTGTCCTCTGTCCAAGACCAAAATTTTTGACCCCCATCGAAAATTTCTGTATACGCCCCTGTAAAAGAGTACTGCACTAAGTGCACTGACGACAGGAGCAGGTTGTAGGCCTACATTTCTACACTGAAATCTATGTTCAGCATTAAATTTAATTGAGTATAAGACTATGCCATCGATCGTAAGCCTGTGGCCCTGTAATTAAGGAATTAGGCCTACAATTGATATTTTTCAAAAAGTGTCCCGGTTTTTGATGGCCAGAAAATGGTCACCCTAGTATAAACGCAGTCGACTATAAGAACAGCCCTCGTTTATCGAAGCCAATATCTCGCTGTCCTGGCAAGATACATTGCTATAATCGCTCAGATATCAGGTTCCAATAATTATGTCTGTGCTATTATGCAAAATCCCTATTTTAGAACAGAGCACAAATCGCATCTACACAATATTATGAATCGCTGTACTTTTGGGCCTAAAGGTTATGGTCGCTGCTGCACTTTAGATGGAAGAAATACGGCGGATAAGAAACCTGCGTACGACACTTTTGACCAAGTGCTCTCTATTTGTCAGAGCTGAGGTCTTAAAAGATAAAAACTTTGTATGAAAAACGTGACTTCTTGAATATAAATAATTCTTTAAAACATGTGTAACTCTAGTAGGATTGTAATATTTTTAGTAGCTTTTACCAACTCGACACAACATCTCGTACTTCTGAATAATTGGCAGCTGTTGACGATGGCTTTAGTCATTTGACTAAGACAACCTTAAATGGTCATTCAGTTACTGGCGGCTAATGTCATTGTCTTTGGCGCTCTTTTCGCAATGTAAAATTGTTCGAAATGTAGGACTACAACTGTTACCGCGAAGTTGATTATATTCGCTGTTGTCCATTATTGAGCAACATATAAGACGACTCTTTAGACAATAGCGTATGTTTGAAAACAGGTGGCGTATTGCTGGAGACTTAATTGTTAGCATTAATTTTGTTCGAGCATTTGTTATACTTCCATCATTCATGAATTAAATTATCTGAAGTGAAGAGAACTATAGAATTGGCAATAAACTGAAGTGCGAAAGCAAATCATTAGAAATAAAGCAACTGTGATGTAATGCATATACTAGAGACTGTGATATAGCCTATCTCAGCCTCATGCAACAATCACGCTGTGACCAAATCAAGTGAAATCCCTAAAGTGAAGTTCAGTTTCGGGGACAGATCAGGCTCTGTCATCACTCAGAAACAGCTTGTGGTGCTAAAGTGAAGATCGTTGGTTAAAATAATTCTCAGGCACAACAAAAGTATTTATTATGACTGCTTTGATTGTTCCGTTTACTCTCGTGAGTCAAATATTTGAGGTGAGAGGAAATCCAGGAAGTGGTGAGAACGAGATCAGAATGTACAAAGAAGCAGTCTGCCAGAATTATGGAAGTAAACTATAAAGACACTCTTTTACGCCTTGTAATCTCGTTCTATCCCAACTCAAATTCAGCAAACACACAGACCCACTGATTTTAATCTATTTATTAAATCAATGATTCGCTTCAGGCTAAACTGAAACATGTGGGTAAATTTTTTATCGAATCCACTATTATCAACTTGTAGAATTGCCTCGATGAATCAAACTGTTCCAATCATCGTCGATAGAAAATATATTAGCTAAAACCTAGTATCCATATCCGGCTTTGCGTTCATATCCAGAGTAGCCATAGCCACCATATCCATGGTCACCGTAATTTCCGCCAGTTCCTGGCACGCCTTCCCATCGAGCCGTTCCGGTTCCAGAACCCACGTGTTCAGCCACGTGATTTACGTGCAGCTGACGTGCCGCATTTTGATAGTTGGAGGCAACACCATCTGGCCTGTTAACAAAAAGAATGGATCAGTTGGTTTTTAAGCCTTGCAAATACATTTTCAATGAATCCAAATCTTACTCATTACCGGTAGTAAACTCAATTCCGAAGTACTTTTTATGACAATAAATCAACAGGATGACACAGGAAACACTGGAAGAATCCATCGAGTTTAGAGCCTTACACGTGTCTGAGTCCGGGTTCGTAGTGACCGTGAGATGTGGCTTTGTCATATCCAGCGAAGACAGCAGCCACGGTAGCAACGAGTAAAACCAATAGGACCTTCATGATGACTTGTTCTGTCGACGACAGTTGACTACGTATCTTCGAAGTGAAAGCAGACTGAACTGTGATATCTGACCACAAGAGAACGGACCTTTTATAGGCTACTCTACAACGTCAATTGTTCGACACATTGCTTTCACATAGGCTACACGAGTTTTCTGTGACAAAGGCAAGCTATTATTCCGTATCAATTAACCCATTGATGCTTCGTGCAGCCACAAATAAGCGGAATTCATCCAATTTGTATTGTCTCGATTAATTAAGCTCAAGCAACAATCTAACACACCGGTGTATATTGTACATGCTTGGTTGTATATTACGAAACATTCTCGGGATTGATAAAAGGCATTTAGTTTGCCGTTTGTGGTCGTTGTGTGCCAACTGCGCCAGCTGACGCTCGGCGTGCAACCGGATGCTAGCTGCGTGTCCGTTACTGCTTCCAATTGTCTGACTGTCTGCATCCGAATGTGTCACGTGATGCGTGTTTTCTCGCCAATTGTTGAGCAGTAGTGTACATTAGACCTACATGTATATAAGGTCCGCTCCATTGTGGTCAATTATCACTGTTCAGTCTGCCTTCGCTTCGAAGATTCGTAGTCATCTGCCGTCTACCGAACAAGTCATCATGAAGGTCCTGTTGGTTTTACTGGTTGCAACGGTGGCTGCTGTCTACGCTGGATACGACAAAGCCACATCGTACGGTCACTACGAACAGGGCCAAAGACACATGTAAGCTAAACTTATAATACCTTCAGCTGCTGTAATTCATGTTGTGGGTTTGTTAGCTGAAGATTTACATTGCCACAGTGTTATTATGGCTAGTCTCCCTTTGACCCGACCGTTGTATGTCACATAAATTTCGCTAGAAAAACTCGCCTGGACGATGAGGCGCAGTGCCATGAAGAGCCCTGCGAAACGCTGAATTTTGCTATTAATGCTGACAATGATTATCATGGTTTTGACGGCGTATGTCGGATCCATTTTGGGTAATGGTAAAGACCTGCATGGTTCAATTTATAACACCACTACTGCCAATACTACACTAGGCCTACACATGCAAAGTAAACGATAAACGGAATGTTATTGTGTTGGTTCGGCCCATTATAATAAAAATACTAAGGTTAACGTGTCACTGCTAACTCTCCCTTAAACCTACTGCATTATTTGGTTACAGATAAAACTTTCTGCTTTTATCAGCTTTTAATTTTTGAAAATTATGTAGCCTATTTGTTTCTTTTTTTATAACAGACCGGATGGCGTTGCCTCCAACTATCAAAATGCCGCTCGTCAGCTGTACGTTAATGACGTGGCTGAACACGTCGGCTCCGGAACCGGAACCGCTCGGTGGGAGGGCGTACCTGGAACTGGAGGGAATTACGGTTACCATGGATACGGAAGTTCAGGCTATGGTGGCCATGGACACAACGACGCCTACAGATATGCTGGATACTAATTTTCTGATATTCAGACGAATGTAAATGGACCATAAGGGCATAAACTGCATCGCCTCTCAAAACAACTTGAATCTTTGGGTTTTTTTGGTTTAAAACATCATTACCAGTGTTCGATTTTTCACATTCTAAACTAAAGATCTAAGCAATAAAATTGAACCGAATAAAAATCTGTTGATGGAAATAGCTTTCAGTTGTCGAGTGACTTTACGATAATGGTAAACGACATCATCGTTAGCGGAAAGAGCAGCAGCTGCTGCATTATTACAATTTGTTAGAAGGAAGTTGTGCACTTGATGAGTGCTTCAATTTGCACAGAACAATGCTTCTTAGACTTAGCCTATATGTTCAACTTCATATTCATTCCATGCGCTGCCTGACTTCCCGAGCTTTCAATTTGTTGACCGACTTCTCTGACAAACTGTTGTTCTACTTGCGCTTTACCTATAAAGCAGTACACTGTAGATGCACTTTTATTTCATTACAAGGAAGGACACTTTAATTGTTTATTTCAATAGTTAATAAACAACATGCTGCATAGAGGTACCGGTAATGAAGAGGATAGATCTAAAGGAGAACCTCAAATGATTCTGATTTGGCATTTTCTGAGGTTACGGCTTGAACGGTCGTAATGTAATAGTTTGATCCTCGCTATGAATTAAAATTTCAGGCACTCCTGCATTTTAAAATTGAACTTTGTGCTCTGACAAACTCACGGAACAAAGTTTCTCGAGCAATTTTCGTCGACAAATCTTCACTGCGGTAAAATGTGACAACTATACCGGCTTCAAAGATAGCTCTCGCACCAGCAACAACTGATTGGCGTCTTTGTATGATTGTCCAACTGGTAACGCGATTATTTATTGCATTGCACAATTCATATCACCTCAGACAAAGCATTCAACCACATCTGCGGCTCTGATTAGTGTGCGTTGCAAGAGGCTCCAAATACATTTAGGCTACATATAGGCCTACGATTCGTATAGACCAAACAAATAGACCATACCGATAGACCAAACGCATATCATCTGCTGATGAATCTTTAGAGGAGCTAATTCTCGATTCATCAAACTTTTAAGTGATTCCCAAACAGGCTGACAGTTTAAAATTCTAGAAAACTCCGATAGGCTATTTGGCCAGAAGTTGAAGCTTAGCAATTTATCCTGAGAATCGTTCACTGTAACTATAGTCGCTTAGCCACCAATAGGTCCCAGATGTTGACTGGAAGGTAGGGGCGAGTATAAACGCAGTCGACTATAAGAACAGCCCTCGTTTATCGAAGCCAATATCTCGCTGTCCTGGCAAGATACATTGCTATAATCGCTCAGATATCAGGTTCCAATAATTATGTCTGTGCTATTATGCAAAATCCCTATTTTAGAACAGAGCACAAATCGCATCTATACAATATTATGAATCGCTGTACTTTTGGGCCTAAAGGTTATGGTCGCTGCTGCACTTTAGATGGAAGAAATACGGCGGATAAGAAACCTGCGTACGACACTTTTGACCAAGTGCTCTCTATTTGTCAGAGCTGAGGTCTTAAAAGATAAAAACTTTGTATGAAAAACGTGACTTCTTGAATATAAATAATTCTTTAAAACATGTGTAACTCTAGTAGGATTGTAATATTTTTAGTAGCTTTTACCAACTCGACACAACATCTCGTACTTCTGAATAAATTGGCAGCTGTTGACGATGGCTTTAGTCATTTGACTAAGACAACCTTAAATGGTCATTCAGTTACTGGCGGCTAATGTCATTGTCTTTGGCGCTCTTTTCGCAATGTAAAATTGTTCGAAATGTAGGACTACAACTGTTACCGCGAAGTTGATTATATTCGCTGTTGTCCATTATTGAGCAACATGTAAGACGACTCTTTAGACAATAGCGTATGTTTGAAAACAGGTGGCGTATTGCTGGAGACTTAATTGTTAGCATTAATTTTGTTCGAGCATTTGTTATACTTCCATCATTCATGAATTAAATTATCTGAAGTGAAGAGAACTATAGAATTGGCATTAAACTGAAGTGCGTAAGCAAATCATTAGAAATAAAGCAACTGTGATGTAATGCATATACTAGAGACTGTGATATAGCCTATCTCAGCCCCATGCAACAATCACGCTGTGACCAAATCAAGTGAAATCCCTAAAGTGAAGTTCAGTTTCGGGGACAGATCAGGCTCTGTCATCACTCAGAAACAGCTTGTGGTGCTAAAGTGAAGATCGTTGGTTAAAATAATTCTCAGGCACAACAAAAGTATTTATTATGACTGCTTTGATTGTTCCCTTTACTCTCGTGAGTCAAATATTTGAGGTGAGAGGAAATCCAGGAAGTGGTGAGAACGAGATCAGAATGTACAAAGAAGCAGTCTACCAGAATTATGGAAGTAGGCCTTAACTATAAAGACACTCTTTTACGCCTTGTAATCTCGTTCTATCCCAACTCAAATTCAGCAAAAACACACACCCACTGATTTAAAATCTATTTATCAGATCAATGACTCGCTTCAGGCCAAACGCAAACATGTGGGTAAATTTTTCATCGAATCCATTATTATCAACTTGCAGAATTGCCTCGATGAATCAAACTGTTCCAATCATCGTCAATAGAAAATATACCGGCTAAAACCTAGTATCCATATCCGGCTTTGCGTTCATATCCAGAGTAGCCATAGCCACCATATCCATGGTCACCGTAATTTCCGCCAGTTCCTGGCACGCCTTCCCATCGAGCAGTTCCGGTTCCAGAACCCACGTGTTCAGCCACGTGATTTACGTACAGCTGACGAGCGGCATTTTGATAGTTGGAGGCAACGCCATCTGGCCTGTTAACAAAAAGAATGGATCAGTTGGTTTTTAAGCCTTGCAAATACATTTTCATTTAATCCAAATCTTACTCATTACCGGTAGTAGGCCTAAACTCAATTCCGAAGTAATTTTTCTGACAATAAATCAACAGGATGACACAGGAAACACTGGAAGAATCCATCGAGTTTAGAGCCTTACACATGTCTGAGTCCGGGTTCGTAGTGACCATGCGATTCGACTTTGTCATATCCAGCGAAGACAGCAGCCACGGTAGCAACGAGTAAAACCAATAGGACCTTCATGATGACTCGTTCTGTCGACGACAGTTGACTATACGTATCTTCGAAGCGAAGGCAGACTGAACTGTGATATCTGACCACAAGAGAACGGACCTTTTATAGGCTACTCTACAACGTCAACTGTTCGACACATTGCTTTCACATAGGCTACACGAGTTTCCTGTGACAAAGGCAAGCTATTATTCCGTATCAATTAACCCATTGATGATTCGTGCAGCCACAAATAAGCGGAATTCATCCAATTTGTATTGTCTCGATTAATTAAGCTCAAGCAACAATCTAACACACCGGTGTATATTGTATATGCTTGGATGTGCATAACCAAACATTCTTTGATTGATTAAAAGGCATTTAGTTTGCCGTTTGTAGTCGTTGAGTGCCAACTGCGCCAGCTGACGCTCGGCGTGCAACCGGATGTTAGCTGCGTGTCCGTTACTGCTTCCAATTGTCTGACTGTCTGCATCCGAATGTGTCGAGTGATGCGTGTTTTTCCGCCAATTGTTGAGCAGATGTTAGTGTACATTAGGCCTACGTGTATATAAGGTCCGCTCCATTGGGGTCAGTTATCACTGTTCAGTCTGCTTTCGCTTCGAAGATACGTTTTCATCTGCCATCGACAGAGCAACTCATCATGAAGGTCCTGTTGGTTTTACTCGTTGCAACGGTGGCTGCTGTCTACGCTGGATACGACAAAGCCACATCGTACGGTCACTACGAACAGGGCCAAAGACACGTGTAAGCTGAACTTATAATATCTTCGTCAGCTGTAATTCATGCTGCGGGTTTGTTAAACTGAAGGTTTACATTGTCACAATGTTATTATGGCTAGTCTCCCTTTGACCCGACCGTTGTATGTCACCTAAGTTTCGCTAGAAAAACTCGCCTGGACGATGAGCCGCAGTGCCATGAAGAGCCCTGCGGCACTCTAAGATAGCCATCACTATATAATATTAGCCACTTCGGTTTCAAAGCTTCGGGAAATGAGGAAGTTTCCCGTCCTGTAGGCTATATAATGAGCTGGTTACCTAACGTACTCTGTAGCTGATGCACTAAGGTCTATTGATTCTGAGGACTAGAATGTGCATCTAGATTAAAAATCCCGACACAGGTAAACTTTCCTCCAATTTGAGATTCTGCGCATTCCTGCATGTTTCTCGACTGACGGAGTGACGGTCCATTTCGCTAAGCACAAGACTTCGCTGTTACAAAAATTGTGAAAAATCTTGAATTTTGCTATTATTGCTGGCAATAATTATCTTGGTTTTGACGGCGTATGTCGGATCCATTTTGGGTTATGGTAAAGACCTGCATGGTGGTATTTGAACACCACAACTGCCAATACTTTACTTGGTATACACGTGCAAAGTAAACAATAAACGGAATGTTATTGTGTTGGTTCAGCCCATCATAATAAATATACTGTCAATGCTAACTCTGCTTTTTAATTTTTGAAAATTATGTAGCCTATTTGTTTCTTCTCTATAACAGACCGGATGGCGTTGCCTCCAACTATCAAAATGCCGCTCGTCAGCTGTACGTTAATCACGTGGCTGAACACGTCGGCTCCGGAACCGGAACCGCTCGGTGGGAGGGCGTACCTGGAACTGGAGGGAATTACGGTTACCATGGATACGGAAGTTCAGGCTATGGTGACCATGGACACAACGACGCCTACGGATATGCTGGATACTAATTTTCTGATATTGCGACGAATGTAAATGGACCATAAAGGCATAAACTGCATCGCCTCTCAAAACAACTCGATTCTTTGTTTTTCTTGGTTTTAAAAAATCATTACCAATGTTCGATTGTTCACATTCTAAACTAAAGATCTAAGCAATAAAATTGAACCGAATAAAAATCTGTTGTTGGAAATAGCTTTCAGTTGTCGAGTGACTTTGCGATAATGGTAAACGACTTCATCTTTAGCGGAAACTGCTCAGCAGGTGCTGCATTATTACAATTTGTTAGAAGGAAGTTGTGCACTTGATGAGTGCTTCAATTTGCACAGAACAATGCTTCTTAAACTTATCTGTTCAACTTCATATTCATTCCATGCGCTGCCTGACTTCCCGAGCTTTCAATTTCTTAACCGACTTCTAGGACAAACTGTTGTTCGAATTACGCTTTACCTATAAAGCAGTACACTGTAGATGCACTTTTATTTTATTACAAGGAAGGACACTTTAATTGTTTATTTCGATAGTTAATAAACAACATGCTGTATAGGGGTAATGATGAGGATAGATCTAAAGGAGAACCTCAAATGATTCTGATTTGCATTTTCTGAGGTTACGGCTTGAACGGTCGTGATGTAATAGTTTGATACTCGCTATGAATTAAAATTTCAGGCAGTCATGCATTTTCAAATTGAACTTTGTGCTCTGACAAACTCACGGAACAACGTTGCTCGAACAATTTTCGTCGACAAATCTTCACTGCGGTAAAATGTGACAACTATACCGGTTTCAAAGATAGCTCTCGCACCAGCAACAACAGATTGGCGTCTTTATATGATTGTCCAACTGGTAACGCGATTATTGATTGCATTGCACAATTCATATCACGGCACACAAAGCATTCAACCACATCTGCGGCTTTAAATAGTGTGCATTGCAAGAGGCTCCAAATACATTTAGGCTACATATAGGCCTACGATTCGTATATACCAAACAAATAGACCATACCGATAGACCAAACGCATATCATCTGCTGATGAATCTTCAGAGGAGCTAATTTTCGATTCATCAAACTTTTAAGTGATTCCCAAACAGACAGCTTAAAATTCTAGAAAACTCCAATATTTGGCCAGAAGTTGAAGCTTAGCAATTTATCCTGAGAATCGTTCACTGTAACTATAGTCGCTTAGCCACCAATAGGTCCCAGATGTTGACTGGAAGGTAGGGGCGAGTCTAAACGCAGTCGACTAAGAACAGCCCTCGTTTATCGGTTCCAATATCTCGCTGTCCTCACAAGATACATTGCTATAATCGCTCAGATCTCAGGTTCCAATAATTATGTCTGTGCTATTATGCAAAATCCCTATTTTAGAACAGAGCACAAATCGCATCTATACAATATTAGGAATCGCTGTACTTTTGGGCCTAAAGGTTATGGTCGCTGCTGCACTTTAGATGGAAGAAATACGGCGGATAAGAAGCCTGCGTACGACACTTTTGACCAAGTGCTCTTATTTGACGTCGGAGCTGAGGTCTTAAAAGATAAAAACTTTGTCTGATAAACGTGACTTCTTGAATATAAATAATTCTTTAAAACATGTGTAACTCTAGTAGGATTGTAATATTTTTAGTAGCTTTTACCAACTCGACACAACATCTCGTACTTCTGAATAATTGGCAGCTGTTGTCGATGGCTTTAGTCATTTGACTAAGACAACCTTAAATGGTCATTCAGTTACTGGCGGCTACAGTACTGTCATTGTCTTTGGCGCTCTTTTCGCAATGTGAAATTGTTCGAAATGTAGGACTACAACTGTTACCGCGAAGTTGATTACCGGTATATTCGCTGTTGTCCATTATTGAGCAACATGTAAGACGACTCTTTTAGACAATAGCGTATATTTGAAAACAGGTGGCGTATTGCTGGAGACTTAATTGTTAGCATTAATTTTGTTCGAGCATTTGTTATACTTCCATCATTCATGGAATTAAATTATCTGAAGTGAAGAGAACTATAGAATTGGCAATAAACTGAAATGCGAAAGCAATTCATTAGAAATAAATCAATTGTGATGTAATGCATATACTAGAGACTGTGATATAGCCTATCTCAGCCCCATGCAACAATCACACCAGGAAGCACTACGCGCTGTGACCACATCAAGTGAAATCCCTAAAGTGAAGTTCAGTTTCGGGGACAGATCAGGCTCTGTCATCACTCAGAAACAGCTTGTGGTGCTAAAGTGAAGATCGTTGGTTAAAATAATTCTGAGGCACAGCAAAAGTATTTATTATGACTGCTTTGATTGTTCCGTTTCCTCTCGTGAGTCAAATATTTGAGGTGAGAGGAAATCCAGGAAGTGGTGAGAACGAGATCAGAATGTACAAAGAAGCAGTCTACCAGAATTATGGAAGTAAACTATAAAGACACTCTTTTACGCCTTGTAATCTCGTTCTATCCCAACTCAAATTCAGCAAAAACACACACCCACTGATTTAAAATCTATTTATCAGATCAATGACTCGCTTCAGGCCAAACGCAAACATGTGGGTAAATTTTTCATCGAATCCATTATTATCAACTTGCAGAATTGCCTCGATGAATCAAACTGTTCCAATCATCGTCAATAGAAAATATACCGGCTAAAACCTAGTATCCATATCCGGCTTTGCGTTCATATCCAGAGTAGCCATAGCCACCATATCCATGGTCACCGTAATTTCCGCCAGTTCCTGGCACGCCTTCCCATCGAGCAGTTCCGGTTCCAGAACCCACGTGTTCAGCCACGTGATTTACGTACAGCTGACGAGCGGCATTTTGATAGTTGGAGGCAACGCCATCTGGCCTGTTAACAAAAAGAATGGATCAGTTGGTTTTTAAGCCTTGCAAATACATTTTCATTTAATCCAAATCTTACTCATTACCGGTAGTAGGCCTAAACTCAATTCCGAAGTAATTTTTCTGACAATAAATCAACAGGATGACACAGGAAACACTGGAAGGCTCCGGAACCGGAACCGCTCGGTGGGAGGGCGTACCTGGAACTGGAGGGAATTACGGTTACCATGGATACGGAAGTTCAGGCTATGGTGGCCATGGACACAACGACGCCTACGGATATGTTGGATACTAATTTTCTGATATTGCGACGAATGTAAATGGACCATAAAGGCATAAACTGCATCGCCTCTCAAAACAACTTGAATCTTTGTTTTTTTTTGTTTTAAAACATCATTACCAGTGTTCGATTGTTCACATTCTAAAATAACGATCTAAGCAATAAACCTGAACCGAATAAAAATCTGTTGATGGAAATAGCTTTCAGTTGTCGAGTGACTTTACGATAATGGTAAACGACATCATCGTTAGCGGAAACTGCTCAGCAGCTGCTGCATTATTACAATTTGTTAGAAGGAAGTTGTGCACTTGATGAGTGCTTCAATTTGCACAGAACAATGCTTCTTAAACTTATATGTTCAACTTCATATTCATTCCGTGCGCTGCCTGACTTCCCGAGCTTTCAATTTGTTAACCGACTTCTCTGACAAACTGTTGCTCGACTTGCGCTTTACCTATAGCAATATACTCTGTATAGATGTACTTTTATTTCATCACAAGGAAGGACACTGTAATTGCCTAATTCTTTATAATATTATATCACTTTAATTGCCTATTTCATTATAATATTATATCATAATAAACAACATGCTGTATAGCGATAATGAAGGAGGACCTCAATTTATTCTGATTTTGTTTTTTGTGGTTACGGCTTGAACGGTCGTAATGTAATAGTTTGATCCTCGCTATGAATTAAAATTTCAGGCAGTCCTACATTTTAAAATTGAACTTGGTGCTCTGACAAACTCACGGAACAAAATTACTCGAGCAATTTTCGTCGCCAAATCTTCACTGGGGTAAAATTTGACAACTACAAGCTTCATAGATAGCTTTCGCAGTGGTGACAACAGATTGGCGTCTTAAAAATGATTGTCCAACTGTTATCGCGATTATTGATTGCATTGCACAATTCATGTCACGGCAGACAAAGTTTTCAACCACATCTGCGGCTCTGATTTGAACGCATTGCAAGAGCCCCCAAATACAGTTATGCTACATGATTATGGGCCTACATTACAATAAACCTAACGCATAGCCTATCATCCTGCTGATGAATCTTCAGAGGAGCTAATTTTCGATTCATCAAACTTTTAAGTGATTCCCAAACAGGCTGACAGTTTAAATCCTAGAAAACTCCGATATTTGGTCGGAAGCAAAGTAATTTTTTCCGAAAGTCGATAACTGTAACTATAGTCGCTTGCTTAGCCACCATTGATTGCGTCCCAGATGTTGACTGAAGGTAAGGGCGAGTCTAAACGCAGTCGACTAAGTACAGTCCTCGTTTATCGGTGCCAATATCTGCTGTCCTGACACGATACATTGCCATTACCGCTCAGATCTCAGGTTCCAGTAATTATGTCTGTGCTATTATGCCAAATCCGTAGGCCTACTATAAACAATCGCCGGACTGCAGTGAAAGATGCTCTGGTGTAGACACATGCGCAGTGGAAGAAAAACATATTATATAAAATAACCTAATTCGGGACTTTCCAGTCAAGTAAGTTTGTCATAATTATGTCATTACTTAAAAAAATAAAAAAAATAAATGCTTATGCAATTACCCAAGAAATCATGTTGATGAAAGTTCTATTTTAAAATATCCGGTGGCCTTTGAAGAAACATATTTAGACCTCTCATTCTTGAATATAAATAATTCTTTCAAACATGTGTATCTCTAGTAGGATTGTAATATTTTCAGTAGCTTTTACAAACCCGACACAAATCTCAAACTTCTGAATAATTGGCTGCTGTTGTCGATGGCTTTAGTCATTTGACTAAGACAACCTTTATTGATCATTCAGTTACTGGCGGCTATTGTCATTGTCTTTGGCGCTCTTTTCGCAATATGAAACTGTTCTAAATGTAGGGCTACTGTTGCCGCGATGTTGATTATATTCGCTGTTGTCCATTATTGAGCAACATGTAAGACGACCCTTTAGACAATAGCGTATGTTTGAAAACAGGTGGCGTATTGCTGGAGACTTAATTGTTGTATTTGTTGGAGCATTTATTTTACTTTCATCATTCATTGAATTAAATTATCTGAAGTGAAGAGAGCTACAGAATCGGCAATAAACTGAAATGTGAAAACAATTCATTAGAAACAAAATAATTGTGATGTAATGCAGAGACTAGAGACTGTGATATAGCCTATAATTATCAGCCCCATGCAACAATCACATCAGGAAGCACTACGCGCTGTGACCAAATCAAGTGAAATCCCTAAAGTGAAGTTCACTTTCGGGGACAGATCAGGCTCTGTCATCACTCAGAAACAGCTTGTGGTGCTAAAGTGAAGATCGTTGGTTAAAATAATTCTGAGGCACAACAAAAGTATTTATTATGACTGCTTTGGTTGTTCCGTTTCCTCTCGTGAGTCAAATGTCTGAGGTGAGAGGCAAACCAGGAAGTGGTGAGAACGAGATCTGATGGTAGAAAGAAGCAGTCTGCCAGAAATTATGGAAGTAAAATATAAAGACACAATCTTACGCCTATAGTGAGATCATTCCATCCCAACTTAAATTCAGCAATAACACAGATCCATTGATTTTAATCTATTTATTAAATCAATGATTCACTTCAGAGCCAACTGAAACCAGTGGGTATATTTTTCATCGAGTCTATTATTATAAACTTGTGGTATTGAGTCAAGGAATCAAACTGCTCCATTCGTCGTCGATAGTAAATATACTAGCTAAAACCTAGTATCCATATCCGTGGTTGCGTTCATATCCAGAGTAGCCATAGCCACCATATCCATGGTCACCGTAATGTCCACCAGTTCCGGGTACGCCTTCCCATCGAGCAGTTCCGGTTCCAGAACCCACGTGTTCAGCCACGTGATTTACGTACAGCTGACGTGCCGCATTTTGATAGTCGGAGGCAACGCCATCTGGTCTGTTAACAAAAAAGAATGGATCAATAGGTTTTTCTATGCCTCGCTAATACATTTTTATTAATTCCAAATCTTACTTAGTGCGTGTCGTAAATTCAATTCCGGAGTTATTATTGTGACATAAAATCAACAGGAGGACACAAGAAATACAGGAAGAATCCATCACGTTTAGAACATTGAAGCGACGTGGATCTGGCCTCTCAATTATTTTTCGTGAATTTTCTGAGTTCTTAATTTGCATCGGAAAGGTTTTTAAAATTGCACTAAGCAGTTAAATAATTATATCCTACATATATTCATAAATATGCCACGAATCACTTTCTTTTCTCTGTTTGGTCTTGTGTTTTGTTCGGGTGAAATGACTGGTAATAGTTCTAATAATTCTACGGACAGGTAAAGTAATGGAATATTTCCTGGATGAAACATCCGGGTGAAATCGTCCTGCAAACCCCATAGATTACTTTGAACCATATCTTCAGCTATATATAAAATAATTGATTAAATTGCCTGTGTACTTCGGTAATGATATAGGGCGTAGGCTATATTTAAAAAGGTAGTTTACAAACTTCAGAGTTCAATTTGCCTACTAAATCCGAACCGATTTAGATTCCAAAGAGTTTTTTGAAAGGCAATACCCTTTACTGAAGCAGTGGCTCTTACGTGTCGGTGACAACAAATAGCAAAATAAAATGTCATGTATAAACAATGTTAACTTCACTGTCATAATACACGCAGGATGCATTATGGCTGCCGTATTTATAGAGAGAAGTTGAACTTACACATGTCTGAGTCCGGGTTCGTAGTGACCATACGACTCGACTTTGTCATATCCTGCAAAGACAGCAGTCACAGTGGCAACGAGTAAAACCAACAAGACCTTCATGATGACTTGTTCTGTCGACGGCAGTTGACTACGTATCTTCGAAGTGAAACCAGACTGAACTGTGATAACTGACCACAAGAGGACGGACCCTTTATACTCTACAACGTCAATAGGCTACACGTGCTTGGTGTGACAAAGGTAAGCGATTCTGATAGAAAAATAATTCCGTATCCATTAAACCATTGATGCGTCGTGCAGCCACAAATAAGTAGAATTCTTCCAATGTGTATTGCCTCGATTTATTAGGCTAAAGCAACAATCTAACTCACCGGTGTATATTGTACATATGCTTGGATGTGTATAACGAAACATTCTTTGATTGATTAAAAGGCATTTAGTTTGCCGTTTGTAGTCGTTGTGTGCCAACTGCGCCAGCTGACGCTCGGCGTGCAACCGGATGTTAGCTGCGTGTCCGATACTGCTTCCAATTGTCTGACTGTCTGCATCCGTATGTGTCACGTGATGCGTGTTTTTCGCCAATTATTATTGTTGAGCAGATGTTAGTGTACATTATGCCTATATAAGGTCCACTCCATTGTGGTCAGTTATCACTGTTCAGTCTGCCTTCGCTTCGAAGATACGTTTTTCATCTAGCGTCGACAGAGCAAGTCATCATGAAGGTCCTGTTGGTTTTACTCGTTGCAACGGTGGCTGCTGTCTACGCTGGATACGACAAAGCCACATCGTATGGTCACTACGAACAGGGCCAAAGACACGTGTAAGCTGAACTTATAATATCTACAGCAGCTGTAACTCATGCTGCGAGTAGTGTTAAACTGAAGGTTTACATTGCCCACGACGCTATTTTGGTTAGCCTCCTTTTGACCCGACCGTTGTATGTCGCCTAAGTTTCGCTGGAAAAACTCTCCTGGACGATGAAGCGCAGTGCCATGAAGAGCCTTGCGGGGCTCTGAGATAGCCATCACTATGAAATATCAGCCACTTCGGTTTCGCCTCTTCGGAAAATGAGAAAGTTTCCCGCCCTTTAGGCTATATTACAATCTGGTGTTCTCACGTAGGCTACTAATGAGCTGATGCACATATGCCTATTATGTGTTTGAGGATTGGAATCTGTATCTAGATTATAAATCCCGACACAGGTAAATTTACCTCCAATTTGAGATTCTGCACATTTCTGCATCTTTCTCAACTTAGGGTCTATTTTGGATAATGGTAAAGGCCTGCATTGTGGTATTTATAACGCCACTACTGCTAATACTATACTAGTCCTACACATGCAAAGTAAACAATTAACGGAATGTTATTGTGTTGGTTCGGCCCATCATAATAAATATGCTGAGGGTAGCGTGTCAATGCTAACTCTACCATAAACCTACAGCATTATTTGCTTACATATAAATTTTCTGCTTTTATCTGCTTTTAATTTTTGAAAATTATGTAGCCTATTTGTTCCTTCTCTATAACAGACCAGATGACGTTGCCTCCAACTATCAAAATGCCGCTCGTCAGCTGTACGTTAATCACGTGGCTGAACACGTCGGCTCCGGAACCGGAACCGCTCGGTGGGAGGGCGTACCTGGAACTGGAGGGAATTACGGTTACCATGGATACGGAAGTTCAGGCTATGATGGCCATGGACACAACGACGCCTACGGATATGCTGGATACTAATTTTCTGATATTCCGACGAATGTAAATGGACCATAAAGGCATAAACTGCATCGCTTCTCAATACAATTTGAATCTTTGGTTTTTTGTTTTAAGACATCATTAGGCCTACCAGTGTTCGATTTTTCACATTCTAAACTAAAGATCTAAGCGATAAAATTGAACCGAATAAAAGTCTGTTGTTGGAAATAGCTTTCAGTTGTCGAGTGACTTTACGATAATGGTGTACGACTTCATCTTTAGACGAAAGAGCAGCAGCAGCTGCTGCTTTATTACAATTTGTTAGAAGGAAGTTGTGCACTTGATGAGTGCTTCAATTTGCACAGAACAATGTTTCTTAAACTTATCTGTCCTACTTCATAGACATTCAATGAAATTCCTGACTTCCCGAGTTTTCAATTTGTAAAACGACTTCTCTGACAAACTGTTGTTCGACTTGCGCTTTTCCTAAGGCAGTACACTGTAGATGCACTTTTATTTCATTACATGGAAGGGCACTTTAATTGTCTATTTCATTAGATAATAAACATCATGGTGTATAGCGGTAATGAAGAGGGTAGATCTTAAGGAGAATTTCAAATTATTCTGATTTTGCATTTCCTGAGGTTACGGCTTGAACGGTCGAAATGTAATACTTTGATCCTCGCTATGAATTAAAATTTCAGGTAGTCCTACATTTTAAAATTCAACTTGGTGCTCTGACAAACTCACGAAATAAAATTGCTCGAACAATTTTCACCGACAATTCTTCACTGCCGTAAAATTTGACAAGTACAAGCTTCATGGATAACCTTCGCAGTAGCAAGAACAGATTTGCGTCTTAAAATTATTATCCAACTGCCCACGCGATTATTGATTGCATTGAACAATTCATATCACGGCAGACAAAGCATTCAACCACATCTGCGGCTCTGATTAGTGTGCATTGCAAGAGGCCCCAAATACATTTATGCTACATATAGGCCTACATTACTATAGACTTAATGCATATCATCCTGCTGATGAATCTTTAGAAGAGCCAATTTTCGATTCATCAAACTTTGAAGTGATTCCCAAACAGACTGACAGTTTGAATCCTAGAAAACTCCGATATTTGGTCTAAAGTTGAAACAAAGCAGTTTTTCCGAGAGTCGTTAGCTGTAACTGTAGTCGCTTAGGCACCATTAGGTCCCAGATGTTGACTGAAGGTAAGGTCGAGTCTAAACGCAGTCGACTAAGAACAGAAACTTGGTTTATCGGTGCCAATATCTTGCTGTCCTGACACGATACAATGCTATAGCCGCTCCGATCTCAGGTTCCAGTAATTATGTCTCTGCTATTATGCCAAATCCGTCTTTTAGAACAGAGCACAAGTCGCATCTATAGTTCTATACAATATTATGAATCGTTGTACTTTTGGGCCTAAAGATTATGAACGCTGCACTTTAGATGGAAGAAGTCCGGCGGATAAGATGTCTGGGTACGACACTTTTGCCCAAGTGCTCTATTTGACGACAGAGCTGAGGTCTCAAAAGATAAAAGCATTGTCTGATAAACGAGACTTAATTTTTTATACATTATTCAATTTTTCGTGAACCAAAGTGCTACTTCGCTCAAATAAACCGAATATGTCTGAAGTACATGAGGTACATTTTCACAATGCTGCTTTTTCTGATCTGGGATTGTTTGTAGTCAGTATAACACCGTCGCATTAAATATTTGCCATCCTGCTCAATACAAGTCTATGCTATAGTAGGCCAACTATAGACAATCGCTGGACTGCAGTGAAAGATGCTCCCGGTGTAAACACAAGCACAGCGAAAGGAAAATATAATTATAGTCTAAAATAGCCTACTTTCTGCCAAGCAAGTTTGTCATAATTATGTCATTACTTTAAAAAGAGAGAAAACTCTTATGCGATTATTTAAAAAATCAGTTTGGCCTATTTAAAAATAATTATGGTGAAAGTTCTACTTTAAAATATCCCGTTGGCCCTTGAAGAAACATAGTTTATTTAGACCTCTCATTCTTGAATATAAATAATTCATTAAAACATGTGTAAACCAACAGCAGGATTGTAATATTTTCAGTAGCTTTTATAAACGCGACACTGCATCTCATCCTGGCGTCTATTGTCATTGTCTTTGGCGCTCTTTTCGCAATGTGAAACTGTTCAAAATGTAGGACTACTGTTGCCGCGTTGATTATATTCGCTGTTGTCCATTATTGAACATTTATTGAACAACACTTAGGAGGACTCTTTAGACAATAGCCTATATTTGAACACAGGTGCCGTATTGCTGGAGACTTATTTGTTAGTATTAATTTTGTTCGACCATCCGTTTTACTTCCATCATTCATTGAATTAAATGGTCTGAAGTGAAGAGAACCATAGAATCGCAATAAACTGAAATGTGAAAGCATAAATTAATTGTGATGTAATGCAGATACTAGAGACTGTGGTATAGCTATCTCGGCCCCATGCAACAATCACAATTGGAAGCACTAGGCACTGTGACCACTTCAAGTGAAATCTCTAAAAGTGAAGTTCAGTTTAGGTGACAGATTTGGTTCTGTCATCACTCAGAAACAGCGTGTGGTGCTAAAGTGAAGATCGTTGGTTAAATAATCCTGAGACACAACAAAAGAATTTATTTTGACTGCTTTGATTGATCCGATTACTCTCGTGAGTCAAATATCTGAGAAGAGTGGAAATCCAGGATATGGTGAGAACGAGATCTGAAGGTAGAAAGCAGCAGCCTGCCAGAAATTATGAAAGTAAACTATAAATACACTACCTTACGCATAGTAATCTCGTTCCATCCCGACTTAAATTCAGCAATAACACAGACCTATTGATTTTAATCTATTTATTAAATCAATTATTCACTTCAGACCAGACTGAAACATGTGGGTAAATTTTTCATCGAATCTATTATTATAAACTTGTAGAATTGCTTCGAGGAAAATCAAACTGTTCCAATCGTCGTCGATAGTAAATATACTAGCTAAAACCTAGTATCCATATCCGTGGTTGCGTTCATATCCAGAGTAGCCATAGCCACCATATCCATGGTCACCGTAATTTCCACCAGTTCCGGGTACGCCTTCCCATCGAGCAGTTCCGGTTCCAGAACCCACGTGTTCAGCCACGTGATTAACGTACAGCTGACGTGCCGCATTTTGATGGTTGGAGGCAACGCCATCTGGCCTGTTAACAGAAAGAATGGATCAATAGATTTTTTGATCCTTGCAAATACATTTTCATTAAATCCAAATTTTGCTCAGTGAGGGTAGTAAACTAATTTCCGAAGTAATTATTCTGACAATAACTCAACAGGATGACACAGGAAACACTGGAAGAATCCATCGCGTTTAGGACATTTAACCGACATGGATCTGGCCTCTCGTTAATTTCCAGAGTTCTTAATCTGCATCGGAGAAACGTTTACATTGTACTCGGCAGTTAAATAGATCCTTCATATTTTCAGAAATATATCACGAATCAGTTTGTCTTCTCTGTCTGGTGTTGTATTTTGTTCGGGTGATGCGACTGGCGATAGTTCTAATAATTCTACAGACGGATAACGTAATGGAATATTTCCTGGATGAAACATCCGGAGGAAATAGACATGGCAAACCCCAATAGCTCACTTTGAAACATAACGTCAGCGATGGTCTAATATATATAACTGGTTAAATATCCTGTGTACTTCGGTGATGATATAGGGTGTAGGGCCTGTTGGCTATATTCAAAAAGGTAGTTTACAAACTTCAGAGTTCAATTTACCTACCCAGATTTGAGCTGATTTAGATTCTAAAGAGTGTTTGAAAGGCGATATTCTTTATCGAAGCAGTGGCTCTAACGTCTCGGTGACAACAGATGGTAAATAAAATGTGATGTATAAGCAATGTTAACTTCACGATCTTAATACACGCAGTATGCATAATTGTTGCCGTAGAGATAAGTTGGGTTTACACATGTCTGAGTCCGGGTTCGTAGTGACCATACGATTCGGCTTTATCATATCCAGCAAAGACAGCAGCCACCGTTGCAACGAGTAAAACCAAAAGGACCTTCATGATGACTTGTTCTGTCGACGGCAGTTGACTACGTATCTTCGAAGTGAAAGCAGACTGAGCTGTGATATCTGATCACAAGAGAACGGACATTTTATACTCGACAACGTCAACTGTTCGACGCTTTGCTTTCACATAAGCTACACGTGCTGCGTGTGACAAAGGTAAGCTACATGTATGTGTTCATTGACCCATTGATGCTTCGTGCAGCCACAAATAAGTAGAATTCTTCCAATGTGTATTGCCTGGATTAATTAAGCTAAAGCAACAATCTAACGCACCGGTGTATATTGTATATATTTGGGTGTAGCCTATATTACGAAACATTCTTTGGATTGATAAAAGGCATCTAGTTTGCCGTTTGTAGTCGTTGTGTGCCAACTGCGCCAGCTGACGCTCGGCGTGCAACCGGATGTTAGCTGCGTGTCCGTTACTGCTTCCAATTGTCTGACTGTCTGCATCCGAATGTGTCGAGTGATGCGTGTTTTTCGCCAATTGTTGAGCAGGTGTCAGTGTAGGCCTACATTAGGCCTATATAAGGTCCGCTCCATTGTGGTCAGTAATCACTGTTCAGTCTGCCTTCGCTTCGAAGATACGTTTTCATCTGCCATCGACAGAGCAAGTCATCATGAAGGTCCTGTTGGTTTTACTCGTTGCAACGGTGGCGGCTGTCTACGCTGGATACGACAAAGCCACATCGTACAGTACCTACGAACAGGGCCAAAGACACGTGTAAGCTGAACTTATAATATTTACAATGATTATCATGGTTTTGACGTCGTATGTCGGATCCATTTTGGGTAATGGTAAAGGCCTGTATGGTGATATTTATAACACCACTACTGCCAATACTATGCTAGGCCTACACATGCAAAGTAAACGATTAACGGAATGTTAGGCTACTGTGTTGGTTCGGCTCATCATAATAAATATACTTATGGTAGCGTGTCAATGCTAACTCTCCCATAAGCCTATACTGCATTATTTGCTTAAGGATAAATCTTTCTGCTTTTATCTGCTTTTAATTTTTAATTTTTGAAAATTATGTAGCCTATTTGTTCTTTCTCTATAACAGACCGGATGGTGTTGCCTCCAACTATCAAAATGCCGCTCGTCAGCTGTACGTTAATCACGTGGCTGAACACGTCGGTTCCGGAACGGGAACCGCTCGGTGGGAGGGCGTACCTGGAACTGGAGGAAATTACGGATACCATGGATACGGAAGTTCAGGCTATGGTGGCCATGGACACAACGACGCCTACGGATATGCTGGATACTAATTTCCTGATATTGCGACGAATGTAAATGGACCAAAAATGCATAAGCTGCATCGCCTCTCAGTACAACTTGATCCTTTGTTTTGTTGTTGTTTTAAAACATCATTACCAGTGTTTGATTTTTCACATTCTAAACTAAAGATTTAAAAATAATTGTACCGAATAAAAATATGTTGATCGAAAAAGCTTTCAGTTGTCGGGTGATATTACGGTAATGATAAACGTTCCATCTTTAGCGGAAAGAGCAGCAGCAGCTGCTGCATTATTACATTATAGACCTACATCACATGCAGGGTTTCTGCTTTCAATGTTTCTTTGAAATTAACAGAAAATCTGTAGTCGCAAGTGACCTTCCTGAATCATTCGTCATTTGTTAGAATGAAGTCGGTGCACTTGATCAGTGTTTAAATTTGTACAGAACAATGCTTCTTAAACTAATTGGCTCTGGACTAGGGGCTCTCAAACTTTTTATTGTACATCCAGGTAAAAAAAAAAATTCAATGATGGAGGAAAACCCCCTAGCAAAGTCAGATCAGAAACAATATGCAATTGCGAAGTCCCCTTGCAGTGACAACTAAAAGTCTTTTTTATTTACTCATTCATTTCAAAAATTTATATAGCTCTTTATAAGAAAACCACTAAGATGTGGCCCAGTCTAACCACGGTGAACCAAAAAATGTTAAGGAGCCTGTAAAACACTGAGGAGTCAACCCTAGTTAACAGGCGCACCTCCAACTGGATACTATTTCAGACAGATAGACCTACAACTGACAAAGCACGACACTGACAGATTGAGGTCATTTGTGTTTTAGAGTTGTTTTAGCACTTCAAGAAGTAAAATTTTAAATATGTATTGTTATAATCATGCAACCATATCAACAAAAGGAAAAATTGGTCTATACTCCATCTAAGAAAGAGTTAACCTATAGCGTTGTATTGCAGTGCGCTTGTTCTGACTAGCACAGATTTAAAATAAAAAATTACCTCGTGGAATATAGGCCTATTTGCTAGTTTCAAACGCAAATTTAGGCTATAATTATTTATTTTTGAAAAAAGAATAGTTTAAAAACTAGTTTCACACAATAGATCTAATATATGACGTGCTGAATCACCTGAAAGGAATCACAAATTTCAAAACTCGACCAGAAATTAATTCTGGTTCCAGTTCATTACTCTTATTTGAGCTCAATTATAGGCCTACGCTGAAAATTTGCTAGGTTCGCCTATCTTGCTCAATATCTGATCTAAAGCTGCTACCCATAACTTTCGCATTCGCTGTAAGATCTTCATTCTGGTTTATCATTCGCATAATTTTGGTCTTGCACCAATGTCTGTCTGAGACAATGCTATACCATACGATTTCCTGACAAGACACATTGTTATAATCGATTGAATCTCCGGTCCTAGTGATGCTCGACAGGTTTATGCCGTGATGCCAGATTCGTCTTTTAGAACATAACGCAAATCGCAACCGTATCGGTAGCGCTGTGAATCGTTGTAGAGATTATGTCACATGCCGAGGGATGAACTCGAGCCTTTGAAGGAGTCGATGTGTACGAAACTTTCACGAATTACTCCAATCATGAGTTATTCCATGTTTTGTGAATTGAACTGTTAGCTCATTTGCATTAACGAGAAAAAGAACCAAGATGGAGTCTGGCATTGGAAATAACGATTGAGTTTGCATGAGGTCAGTTTCAAAAGTGAAAATTGGTCTATAATCCATCTAAGAAAGAGTTAACCTATAGCGTTGTATTGCAGTGCGCTTGTTCTGACTAGCACAGATTTAAAATAAAAAAATTACCTCGTGGAATATAGGCCTATTTGCTAGTTTCAAACGCAAATTTAGGCTATATTATTTATTTTTGAAAACAGAATAGTTTAAAAACTAGTTGAATCTAGTCTGTGTCTATCGGTGATCAATTATTGTGGAACACGGTGTAAGACGATTGTTTAGCCTACACAACATTCATGTAGACAGATTGCGTGTTGATGAAATCTTGATTGTCGGTATTTTCACGTGAATTAATTAATTTTTACTTCATTCATTTATCATAATATTATTAACTGTGTTTATTCAGTTTTTAGGCGGAAAAGGACAAAAGTTAGGAAAGGAATTTCAGCGTAAATTAGCCTATATTTTAAAAAGACATTGTGCCCTCAGATTGTCATGTAACATGAAAACTGTGAGATATTTCGGCGCCCCACAAAAACCCGAAAAGACCTGCTGGAAGTAATGGCTTTAGGCCTACATCGCATGAAGTCCATAACAGTCAATTCAGTTTTGGTGCTTACTTGGTCTGGCTTTGTCATCACACGGAGAAAGTAGCATATTGTGTTACAATGAAGGTCGCTGGTCATAATAATCCTGCAACCGGAAAACGAATAGGGCCATATATTATTATGACTTGACAGATCAGTCTGCTATCTTAGGATAAAATCCTGCAGAAGATAGGTTAAAAGTCGATAAGTGGTCGGGTAGAAAGAAGCAATCTGACAAAGATCTTTCAAGTTATCTAATGACAGAATATTATGCATAATTATCATATTCCACATCAACACAAATTCAGCAATAACACAGTCTTATTGCTTTTATTCTTTTATTAAAGCAATGAATCGTTCAAGAAATAAATTAAAACCTGTGGGTAAATTGTTCATATGATGTTTTGTAAACTCAATTACTATAATTGCACTGAGGTAACAGTTCCAATCATCGTAAAATGATACAAATCTAGTATCCATATCCGTGATTGCGTCCATAGCCGTCGTAGCCATAGCCACCATGTCCATGGTAGCCGTAATTCCCGCCAGTTCCTGGCACGCCATCCCATCGAGCTGTTCCAGTTCCAGAACCCACGTGTTCAGCCACGTGGTTTACGTACAGCTGACGTGCCGAATTTTGATAGTTGGAGGCAACGCCATCTGGCCTGTTAAAAAAAATAATAGATCAATAGGCTTTCTGTGCCTTGCATATACATTTTTTTTATTAAATCCAAATCTTACTCGGTACCCGTAGTAAACTCAATTCCGATGTAATTATTCTGGCAATAAATCAACAGGACGACGCAGGAAACACTGCAAGAATTCATCGCGTTTAGGACATTTAACCGACGTGGATCGGGCCTCTCAAGAACTTTTCGTGAATTTCCAGAGTTTTTAATCTGCATCGGAGAAACTTTAACATTGTACTAGGTAGTTAAATCGATCCTACATATTTTCAGAAATATACCACGAATCAGTTTGTCTTCTCTGTCTGGGGTCTTGTATATTGTTCGGGTGATACGACTGGTGATAATTCTAATGATTCTACGGACAGGTAACGTAATGGAATATTTCCAGGACGAAACATCCGGAAAAAATCGCCCTGGCAAACCCCCATAGCTCACTTTGAACCATAACGTCAGCGATAGGTCTAATATATATATATATATATATATATATATATATACATATATATATATACATATATATATATATGTATATATATATAATTGATTAAATTGCATGTGTATTCGGTGATGCTATAGGGTGTATAATGTATATAATATTCAATAGAGGTACGGTCAAAAAGTAATGTTAAAACTTCAGAGTTCAATTTGCCTACCTAGATTCGAGCTGATTTACATTATAGAGAGTGTTTGGAAGGCGATATTCTTTATCGAAGCAGTGGCTCTCACGTCTCGGTGACAACAAATGGTAAAATACAATTGGATGTTTAAAAGCAATGTTCACTTCACGATCATAATAGGCCTACACGCAGTGTGCATAATCGTTGCCGTAGAGATAAGTTGGGCTTACACATGTCTGAGTCCGGGTTCGTAGTGACCATACGATTCGACTTTGTCATATCCAGCAAAGACAGCAGCCACCGTTGCAACGAGTAACACCAATAGGACCTTCATGATGACTTGTTCTGTCGACGGCAGTTGACTGCGTATCTTCGAAGTGAAAGCAGACTGAGCTGTGATATCTGACCACAAGAGAACGGACCTTTTATACTCGACAACGTCAACTGTTCGACGCTTTGCTTTCACATAAGCTACACGTGCTGCGTGTGACAAAGGTAAGCTACATGTATGTATTCATTGACCCATTGATGCTTCGTGCAGCCACAAATAAGTAGAATTCTTCCAATGTGTATTGCCTGGATTAATTAAGCTAAAGCAACAATCTAACGCACCGGTGTATATTGTATATATTATTTTGGTTGTAGCCTATATTACGAAACATTCTTTGGATTGATAAAAGGCATTTAGTTTGTCGTTTGTGGTCGTTGTGTGTCATCTGCGCCAGCTGACGCTCGGCGTGCAACCGGATGTTAGCTGCGTGTCCGTTACTGCTTCCAATTGTCTGACTGTCTGCATCCGAATGTGTCACGTGATGCGTGTTTTTTCGCCAATTGTTCAGCAGATGTTAGCGTAGGCCTACATTAGGCCTATATAAGGTCCGCTCCATTGTGGTCAGTTATCACAGTTCAGTCTGCCTTCGCTTCGAAGATACGTTTTCATCTGCCATCGACAGAGCAAGTCATCATGAAGGTCCTGTTGGTTTTACTCGTTGCAACGGTGGCTGCTGTCTACGCTGGATACGACAAAGCCACATCGTACGGTACCTACGAACAGGGCCAAAAACACGTGTAAGCTGAACTTATAATATTTACAGCAGCTGTAATTTATGCTGCGGGTTTGTTAAACTCAAGGTTTACGTTGACCACTACGTCGTTTTGATTAGTCTCCCTTTTGACCCGACCTTTGCATGTCGCCTAAGTTTTGCTAGAAAAACTAGCCTGGACGACGAAGCGCAGTGCCATGAAGAGCCCTGCGAAACTCTGAGATAGCCATCACTATGAATTTTGCTATTAATGCTGACAATGATTATCATGGTTTTGACGTCGCATGTCGGATCCATTTTGGGTAATGGTAAAGGCCTGTATGGTGATATTTATAACACCACTACTGCCAATACTATGCTAGGCCTACACATGCAAAGTAAACGATTAACGGAATGTTACTGTGTTGGTTCGGCTCATCATAATAAATATACTTATGGTAGCGTGTCAATGCTAACTCTCCCATAAGCCTATACTGCATTATTTGCTTAAGGATAAATCTTTCTGCTTTTATCTGCTTTTAATTTTTAATTTTTGAAAATTATGTAGCCTATTTGTTCTTTCTCTATAACAGATCGGATGGTGTTGCCTCCAACTATCAAAATGCCGCTCGTCAGCTGTACGTTAATCACGTGGCTGAACACGTCGGTTCCGGAACGGGAACCGCTCGGTGGGAGGGCGTACCTGGAACTGGAGGAAATTACGGATACCATGGATACGGAAGCTGCTGCATTATTACATTATAGACCTACATCACATGCAGGGTTTCTGCTTTCAATGTTTCTTTGAAATTAACAGAAAATCTGTAGTCGCAAGTGACCTTCCTGAATCATTCGTCATTTGTTAGAATGAAGTCGGTGCACTTGATCAGTGTTTAAATTTGTACAGAACAATGCTTCTTAAACTAATTGGCTCTGGACTAGGGGCTCTCAAACTTTTTATTGTACATCCAGGTAAAAAAAAACATTCAATGATGGAGGAAAACCCCCTAGCAAAGTCAGATCAGAAACAATATGCAATTGCGAAGTCCCCTTGCAGTGACAACTAAAAGTCTTTTTTATTTACTCATTCATTTCAAAAATTTATATAGCTCTTTATAAGAAAACCACTAAGATGTGGCCCAGTCTAACCACGGTGAACCAAAAAATGTTAAGGAGCCTGTAAAACACTGAGGAGTCAACCCTAGTTAACAGGCGCACCTCCAACTGGATACTATTTCAGACAGATAGACCTACAACTGACAAAGCACGACACTGACAGATTGAGGTCATTTGTGTTTTAGAGTTGTTTTAGCACTTCAAGAAGTAAAATTTTAAATATGTATTGTTATAATCATGCAACCATATCAACAAAAGGAAAAATTGGTCTATACTCCATCTAAGAAAGAGTTAACCTATAGCGTTGTATTGCAGTGCGCTTGTTCTGACTAGCACAGATTTAAAATAAAAAATTACCTCGTGGAATATAGGCCTATTTGCTAGTTTCAAACGCAAATTTAGGCTATAATTATTTATTTTTGAAAAAAGAATAGTTTAAAAACTAGTTGAATCTAGTCTGTGTCTATCGGTGATCAATTATTGTGGAACACGGTGTAAGACGATTGTTTAGCCTACACAACATTCATGTAGACAGATTGCGTGTTGATGAAATCTTGATTGTCGGTATTTTCACGTGAATTAATTAATTTTTACTTCATTCATTTATCATAATATTATTAACTGTGTTTATTCAGTTATTAGGCGGAAAAAGACAAAAGTTAGGAAAGGAATTTCAGCGTAAATTAGCCTATATTTTAAAAAGACATTGTGCCCTCAGATTGTCATGTAACATGAAAACTGTGAGATATTTCGGCGCCCCACAAAAACCCGAAAAGACCTGCTGGAAGTAATGGCTTTAGGCCTACATCGCATGAAGTCCATAACAGTCAATTCAGTTTTGGTGCTTACTTGGTCTGGCTTTGTCATCACACGGAGAAAGTAGCATATTGTGTTACAATGAAGGTCGCTGGTCATAATAATCCTGCAACCGGAAAACGAATAGGGCCATATATTATTATGACTTGACAGATCAGTCTGCTATCTTAGGATAAAATCCTGCAGAAGATAGGTTAAAAGTCGATAAGTGGTCGGGTAGAAAGAAGCAATCTGACAAAGATCTTTCAAGTTATCTAATGACAGAATATTATGCATAATTATCATATTCCACATCAACACAAATTCAGCAATAACACAGTCTTATTGCTTTTATTCTTTTATTAAAGCAATGAATCGTTCAAGAAATAAATTAAAACCTGTGGGTAAATTGTTCATATGATGTTTTGTAAACTCAATTACTATAATTGCACTGAGGTAACAGTTCCAATCATCGTAAAATGATACAAATCTAGTATCCATATCCGTGATTGCGTCCATAGCCGTCGTAGCCATAGCCACCATGTCCATGGTAGCCGTAATTCCCGCCAGTTCCTGGCACGCCTTCCCATCGAGCTGTTCCAGTTCCAGAACCCACGTGTTCAGCCACGTGGTTTACGTACAGCTGACGTGCCGCATTTTGATAGTTGGAGGCAACGCCATCTGGCCTGTTAACAAAAAAAATATATCAATAGGTTTTCTGTGCCTTGCATATACATTTTTAAAAATTAAATCCAAATCTTACTCAGTACTCGTAGTAAACTCAATTCCGATGTAATTATTCTGGCAATAAATCAACAGGATGACACAGGAAACACTGCAAGAATTCATCGCGTTTAGGACATTTAACCGACGTGGATCGGGCCTCTCAAGTACTTTTCATGAATTTCCAGAGTTCTTAATCTGCATCGGAGAAACTTTAACTTTGTACACCGTGGTTCAAAAAAACCAAGCCAAATTGTTTTGCATATATCTTTATTACCTGATGACATATCACGCTAACATTTTCCAAATATTTAGAGAATTGGACCAAGAATATGATTTCAAAATTTCATAAGAAAAAGTTGAACGGATAAAAAGATATGGATCTTTCAACTTCATATGCCGAATTTTCAGTTTACATGCAATTTTCTGTTAGATTCAATAGAATGTAAGCCAAACTGTTTTTCTTACATCTCTAATATTTGATGATTAATCATACTAAAATTTTCCCAATATTTAGATAATTGAACCAAGAATAGGATTCCAAAATATCATTTCATAAATTTGAACGGGTAGAAAGATATGGATATTTCAACTTCGTCTCCCGAAATATCAGTTTTCAGCAAGTCTGTTATGGTATTCGTTGCGGTTTCGGCGGTTGGTCGCTCCCATTTAGTCTTCATTGATCCCGGAGTAAAAATTAATGGAACCTATTATCGCGACGTTCTGCTGTCACAACATCCTCTACCTGTAATCAGAAATATAGCCCCCAGACTGCCCCAGCCCATGCACAGAGCCAAGGAAGCCATCGAAATGCTGACAAGAGGGACGCCAGACTTCATTTCTTCCACATTATGGCCTCCGAACAGCCCAAATTTGAATCCTGTCGACTATAAACCGTGGAGCGGGATGCAAGACCGAGTTTACCAGACAACAATCCCTGATATAAACGATCTGAAGCAACGCTTGTTTGAAGTCTGGGATCGCCTGGACCAGAGGATAATCGACTATGCTGTTGCTCAATGGCGCCAGCGCCTCCAGGCTTGGGCAAGCAGCAGGAGAAGGACATTTTGAGCATCTTATTTAATTCAATAATCAAACCATACTGTTGGAATAATATTGGTGGTTAAATTCTCTACATATTTGGAAAATCTTAGACTGATTAATCATCAGGCATTAGAGATATAAGAAAAACAGTTTGACTTGCATTTCAATGAATCTAACAGAAAATTGCTTGTAAACTGATATTTCCGCATATGAAGTTGAAAGATACATATCTTTTTATCCGTTCAACTTTATCTCATGAAATTTTGGAGACATATTCTTGGTCCAATTCTCTAAATATTTGTAAAATTTTAGCGTGATATGTCATCAGGTATTAGAGATATATGCAAAACAATTTGGCTTAGTTTCTTTTAACCACGGTGTAGGTAGTTAAATAGATTCTACATATTTTCAGAAATATACAACGAATCAGTTTGTCTTCTCTGTCTGGGGTCTTGTATATTGTTCGGGTGATACGACTGGTGATAATTCTAATGATTCTACGGACAGGTAACGTAATGGAATATTTCCAGGACGAAACATCCGGAAAAAATCGCCTTGGCAAACCCCATAGCTCACTTTGAACCATAACGTCAGCGATAGGTCTAATATATATCTATATATATATATAATTGATTAAATTGCATGTGTATTCGGTGATGCTATAGGGTGTATAATGTATATAATATTCAATAGAGGTACGGTCAAAAAGTAATGTTCAAACTTCAGAGTTCAATTTGCCTACCTAGATTCGAGCTGATTTACATTATAGAGAGTGTTTGGAAGGCGATATTCTTTATCGAAGCAGTGGCTCTCACGTCTCGGTGACAACAAAATATGGTAAAATACAATTGGATGTTTAAAAGCAATGTTCACTTCACGATCATAATAGGTCTACACGCAGTGTGCATAATCGTTGCCGTAGAGATAAGTTGGGCTTACACATGTCTGAGTCCGGGTTCGTAGTGACCATACGATTCGACTTTGTCATATCCAGCAAAGACAGCAGCCACCGTTGCAACGAGTAACACCAATAGGACCTTCATGATGACTTGTTCTGTCGACGGCAGTTGACTACGTATCTTCGAAGTGAAAGCAGACTGAGCTGTGATATCTGACCACAAGAGAACGGACCTTTTATACTCGACAACGTCAACTGTTCGACGCTTTGCTTTCACATAAGCTACACGTGCTGCGTGTGACAAAGGTAAGCTACATGTATGTATTCATTGACCCATTGATGCTTCGTGCAGCCACAAATAAGTAGAATTCTTCCAATGTGTATTGCCTGGATTAATTAAGCTAAAGCAACAATCTAACACACCGGTGTATATTGTAGGCCTATATATTTGGGTGTACTCTATATTACGAAACATTCTTTGGATTGATAAAAGGCATTTAGTTTGCCGTTTGTAGTCGTTGTGTGCCAACTGCGCCATCTGACGCTCGGCGTGCAACCGGATATTAGCTGCGTGTCCGTTACTGCTTCCAATTGTCTGACTGTCTGCATCCAAATGTGTCACGTGATGCGTGTTTTTCGCCAATTGTTGAGCAGGTGTCAGTGTAGGCCTACATTAGGCCTATATAAGGTCCGCTCCATTGTGGTCAGTAATCACTGTTCAGTCTGCCTTCGCTTCGAAGATACGTTTTCATCTGCCATCGACAGAGCAAGTCATCATGAAGGTCCTGTTGGTTTTACTCGTTGCAACGGTGGCTGCTGTCTACGCTGGATACGACAAAGCCACATCGTACGGTACCTACGAACAGGGCCAAAGACACGTGTAAGCTGAACTTATAATATTTACAGCAGCTGTAATTTATGCTGCGGGTTTGTTAAACTCAAGGTTTACGTTGACCACTACGTCGTTTTGATTAGTCTCCCTTTTGACCCGACCTTTGCATGTCGCCTAAGTTTTGCTAGAAAAACTAGCCTGGACGACGAAGCGCAGTGCCATGAAGAGCCCTGCGAAACTCTGAGATAGCCATCACTATGAATTTTGCTATTAATGCTGACAATGATTATCATGGTTTTGACGTCGCATGTCGGATCCATTTTGGGTAATGGTAAAGGCCGGTAATACCCTGTATGGTGATATTTGTAACACCACTACTGCCAATACTATGCTAGGCCTACACATGCAAAGTAAACGATTAACGGAATGTTACTGTGTTGGTTCGGCTCATCATAATAAATATACTTATGGTAGCGTGTCAATGCTAACTCTCCCATAAGCCTATACTGCATTATTTGCTTAAGGATAAATCTTTCTGCTTTTATCTGCTTTTAATTTTTAATTTTTAAAAATTATGTAGCCTATTTGTTCTTTCTCTATAACAGACCGGATGGTGTTGCCTCCAACTATCAAAATGCTGCTCGTCAGCTGTACGTTAATCACGTGGCTGAACACGTCGGTTCCGGAACGGGAACCGCTCGGTGGGAGGGCGTACCTGGAACTGGAGGAAATTACGGATACCATGGATACGGAAGTTCAGGCTATGGTGGCCATGGACACAACGACGCCTACGGATATGCTGGATACTAATTTCCTGATATTGCGACGAATGTAAATGGACCAAAAATGCATAAGCTGCATCGCCTCTCAGTACAACTTGATCTTTGTTTTGTTGTTGTTTTAAAACATCATTACCAGTGTTTGATTTTTCACATTCTAAACTAAAGATCTAAGCGATAAAAATAATTGTACCAAATAAAAATATGTTGATCGAAAAAGCTTTCAGTTGTCGGGTGATATTACGGTAATGATAAACGTTCCATCTTTAGCGGAAAGAGCAGCAGCAGCTGCTGCATTATTACATTATAGACCTACATCACATGCAGGGTTTCTGCTTTCAATGTTTCTTTGAAATTAACAGAAAATCTGAAGTCGCAAGTGACCTTCCTGAATCATTCGTCATTTGTTAGAATGAAGTTGGTGCACTTGATCAGTGTTTAAATTTGTACAGAACAATACTTCTTAAACTAATTGGCTCTGGACTAGGGGCTCTCAAACTTTTTATTGTACATCCAGGTAAAAAAAAAAAATTCAATGATGGAGGAAAACCCCCCAGCAAAGTCAGATCAGAAACAATATGCAATTGCGAAGTCCCCTTGCAGTGACAACTAAAAGTCTTTTTTATTTACTCATTCATTTCAAACATTTATATAGCTCTTTATAAGAAAACCACTAAGATGTGGCCCAGTCTAACCACGGTGAACCAAAAAATGTTAAGGAGCCTGTAAAACACTGAGGAGTCAACCCTAGGTAACAGGCGCATCTCCAACTGGATATATACTATTCCAGACAGATAGACCTACAACTGACAAAGCACGACACATAGATTGAGGTCATTTGTGTGTTAGAGTCGTTTTAGCACTTCAAGAAGTAACATTTTAAATATGTATTGTTATAATCATGCAAGCATATCAACAGAAGGGAAAATTGGTCTATAATCCATCTAAGAAAGAGTTAACCTATAGCGTTGTATTGCAGTGAGCTCGTTCTGACTAGCACAGATTTAAAATTAAAAAAATTACCTTGTGAAATATAGACCTATTTGCTAGTTTCAAACGCAAATTTAGGCTATAATTATTTATTTTTGAAAAAAGAATAGTTTAAAAACTAGTTTCACACAATAGATCTAATATATGACGTGCTGAATCACCTGAAAGGAATCACAAATTTCAAAACTCGACCAGAAATTAATTTTTGTTCCAGTTCATTACTCTTATTTGAGCTCAATAATTATTATAGGCCTACGCTGAAAATTTGCTAGGTTCGCCTATCTTGCTCAATATCTGATCTAAAGCTGCTACCCATAACTTTCGCATTCGCTGTAAGATCTTCATTCTGGCTTATCATTCGCATAATTTTTGTCTTGCACCAATGTCTGTCTGAGACAATGCTATACCATACGATGTCCTGACAAGACACATTGTTATAATGGATTGGATCTCAGGTCCGAGTGATGCTCGACAGGTTTATGCCGTGATGCCAGATTCGTCTTTTAGAACATAACGTTAATCGCAACCGTATCGGTATCGCTGTGAATCGTTGAAGAGATTATGTCACATGCCGAGGGATGAACTCGGGCCTTTGAAGTAGTCGATGTGTATACGAAACTTTCACGAATTACTCCTATCGTGAATTATTCCATGTTTTGTGAATTTAACTGTTAGCTCATTTGCATAAACGAGAAAAAGAACCAAGATGGCGTCTGGCAACTCAAATAACGATTGAGTTTGCATGAGGTCAGTTTCCAAAAAACGCGTTTTGCTGATCTGGGCTGTGTTGACTCTATAGTCTATAGTCAATCAGTGCATCAAATTTTTCCATTGACCGATTAAATTCTCTGCTAGCAGACAACTGTTAAACTGAGGAAAGATAATTATGGCGTAGAGTCTAATCTAGTTGAATCTAGTCTATGTCTATCGGTAACCAGTTATTGTGGAACACGGTGTAAGACGATTGTTTAACCTACACAACATTCATGTAGACAGATTGCGTGTTGATGGAATCTTGATTGTCGGTATTTTCACGTGAATTAATTAATTTTTACTTCATTCATTTATCATAATATTATTAACTGTGTTTATTCAGTTATTAGGCGGAAAAGGACAAAAGTTAGGAAAGGAATTTCAGCGTAAATTATATTTTGAAAGGACATTGTGCCCTCAGATTGTCATGTAACATGAAAACTGTGAGATATTTCGGCGCCCCACAAAAACCCGAAAATACCTGCTGGAAGTAATGACTTTAGGCCTACATCGCATGCATGAAGTCCATAACAGTCAATTCAGTTTTTGGGCTTACTTGGTCTGGCTTTGTCATCACACGGAGAAAGTAGCATATTGTGTTACAATGAAGGTCGCTGGTCATAATAATCCTGCAACCGGCAAACGAATAGGGCTATATAATTATTATGATTGACTTGACAGATCAGTCTGCTCTCTTAGGATAAAATCCTGCAGAAGATAGGGGCCTATTTTAAAAGTCGATAAGTGGTCAGGTAGAAAGAAGCAGTCTGACAAAGATCTTTCAAGTTATCTAATGACAGAATATTAAACATAATTATCATATTCCACATCAACACAAATTGACCAATAACACAGTCATTGCATTTATTCTTTTATTAAAGCAATGATTCGTTCAAGAAATAAATTAAAACCTGTGGGTAAATTGTTCATATGATGTTTTGTAAATTCAATTACTATAATTGCACTGAGGTAACAGTTCCAATCATCGTAAAATGATACAAATCTAGTATCCATATCCGTGATTGTGTCCATAGCCGTCGTAGCCATAGCCACCATGTCCATGGTAGCCGTAATTTCCGCCAGTTCCGGGCACGCCTTCCCATCGAGCTGTCCCAGTTCCAGAACCCACGTGTTCAGCCACGTGGTTTACGTACAGCTGACGTGCCGCATTTTGATAGTTGGAGGCAACGCCATCTGGCCTGTTAAAAAAAATAATAGATCAATAGGCTTTCTGTGCCTTGCATATACATTTATTTATTAAATCCAAATCTTACTCGGTACCCGTAGTAAACTCAATTCCGATGTAATTATTCTGGCAATAAATCAACAGGACGACGCAGGAAACACTGCAAGAATTCATCGCGTTTAGGACATTTAACCGACGTGGATCGGGCCTCTCAAGTACTTTTCGTGAATTTCCAGAGTTTTTAATCTGCATCGGAGAAACTTTAACATTGTACTAGGTAGTTAAATCGATCCTACATATTTTCAGAAATATACCACGAATCAGTTTGTCTTCTCTGTCTGGGGTCTTGTATATTGTTCGGGTGATACGACTGGTGATAATTCTAATGATTCTACGGACAGGTAACGTAATGGAATATTTCCAGGACGAAACATCCGAAAAAAATCGCCCTGGCAAACCCCCATAGCTCACTTTGAGCCATAACGTCAGCGATAGGTCATATATAAATATATATAACATTGGATACGCATATATTCCCCACTTTCCACTCCTTCTAAAAATAACAGTGCCAGGTGAAAGAGCTCATAGTGGTCCTAACAGTCTTGGCTGAATATCATTGAGCTGGATGAGCTCAATAAACTCACTTTGCATCAGATTCAAACCAGTGCAGTTATTATCACCTTTATACCGTTTTCATACCGGATCTGCTTCAAATATGTATACCTGAGTCTCTAAATCTGTTAAATTAATATCTTGATGTTATGCCACTGGAGTTCCCATCTGGTGTTGAATGCTTTGGCATCGACTAATCCCATGATTTTGGTCTACAAACAAAGCTCATACGCTTTTGCACAGACAAAACACAGGCACCAGCATGAAGGCATGTAGTGCTAGTTGTATGAAATGACATAGACAGTACTGAGTCTTTATTTAGCCTTTTTTGGTTTATTCATGTTCTTATAACAACAACCAAGAATTGGGAAAGATTAAAAATTACAAAAAACATTATTATTCTTAGTCAGTATGAACAATGAGTTACAGCACAGTCTGTTCTCTGTAGATATAAGTTATTTCCATACGCAATTTAGAAGAAATGATGTGATACGCTATTATAAAATACTAACGCGCGGAGCTACCTCTAAATATTCATCAACCTGAATAAAATTTGTTACACATGAGTTTCTTGTCATAGAAAACATTTTTAGGGGGTGGGAAACTGGATTAGGCAAAATAATTTTTTGACCATGCATTTCGTTGGCACCCTAAGATATATATATATGTATATAATTGATTAAATTGCATGTGTATTCGGTGATGATATAGGGTGTATAATGTATATAATATTCAATAGAGGTACGGTCAAAAAGTAATGTTCAAACTTCAGAGTTCAATTTGCCTACCTAGATTCGAGCTGATTTACATTATAGAGAGTGTTTGGAAGGCGATATTCTTTATCGAAGCAGTGGCTCTCACGTCTCGGTGACAACAAAATATGGTAAAATACAATTGGATGTTTAAAAGCAATGTTCACTTCACGATCATAATAGGCCTACACGCAGTGTGCATAATCGTTGCCGTAGAGATAAGTTGGGCTTACACATGTCTGAGTCCGGGTTCGTAGTGACCATACGATTCGACTTTGTCATATCCAGCAAAGACAGCAGCCACCGTTGCAACGAGTAACACCAATAGGACCTTCATGATGACTTGTTCTGTCGACGGCAGTTGACTACGTATCTTTGAAGTGAAAGCAGACTGAGCTGTGATATCTGACCACAAGAGAACGGACCTTTTATACTCGACAACGTCAACTGTTCGACGCTTTGCTTTCACATAAGCTACACGTGCTGCGTGTGACAAAGGTAAGCTACATGTATGTATTCATTGACCCATTGATGCTTCGTGCAGCCACAAATAAGTAGAATTCTTCCAATGTGTATTGCCTGGATTAATTAAGCTAAAGCAACAATCTAACACACCGGTGTATATTGTATATATTTGGGTGTAGTCTATATTACGAAACATTCTTTGGATTGATAAAAGGCATTTAGTTTGTCGTTTGTGGTCGTTGTGTGTCATCTGCGCCAGCTGACGCTCGGCGTGCAACCGGATGTTAGCTGCGTGTCCGTTACTGCTTCCAATTGTCTGACTGTCTGCACCCGAATGTGTCACGTGATGCGTGTTTTTCGCCAATTGTTGAGCAGATGTTAGTGTAGGCCTACATTAGGCCTATATAAGGTCCACTCCATTGTGGTCAGTTATCACAGTTCAGTCTGCCTTCGCTTCGAAGATACGTTTTCATCTGCCATCGACAGAGCAAGTCATCATGAAGGTCCTGTTGGTTTTACTCGTTGCAACGGTGGCTGCTGTCTACGCTGGATACGACAAAGCCACATCGTACGGTACCTACGAACAGGGCCAAAGACACGTGTAAGCTGAACTTATAATATTTACAGCAGCTGTAATTTATGCTGCGGGTTTGTTAAACTCAAGGTTTACGTTGACCACTACGTCGTTTTGATTAGTCTCCCTTTTGACCCGACCTTTGCATGTCGCCTAAGTTTTGCTAGAAAAACTAGCCTGGACGACGAAGCGCAGTGCCATGAAGAGCCCTGCGAAACTCTGAGATAGCCATCACTATGAATTTTGCTATTAATGCTGACACTGATTATCATGGTTTTGACGTCGTATGTCGGATCCATTTTGGGTAATGGCAAAGGCCTGTATGGTGATATTTATAACACCACTACTGCCAATACTATGCTAGGCCTACACATGCAAAGTAAACGATTAACGGAATGTTACTGTGTTGGTTCGGCTCATCATAATAAATATACTTATGGTAGCGTGTCAATGCTAACTCTCCCATAAGCCTATACTGCATTATTTGCTTAAGGATAAATCTTTCTGCTTTTATCTGCTTTTAATTTTTAATTTTTAAAAATTATGTAGCCTATTTGTTCTTTCTCTATAACAGACCGGATGGTGTTGCCTCCAACTATCAAAATGCTGCTCGTCAGCTGTACGTTAATCACGTGGCTGAACACGTCGGTTCCGGAACGGGAACCGCTCGGTGGGAGGGCGTACCTGGAACTGGAGGAAATTACGGATACCATGGATACGGAAGTTCAGGCTATGGTGGCCATGGACACAACGACGCCTACGGATATGCTGGATACTAATTTCCTGATATTGCGACGAATGTAAATGGACCAAAAATGCATAAGCTGCATCGCCTCTCAGTACAACTTGATCCTTTGTTTTGTTGTTGTTTTAAAACATCATTACCAGTGTTTGATTTTTCACATTCTAAACTAAAGATCTAAGCGATAAAAATAATTGTACCGAATAAAAATATGTTGATCGAAAAAGCTTTCAGTTGTCGGGTGATATTACGGTAATGATAAACGTTCCATCTTTAGCGGAAAGAGCAGCTGCTGCATTATTACATTAGGCCTACATCACATGGTTTCTGCTTTCAATGTTTCTTTGAAATTAACAGAAAATCTGTAGTCGCAAGTGACCTTCCTGAATCATTCGTCATTTGTTAGAATGAAGTTGGTGCACTTGATCACTGCTTCAATTTGCACAGAACCATGTTTCTTAAACTAATTGGCTCTGTACTAGGGGCTCTCAAACTTTTTATTGTACATCCAGGTAAAAAAAACATTCATTGACTGGGTACCCCCAGCAAAGTCAGATCAGAAACAATATGCAATTGCGAAGTCCCCTTGCAGTGACAACTAAAAGTCTTTTTTATTTACTCATTCATTTCAAAAATTTATATAGCTCTTTATAAGAAAACCACTAAGATGTGGCCCAGTCTAACCACGGTGAACCAAGAAATGTTAAAGAGCCTGTAAAACACTGAGGAGTCAACCCTAGGTAACAGGCGCATCTCCAACTGGATATATACTATTCCAGACAGATAGACCTACAACTGACAAAGCACGACACTGACAGATTGAGGTCATTATTTTGTGTGTTAGAGTCGTTTTAGCACTTCAAGAAGTAACATTTTAAATATGTATTGTTATAATCATGCAACCATATCAACAAAAGGAAAAATTGGTCTATACTCCATCTAAGAAAGAGTTAACCTATAGCGTTGTATTGCAGTGCGCTTGTTCTGACTAGCACAGATTTAAAATAAAAAATTACCTCGTGGAATATAGGCCTATTTGCTAGTTTCAAACGCAAATTTAGGCTATAATTATTTATTTTTGAAAAAAGAATAGTTTAAAAACTAGTTTCACACAATAGATCTAATATATGACGTGCTGAATCACCTGAAAGGAATCACAAATTTCAAAACTCGACCAGAAATTAATTCTGGTTCCAGTTCATTACTCTTATTTGAGCTCAATTATAGGCCTACGCTGAAAATTTGCTAGGTTCGCCTATCTTGCTCAATATCTGATCTAAAGCTGCTACCCATAACTTTCGCATTCGCTGTAAGATCTTCATTCTGGTTTATCATTCGCATAATTTTGGTCTTGCACCAATGTCTGTCTGAGACAATGCTATACCATACGATTTCCTGACAAGACACATTGTTATAATCGATTGAATCTCCGGTCCTAGTGATGCTCGACAGGTTTATGCCGTGATGCCAGATTCGTCTTTTAGAACATAACGCAAATCGCAACCGTATCGGTAGCGCTGTGAATCGTTGTAGAGATTATGTCACATGCCGAGGGATGAACTCGAGCCTTTGAAGGAGTCGATGTGTACGAAACTTTCACGAATTACTCCAATCATGAGTTATTCCATGTTTTGTGAATTGAACTGTTAGCTCATTTGCATTAACGAGAAAAAGAACCAAGATGGAGTCTGGCATTGGAAATAACGATTGAGTTTGCATGAGGTCAGTTTCCAAAAAACGCGTTTTGCTGATCTGGGGCTGTGTTGACTCTATAGTCAATCAGTGCATCAAATTTTTTAATTGGCCAATTAAATTCTCTGCTAGCAGACAACAGTACTGTTAAACTGAGGAAAGATATGGCGCAGTGTCTAGTCTAGTTGAATCTAGTCTGTGTCTATCGGTAATCAATTATTGTGGAACACGGTGTAAGACGATGTTTAGCCTACACAACATTCATGTAGACAGATTGCGTGTTGATGGAATCTTGATTGTCGGTATTTTCGCGTGAATTAATTTTACTTCATTCGTTTATCATAATATTATTAACTGTGTCTATTTAGTTTTTAGGCGGAAAAGGACAAATGTTAGGAAAGGAATTTCAGCGTAAATTATACGGTATTTTAAAAAGACATTGTGCCTTCAGATTATCATGTAGCCTAGGCCTAATATGAAGACCGTGAGATGTTTCGGCGCCCCACAAAAGCCCGAAAAGACCTGCTAGAAGAAATGGCTTTAGGCCTACATCACATGAAGTCCATAACAGTCAATTCAGTTTTGGTGCTTAGTTGGTCTGGCTTTGTCATCACACGGAGAAAGTAACATATTGGGTTACAATGGAGGTCGCTGGTCTTAATAATCCTGCGACCGGCAAACGAATAGGCTATATGTTATGACTGACTTGACAGATCAGTCTGCTCTCTTAGGATAAAATCCTGCAGAAGATAGGCTAAAAGTCGATAAGTGGTCAGGTGGAAAGAAGCAATCTGACAAAGATCTTTCAAGTTATCTAACGACAGAATATTATGCATTATCATATTCCACATCAACACAAATTCAGCAATAACACAGTCTTATTGCTTTTATTCTTTTATTAAAGCAATGAATCGTTCAAGAAATAAATTAAAACCTGTTCATATGATGTTTCGTAAATTCAATTTATATAGTTGCTCCGAGGTAACAGTTCCAATCATCGTAAAATGATAAACTCTAGTATCCATATCCGTGATTGCGTTCATATCCAGAGTAGCCATAGCCACCATGTCCATGGTTACCGTAATTTCCACCAGTTCCGGGTACGCCCTCCCACCGAGCGGTTCCGGTTCCAGATCCGACTTTTTCAGCTACGTGATTGACATACAGCTGACGTGCCGCATTTTGATAGTTGGAGGCAACGCCATCTGGCCTGCCAACAAAAAGGAGGAATAATTACACAGGTTCTCTGAAATTATAAGGCGCCTCTGGTTGGATGAACCTTACGTATGTAGGCATACATGCATAATGCAGGCAATTAGAAAATTACGGGAGGAAATGGTTCAACAGCTATAGAGTTTGATTCCGAGTGAGTGGAGGCAGCATAGGCGTACGAGGCGAGGGTCTATTAGGGCAAATGCCCTCACTTCAAAAAATTCGGGCGAGTCTGTTTTTCGGGCAAGTAGGCCCGAAAATATTGAACAAGGTATGCTTGAAGTTCAAAGCTCATTTTCATACCACATTATCTCCCAGTTTCAATTTGCCCGAATCGAAGTAGATACGCTCACAATCACCATGGATAGAGATGGCAGAAATTCGCGGGAAAATGTTCTGAATGCACGGCAGCATTTTGAAAATAATGGCAAAAATCGCAGCAAATTCACTAGCGAAAAATGTGCCCGAAAATCGCGCAAATTTGTGGCATTTGGAAAAATTCACGATATTCAAACCGAATGGCACAGATCACAGAATTCACGGTTTGGATTACATCGAAATTTTCTACTATCCTAGCCGTGGAGCAAGATAGACAAGAAAGTGGCATGCTCACACAGCCTTTTGGAATCATTATTAGAATCTACTATCAAAATAGCATTGAACGGACCTCCGTACCTTAAACCGGCAACAGTTGGCTCAGACTTTATGGAAGGGTCAGCAAGAATAGAATAGGAAAAATCTGGATAAAATTCGTGATAGATCTGTGTTTCAAACATTGATTTAGTGATCCGTGAGTGGAGCGCACCAGCGAGAGAGAAGAAAGGGAAGGGAGTGAAAGAGTTCTCACCAGAGTTCGTAAGAAATTTGTATCTTTGGAAGGGGTAGAAAATTACAGGAGGAAATGGATCAGGAAACCGAGGAAAAGAAGGGAACTGAAAAGTTGTGAGCCAAGGATTATATACCTTGCAGTCGATCGAGTCGTGGGCTACGATCGACTTGACTCGCGCGACGATCGACTCGATCGACTTGGCCCTATGCCTAATTTTTCTGCGGACGGAAAGTGTAGGCCTATGCAGGCAAACTCTTCTGTAGGACACATTCAGAAAGAATCAACATGCCAAAAATAACTCTAACTCTTTTTTGAACCGCGACGTCAATGCCATTCTCACATAAAAGACTAAAATACATAGACTATAAAGAGCCTTAAGTTGCATTTGTACTTAATTGATGATGCAGATTCAACAAAGACACCATGAAAGAGCAACATGTAGTTAACAAATTTCAGAGTTCAGTTTGTTACCTAGGTTTCGACTTGATTTCCATTCTAAAGAGTTTTTAGAGGGCGATATACTTTCTTGAAATTGTGGTTCGTATTCCATTGGAGACATCAAATAGTATTAGTAAAATATCATGTAGGCTAAAGTAATAAACCATGTAAACTTCACAATCATAACACACGCATGTCATAAATTGTAGTCACTGTAGGCCTACATTTCAGTTAGCTTACACGTGTCTGAGTCCTGGTTCGTAGTGACCGTATGATTCTGCTTTGTCATATCCAGCGTAGACAGCAGCCACCGTTGCAACGAGTAAAACCAACAGGACCTTCATGATGACTTGTTCGGTAGACAGCAGATGATCAGATACGAAAGCAGACTGAGTTGTGACAACTGACCACAAGAGAGCAGGCCTTTTATAGCCTACTGAGAAACGTTAACTGTATACGACGCTTGATGTCACATGCACGCGCTTCATATGACAAATATACATGTATAGAGACAGACAGGGATAGACAGAGAGTGATAGAGACAGACAGAAACAGAATTGAAAGGCAGGCTACAGAAGCATGCGCAATGGGAGGTCTAAAATACCTAAATTACCTGCAATTAATTTTTACCTGAATTCACATGAATTATTTTTGCAAAGTGTCATTCTCAATGCAAATAAAAAGTTACGAGAGCCAAGATTTCAAAACCAGGTATGCTTCAATCCATCGACGCCTTAATTAGCGATATAAAACAAAAAATGTAAGCTCGGTGCATTGCCTTGATTCATTAACCTGGGGGCAATGGTCTAATGTGCGACGCATGCTATTGGTTGCTTGCTACGAAACATTGTATTGGTAGTATTTGGTACATTGGTATTTAGTGAACTATTCGTGATGGGGGTGTGCCAACTGCGGTCGTCAGTTGCTGCACTCGGTGTGCAACCGGATGTTCGCTGCGTGTGCATTTCTGCTTCCTATTGTCTATCAATCTGTATCAGGATGTGTCACGTGATGCGTGTGGGAGCGCCAATTGTAGAGCAGATGCAGATGTTGCTGTTTCAGTCCAGTATGTCTATATAAGGTCCGTATCGTTGTGGTCAGTTATCACAGTTCAGTCTGTTTTCGCTTGAAGATACGTCGACAGAACAAGTCATCATGAAGGTCCTGTTGGTTTTACTCGTTGCAACGGTGGCTGCTGTCTTCGCTGGATACGAAAAAGCCACATCGTACGGTCACTACGAACCAGGACTCCGACACGTGTAAGCTCGGCTTCCATCGACAGCAGCCATAATTCATGCTACTGAGGTTTTTCAAAATTTGCATAGCCATTATCTTGCTTTGGCTACCATTGATCCGAACGTAGACTGTATATTTCAACCAAATTCAACAATAGAAACATTTGCTTAGACGATGAAGCATAGTTCTACGAGTTACTCTAGGGCACTCTCAGTTAGTCATCAGAATGAAATATCAGACACTTAGTTTTCGTAGTTTTGTAAAATTAGGACGTTTCCAGTTCAGTCTGATCTTCGCACGCACTATTCAGTTATTGCACTCATTACTACTGGCTACTATAATACATGCTCGATCATTGCTCATAGGCTATGCGGTTTATAGAATGTGACTCCGTTCTTTCGGCTCAGAGCATATGCCGTACGCATTCAATGGTAACTCTCCTGGAGAGCAATATTAATTTTGCTGACAAATTAACTTCCAGCTTTAAACTACTTTTAATTTTTAATGAATTTTTTTTATTCTTTCCGTTTCCATAACAGACCAGATGGCGTCGCCTCCAACTATCAAAATGCTGCACGTCAACTGTACGTTAATCACGTGGCCGAACACGTTGGCTCCGGAACCGGAACAGCCCGTTGGGAAGGCGTTCCTGGAACTGGTGGAAGCTACGGATACCATGGATACGGTGGTCAAGGACGTAATCACGGATACGGATATGCTGGATACTAATCTTCTGATTGACGAATGGACATAAAACATAAAAGCATAAACTATGGCCTATCGTCTCACAATACAACTTGACTGTTTGAGTTCTTTCAAAACACATTAATTTTGTTTAAAAATTGGCTTTCGTGTTCTACTTTTTCAAATTATGAACCAAAGACAATGCATCGCTGCATAGCCTATGGGCTATTTCGGGTCAAATCGGTCTATCCAGTTGGGACATAGATGATAGATGGTCGTTTCCGATTCTCTTCTGATGAATAAAGCTAAGGAGCGAGTCAGACTACTTTGATGCTAAGTTGTGGACGTCATTAAACTCCACTGCCTTGATTTTAGATGCAAGAAACTTGAAAATCTTTTGTTACCATTGGCCAAATGTCTTTTGTGAGTCTCAGCGTTAGGCTTACTTAAACCTTTTGTAAAATCAGTAAGTGTAAGAAAACATTATTTTCACTAAGTTCACCGACATTGCGTGCTTGCTTACTGACCCACCACAGCCGACAAACCACGTAGGCTAGCCTATTGAACAGCGGATTTTTGCAAATGACTAATCTTGTAAGACTGCCGAACGGCACTTTGCCCCTGCTGTAACACTTTGCACCGACTCTCGAAGAACCTTAAACACGGCCCTGCCTTGCACCAATGTCTGTCTGAGACAGTGCTATAAACGATGCGATGTCCTGACAAGACACAGTGTTATAATTGATTGGATCTCCGGTCCTAGTGATGCTCGACATGTTCATGCCGTGGTGCCAGATTCGTCTTTTAGAACATAGCGCAAATCGCAACCGTATCCGACCTTGTCGTTGTGATGGTTATGCCACATGTCGAGGGAGGAACTCAGGCGCTTGAAGAAGTCTCAGTTCAAAAAACTTTCACGAATTACTCCTCTTATGAATTATTCAATGCTTCGTTAATTTGACTGTTAGCTCATTTGCATCAACGTGGAAAGGCACCAAGATGGAGTCTGGAAATAGAAATAACAATTGAGTTGGCTAAGGTCAGTTTATAAAAAACTTGCGTTTTACTGGTCTGGGCTGTGTTGGGTATATTTTCATTCATTGCATCAAATTTTATTACACTGGTCAATGAAGTTCTACGCTAGCAGACAACTGTTAAACTGAGGAAAGATATGCTCCTAGACTGGTGTAGAGTTGAAATGGCATAGAAAGAAAATGTCCAATGTAATTTGGGAGTGTTGTTTTCAGGCAGATTATTTTGTCATTTACCATAGCTAAACAATATGATTAAAAAACACAATAGTTAGACGACTAGTTAAAAACTTTATATAACCTTCAGTCAATTTTCTACTGAGGTTCTACCTTGATATTTCTTTTTATTCCTAAATGATGACAAAACAGAGTTGCTGATTTCACTCCAGAAATTATGTAATTTCTGAAAAACATTTCTACATACATGAACATCAATTTTTCTTTTTGACTGTCAAATCAATAAGTAGGCTAGGCCTGTCTACTATAGACGCAGCACAAAATATCACATTTCGAAAATAGACAGGTTTTTAATGGCTAATGTCGTTTGATCAGATAAACCAAGATTTCTCATAAGCTGCTAGCCTGCTATAGGCTATAGCAGCCATTTGGAGGGGCGGAAGAGTAATGGATAACACGCTGGCGTGGAGAGTGAGAGGTCGGCCTGCCGGTAGCGGGCTCGAAACCTCGAGCCCCTGTTGGGTGGACAGGCTTTGTAAGCTGCTATTAGCGCCGTGCGTTGCAGACTGTCTGTTCAGTTAGTAGTTAAGTTTGATGTTGATTAAGATTACTGGGATTACTGCATAACTTGTACAATGTACATGTAAAGTGCGTTTGCAGACGAGAAAAAGAAAATGAAGTTCTATTAGACCTACTTGACGACGGGAATCTCTTCGAAAAATAAGTAACTAGTCTTTCGGTAGTCAATCAATTCCGCTAAGCTTGTGTATTCTTTATTCATTCGTTCATTCATTTCATACATGTACATTTATATAGCGCCTCTTCAGAGTAGCTACTCAGGAGCACTCCCGCCCCAACCACGGCTAAAGAGAACAGTCTTAGGAGCAGAGTAGAACGTAGTCTCAAAGGCTCCAGGCATTAGACGTAGTTCCACAGGGAGCCCCCATTCCAGGTTGCAGGGTAATGACAGAAAAGGCACGGCGCTGCGTAATAGAAGTGCGTGACTGGGAACAAGAAGGTCAGCCTGTTTATAAGAGCGGGGAGAGAGCCACGGCGTTCTACGCTTAGAGTGGAGCAACATTGTAGCCTAATTATAGAACACGGCGTAATACGACTGCTGACGCAACATTCTTGTTGACAAATTGCGTGTTGGTGGAATCTTTGTTGTCGGTAGGCTATTTGCACGTGGGCCATACATTAATTTTTATTTAATTCGTTTATTGTATTAGCTGTTTATTTAGTTTTAAGCGGAAAATGGCCAAAGTTAGGAAAGGAATCGCAGCGTAAATTAGATTTCAAAAGGACATTATGCCTTTAGATTGTAATGTAACATAAAGACTGCGAGATATTTCGGCGCCTCACAAAATCCGAAAGCGCCCTGCTGGAAGATATGGCTTTACATCACATGAATTCGATAACATTCAAGTTCAGTTTTGGTACATCGTCTGGTTCTGCCATTACACGGAGAAAAAGGCATAGGCCCTCTGGTGCTACAGTGAAGCTCGCTGGTCATTATAATCCTGAGGGAGACAGAAGAATATATATGTTATGATTCCTATTACAGCTAAATTTGTCCTTTTAGGTGAAAAGCTGCAGAAGATGAGACAAGTCGGGAAGTGGACAGATCGATAGGGAAAGGTAGAAAGAGGCAATCTGGTTGAGATCTTTTATGACAAAATATTAGGCAAAATTATATTGCTTAACTCCAACTTAAATTCAAACAATAACAGAGTCATATTTCAACATTTTATTAAATCAATGAGCAGTCTCAGAAATAAATTAAACCTGTTGATAATTGTTCATCTGATGTATTGTAAATTTAATTTCTAGAATTGCACTGAGGTAACATGTGAATTCAGGTAAAATTAATTGTTATATATGTTATGATTCCTATTACAGCTAAATTTGTCCTTTTAGGTGAAAAGCTGCAGAAGATGAGACAAGTCGGGAAGTGGACAGATCGATAGGGAAAGGTAGAAAGAGGCAATCTGGTTGAGATCTTTTATGACAAAATATTAGGCAAAATTATATTGCTTAACTCCAACTTAAATTCAAACAATAACAGAGTCATATTTCAACATTTTATTAAATCAATGAGCAGTCTCAGAAATAAATTAAACCTGTTGATAATTGTTCATCTGATGTATTGTAAATTTAATTTCTAGAATTGCACTGAGGTAACAGTTCCAATCATCGTCAAATGATAAAACCTAGTATCCATATCCGTGGTTGCGTCCATGGCCATCGTATCCCTAGCCACCATATCCATGGTTACCGTAATTTCCACCAGTTCCGGGTACGCCCTCCCACCGAGCGGTTCCGGTTCCAGAACCCACGTGTTCAGCCACGTGATTGACATACAGCTGACGTGCCGCATTTTGATAGTTGGAGGCAACGCCATCCGGCCTGTAACACAAACAATTAACCGGATCGTCTATGCTTTGCAAAAAGATTTTATTAAATCTAAATCTTCATTTGGAATCAGTTCATAAACATTATAGACTAATTAGTCTGGCTATAGATTATCAGGATCTGCCTGGCGACATGATCCTCTGGATATTTTTCCTCTACACCTTCTTGTAGGCAACCAAGCACAAAGTAATTTCAGCACTTGAAGTTGACCTTCATCAAAACATTTATGGAGAGCACTTTACACTAATAAAATCACTGCACGATGCATTGCATTCAAACATTCATTAAGCGCATCTGTAGTTGAGTGAAAGTTTCGAATCAATCCCAATGCGCAAAGCCACGAGAGGAGAAATAGGCCTCTGGAAAAGCAAATTAGGAGTTATTACCAGATAGAGTTTGAAAGCGAATAGATAGGAACAATGCATTCCAAATTCAACGACCATGCAGTTGAAGAAAAGCAACGGGACTGACTCAGCTTTTCTAGTATAAGAAACAAGAAGATCAAGTCTGTTTGAGGAGTGAAGTGGATTATATGCTAAAAGACTAATAGAGGCTGCGGTGTGACATTCGCTATAAAGATAATTCAGGCCAAGATCACGTTGTGCTTTGGAGACCAAGACGAGATTTTGAATTTAATGGAAGTGAAAGCCAATGCAGTGGTTCAAACCTGAAGTTTAAAAATGTAATGGCATCATCGCAGTCGTGTTAACAGTCTGGCGGCCGCGTTTGTGACCGACTGAAGATGTGCAGTACTATATATACATATAAATATATATATTAAAACAAGTTAAGTTTTTTTAGGCCTACATAAAAAATGTCGGCTTAGATTTAATATATTCAGTGGTGAATTGCTAGGGGTCAAATTGAAAAGCTCAATTTCATGAGATGTGATAATAGTTCTATTTATCAGAGTTTTACAGGATCTGATTTTCTTTTTCAAATACGTTTACTCTACCGAAACAATAAATTATAAAGCCGTGAAAAGGGTGTCCTTTAAAATCGTATTGTAAGTGTGAATTATAGGTGCGGAAGATGTAAAGCTTACACGTGTCTGAGTCCTGGTTCGTAGTGACCGTACGATGTGGCTTTCTCGTATCCAGCAAAGACAGCAGCCACCGTTGCAACGAGTAAAACCAACAGGACCTTCATGATGATTTGTTCTGTCGACGGCAGATGATGATCATATACGAAAGCAGACTGAGTTGTGACAACTGACCACAAGAGAGCAGGCCTTTTATATCCTACTGAGAAACGTTAACTGTAGGCTATACGACGCTTGATGTCACATGCACGCGCTTCATATGACAAATATAGGTTACAGAAGCATGCGCAATGGGAGGTCTAAAATACTAAATTGCCTGCAATTAATTTTACCTGAATTCACATGAATTATTTTTGCAGCGTGTCATTCTCAATGCAAATAAAAAGTTTCGCGTGCCAAGATTTCAATATGCTTCAACCCATTGACGTCTTAATTAGCAATGAAAAACAAAAAGTGTAAGCTGGGTGCATTGCCTTGATTCCTTAACCTGGGGGCAATGGTCTAATGTGCGACGTATGCTATTGGCTGCTTGCTACGAAACATTGTATTGGTACATTGGTATTTAGTGAACTATTCGTGATGGGGGTGTGCCAACTGCGGCCGTCAGTTGCTGCACTCGGTGTGCAACCGGATGTTCGCTGCGTGTGCATTTCTGCTTCCTATTGTCTATCAGTCTGTATCCGGATGTGTCACGTGATGCGTGTGGGAGCGCCAATTGTAGAGCAGATACAGATGTTGCTGTTTCAGTCCAGTAGGCCTATATAAGGTTCGTATCGTTGTGTTCAATTATCACAGTTCAGTCTGCTTTCGCTTCGAAGATACGTAGTCATCTGCCGTCGACGGAACAAGTCATCATGCAGGTCCTGTTGGTTTTACTCGTTGCAACGGTGGCTGCTGTCTTCGCTGGATACGAGAAAGCCACATCGTACGGTCACTACGAGGCAGGACTCAGACATGTGTAAGTGCAGCTTCCATCGACAGCAGCCATAATAATTCATGCTACTGAGGTTACTCAAAATTTGCATAGCCATTATCTTGCTTTGGCTACCATTGATCCGAAAGTAGACTGTGTATTTCAACTAAGTTCAACTATAGAAACATTTGCTTAAACGATGAAGCATGGTTCCACGAGTTAGATCTAGGCTACTCTTGTGAACTCTGAGTTAGCTAACCATCAGTATGAAATATCAGCCACTTCGTTTTCCTAGCTTTGGAAAATTAGGACGTTTCCAGTTCAGTCTGATCTTCGCACGCACTATTCAGTTATTGCACTCATTACTACTGGCTACTATACAGTATGCATGCTTAGTAGGCTATGCGGTTTATAGAATGTGACTCCGTTGGTTCGGCTCAGCGCATATGCTGTACGCATTCAATGGTAACTCTCTTGGAGAGCAATATTTGTGGACAAATTAACTTTAACTTTACACTACTTTTAATTTTTTATGAATTTTTTATATTCTTTCCGTTTCCATAACAGACCAGATGGCGTTGCTTCCAACTATCAAAATGCAGCACGTCAACTGTACGTTAATCACGTGGCCGAACACGTTGGCTCCGGAACCGGAACCGCTCGGTGGGAAGGCGTTCCTGGAACTGGTGGAAGCTACGGCTACCATGGATACGGTGTTCACGGACGTAATCACGGATACGGATACGCTGGATACTAAACTTCTGATATGACGACGAATGGACATAAAATATAAAAGCAATAAACTATATCGTCTCACAATACAACTTGACTGTTGAGTTCTTTCAAAACACATTAATTTTGTTTAAAAATCAGCGTTCGTGTTTTACTTTTTCAAATTATGAACCAAAGACATCGCTGCATATATTTTGTGCCAAATATATCTATCCAGTTGGGACATAGAAGATAGTTGAATTTGGGACGGATATGGAAGGCTCCAAACAACTTATGACGGACATCGGTTTATCGTTGGATCGGTGCTTGATGATCTACGGGTTGGCTATTAGCGATCCGATGACTTAATGAAATTGTCGTTTCCGATTCTCTTCTGATGAATAAAGCTAAGGAGCGAGTCAGACTACTTTGATGTTAAGTTGTGGACGTCATTAAACTCCGCTGCCTTGATTTTAGATGTAGATCTAAGAGACTTGAAAATCTTTTGTTGCCATTGGCCAAATGTCTTTTGCGAGTCTCAGTGTTACTTAAACCTTTTGTAAAATCAGTAAGTGTAAGAAAACATTATTTTCACTAAGTTCACCGACATTGCGTGCTTGCTTACTGACCCGCCACAGCCGGCAAACCACGTAGGCTAGCCTATTGAACAGCGGATTTTTGCAAATGACTAATCTTGTAAGACTGCCGAACGGCACTTTGCCCCTGCTGTAACACTTTGCACCGACACTCGAAGAACCCTAAACACGGCCCTGCCTTGCACCGAGACAATGCTATAAACGATACGATGTCCTGACAAGACACATTGTTATGATTGATTGGATCTCAAGTCCCAGTGATGCTCGACAGGTTGATGCAGTGGTGCCAGATTCGTCTTTTAGAACATAACGCAAATCGCAACCGTATCCGGCATTGTCGTTGTTATGGTTATGTCACATGTCGAGGGAGGAACTCAGCCACTTGAAGAAGTCTCAGTATAAGAAACTTTCACGAATTACTCCTCTTATGAATAATTCCATGTTTCGTGAATTTGACTGTTAGCTCATTTGCATAAACGTGGAAAGGCACCAAGATGGATTCTGGAAATGGAAATAACAATTGAGTTGGCTTAAGATAAGTTTTAAAAAACTTGCGTTTTGCTGGTCTGGCTGTGTTGGGTATATTTTCAATCAATGCATCAAATTTTACACTGGTCAATGAAGTTCTACGCTAGCAGACAACTGTTAAACTGAGGAAAGATATGCTCCTGTAGAGTTGAAATGACATAGAAAGAAAATGTCCAATGTAATTTGGTAGCGTTGTTTTCAGGCGGATTATTTTGTCATTTACCATAGCTTAACAACATGATTTAAAAACCACAATAGTTAGACAGCTAGTTAAAAACTTTATATAACCTTCAGTCAATTTTCTACTGAGTTTCTACCTCGGTATTTCTTTTTATTCCTAAATGATGAATAAACAGATTTGCTGATTTAACTCCAAAAATTAAGTAGGCCTAATTTCTAAAAATATTTCTACAAACATGAGCATCAATTTTTCTTTTAGATTGTCGAATCAATAAGTAGGCCTGTCTACTATAGACGCAACACAAAATATCACATTTTGAAAATAGACAGGTTTTTAATGGCTAATGTCGTTTGATCAGATAGACCAAGATTTCACATAGGCTGCTATATAGCCTAGCAGCCATTTGGAGGGGCGGAAGAGTAATGGATAGCACGCTGGCGTAGAGAGTGAGAGGTAGACCTGCCGGTAACGGGTTCGAACCCTCGAGCCCCCGTTGGGTGAACAGGCTTTGCAAGCTGCTATTAGCGCCGTGGGTTGCAGACTGTTTGTTCAGTTAGTAGGCTAGTTAAGTTTTATGTTGATTAAGATTACTGCATAACTTGTACAATGTACATGTAAAGTGCTTTTTCAGACGTTAAATTAAAGGGAAAAAAGAAAAAGAAAATGAATTTCTATTAGACCTACTTGACGACGGGAATCTCTTCGAAAAATAGCTAGTCTCTCGGTAGTCAATTAATTCCGCTAAGCTTGTGTATTCCTTATTCATTCGTTCATTCATTTCATACATGTACATTTATATAGCGCCTCTTCAGAGTAGCTACTCAGGAGCACTCCCGCCCCAACCACGGCTAAAGAGAACAGTCTTAATAGCAGAGTAGAACGTAGTCTCAAGGGCTCTAGGCCAGGGGTCTCAAACACGCGGCCCGCGGGCCGGCCCGCGAACCCGATCAATGCGGCCCGCGAACAGCCTCCTGGTTTTTGATTTTTTTTAAATTAGAAATCGGTTTAAAAGAAATTTGCAGTTATTTTACGATTTGAACTAAGGTTCAAACTGCTTTCTACTCCTTTTGCTGTTGACATTGAGTCCACAACAGCAGATATAGATAATTAATAGCTTAGATGTAGATGGATTTAGTGGACCTTCAATGCGATGCAACGCCGAAGCAGAAGTACAGGCCTATGTGCTACAGCGAAGTTTTATGCTGGTGTTGCAAAGTAGAGTATCTCCGTAATAATTGTATTTCCCCAGATGATGAGAAGTTGAAAATGTCACTTCCGCGTGTGCTTATTTTTGCAAATTAGGCCTAACTTCCATTTGCTTGATTTTGAACAATGACATGCACTAACAGGTAGGCCCTATGTTTATTCCTATAATTTTGGTGACTTAGGTTTAAAGGACTTAGAACATTTAGAACACATTTAGAACACTTACGAACACTCAGAGTCTCTTGGCCTAACTAAATTCGAGTTGAATTACTCTGAACATTGCTTAGGATACTTAAAAAATTAGAGTTTTATTAAATTTTGATTACAGCATAATTTCTTCAATTATAGCGCAACGCATTTTTCGATAATTGGGATAGAATGGTTTTTCAATTTTGTTTGTAGTACCATTATAGTTACACTTAAAATATAATATTATTTGAATTTTACAGGATTATATCATCATTACAGTATTGTATGCTGCAATTACACATAACTAATTATATAGTTTCACGTGCACGAAAATATTCTTATGTTGCGGCCCGCGAGTTATTACAAATTTCCAAATGCGGCCCGCATGCTGACTTGAGTTTGAGACCACTGCTCTAGGCATTAGACGTAGTTCCACATGTTGCACAGCCAACGACAGAAAAGGCCCGGCACTGCGTAATAGAAGTGCATGACCGGGAACAAGAAGCTCAGTCTGTTTAGAAGAGCGGCGCTCTACGCTAAGGGTGGAGCAACATTGCAGCCTTATTATAGAACACGGCGTAAGACGACAGCTGACACAACATTCTTGTTGACAAATTGCGTGTTGATGGAATCTTGGTTGGCGGTAGGCTATTTGCACGCGGGTCCTACATTAATTTTTATTTAAATCGTTTATTATATTAGCTGTTTATTTAGTTTTTAAGCGCAATAGAGGTAAAGACAGGAAAGGAATCGCAGTGTATGCATTAGATTTCAAAAAGACGTCATGCCTTCAGATTGTCATGTAACATAAAGACTACGATAAATTTCGGCATCCCTCAGAAGCCCGAAAGCGCCCTGCTAGAACATATGACTTTACATCACATAAGTTCAGTTTAGGTATACTTTGTCTGGTTCTGCCATTACACGGAGAAAATAGCATATGGTGCTACAGTGCAGGTCGCTGGTCGTAATAATACCGAGTCAGAAGAATAGACTATATATATATTATGGTTCCTTCTGCAGCTCAATTTGTTCTCTTAGAAGAAAAGCTGCAGAAGATGAGACAATTGAGTCGGTAAGTGGACAGATCTATATGGGAAGGTAGAAAGAGGCAATCTGGTAGAGATCTTTTATATAATGTAATTGTAATGACAAAATATTAGGCCAAATTATATTGTTTAACTCCAACTTAAATTCAAACAATAACAGAGTCACAGTTCAACATTTTATTAAATCAATGAGACGTCTCAGAAATAAATTAAACCTGTGGGCAATTGTTCATCTGATGTTTTGTAAATTTAATTTCTAGAATTACACTGAGGTTACAGTTCCAATCATCGTCAAATGAAAAAAACTTAATATCCATATCCGTGGTTGCGTCCATGGCTATCGTATCCATAGCCACCATATCCATGGTTACCGTAATTTCCACCAGTTCCGGGTACGCCCTCCCACCGAGCGGTTCCGGTTCCAGAACCCACGTGTTCAGCCACGTGATTAACGTACAGCTGACGTGCCGCATTTTGATAGTTGGAGGCAACGCCATCTGGCCTGTTGACAGAAACAATTGGATCGTCAGGTTTTCTAAGCTTTGCAAAAAGATTTGATTAAATCTAAATCTTCCTTTGGAATCAGTTCACAAGCTTAAATATTATAGACTAATCAGCCTGGCTATAGATTATCGGGATCTGCCTGGCGACATGATCCTCTGGATATTTTTCCTCTACACCTTCTTGTAGGCAACAAAGCACAAAGTAATTTCAGTACTTGATGTGGACTTTGATCAAGACTTATAACGTAAGCACTTTATGGTAATAAAATCACTATACTAATAAAATCACTGCACGATGCATTACATTCAAACATTCGTTAAGAGCATCTGTAGTTGAGTGAAACGTTTCGAATCAACTCAATACGCAAAGCCACGAGAGGAGAAATAGGCTTCTGGAAAAGCAAAGGAGTTATTGCCAGATATATTTGAGAGCGAATAGATAGGAACAATGCATTCCATATTGAATGACCATGCAGTTGAAGAAAAGCAACGGTACTGACTCAGCTTTTCTAGTATAAGGATTAAGGAACCAGAAGATCAAGTCTGTTTGATGAGTGAAGTGGACTATGTGCTAGGAGACTAATAGAGGCTGTGGTGTGACATTCGCTATACAGATAATTCAGGTTAAGATCCCGTTGTGCTTTGGAGACCAAGACGAGATTTTGAATTTAATGGAAGTGAAAGCCAATGCAGTGGTTCAAACCTGAAGTTTAAAATGTGATAGCATCATCGCAGTCGTGCTAACAGTCTGGCGGCCGCGTTTGTGACCTACTGCAGATGTGATATATATATATATATATATATATATATATATATATATATAACAGATTAAGTTTTCTTTATAGTAGACACTAATAAATATCATAATAATATCTAGTAACATAAAAATGTTCCAAAAATTCAATGGTGAATTGTCAGGTGTCAAATTGAAAAGCTCAATTTCATGAGATGTGATAATAGTTCTATTTATCAGAGTTTTACAGGATCTGATTTTCTTTTTCAAATACGTTTACTCTACCGAAACAATAAATTATAAAGCCGTGAAAAATGTGTCCCTTAAAATCGTATTGTAAGTGTGAATTATAGGTGCGGAAGATGTAAAGCTTACACGTGTCTGAGTCCTGGTTCGTAGTGACCATACGATTCGGCTTTTTCATATCCAGCAAAGACAGCAGCCACCGTTGCAACGAGTAAGACCAACAGGACCTTCATGATGATTTGTTCTGTCGACGGCAGATGATGATCATATACGAAAGCAGACTGAGTTGTGACAACTGACCACAAGAGAGCAGGCCTTTTATAGCCTACTGAGAAACGTTAACTGTAGGCTATACGACGCTTAATGTCACATGCACGCGCTTCATATGACAAATATAGGTTACAGAAGCATGCGCAATGGGAGGTCTAAAATACTAAATTGCCTGCAATTAATTTTACCTGAATTCACATGAATTATTTTTGCAACGTGTCATTCTCAATGCAAATAAAAAGTTTCGCGTGCCAAGATTTCAATATGCTTCAATCTATCGACGCCTTAATTAGCAATATAAAACAAAAAACGTAAGCTGGGTGCATTGCCTTTATTCACTAACCTGGGGCAATGGTCTAATGTGAGACGTATGCTATTGGCTGCTTGCTGCGAAACATTGTATTGGTACATTGGTATTTAGTGAACTATTCGTGATGGGGGTGTGCCAACTGCGGCCGTCAGTTGTTGCACTCTGCGTGCAACCGGATGTTCGCTGCGTGTGCGTTTCTGCTTCCTATTGTCTATCAATCTGTATCAGGATGTGTCACGTGATGCGTGTGGGAGCGCCAATTGTAGAGCAGATGCAGATGTTGCTGTTTCAGTCCAGTAGGTCTATATAAGGTCCGTATCGTTGTGGTCAGTTATCACAGTTCAGTCTGTTTTCGCTTGAAGATACGTCGACAGAACAAGTCATCATGAAGGTCCTGTTGGTTTTACTCGTTGCAACGGTGGCTGCTGTCTTCGCTGGATACGAAAAAGCCACATCGTACGGTCACTACGAACCAGGACTCCGACACGTGTAAGCTCGGCTTCCATCGACAGCAGCCATAATTCATGCTACTGAGGTTTTTCAAAATTTGCATAGCCATTATCTTGCTTTGGCTACCATTGATCCGAACGTAGACTGTATATTTCAACCAAATTCAACAATAGAAACATTTGCTTAGACGATGAAGCATAGTTCTACGAGTTACTCTAGGGCACTCTCAGTTAGTCATCAGAATGAAATATCAGACACTTAGTTTTCGTAGTTTTGTAAAATTAGGACGTTTCCAGTTCAGTCTGATCTTCGCACGCACTATTCAGTTATTGCACTCATTACTACTGGCTACTATAATACATGCTCGATCATTGCTCATAGGCTATGCGGTTTATAGAATGTGACTCCGTTCTTTCGGCTCAGAGCATATGCCGTACGCATTCAATGGTAACTCTCCTGGAGAGCAATATTTGCTGACAAATTAACTTCCAGCTTTAAACTACTTTTAATTTTTAATGAATTTTTTTTATTCTTTCCGTTTCCATAACAGACCAGATGGCGTCGCCTCCAACTATCAAAATGCTGCACGTCAACTGTACGTTAATCACGTGGCTGAACGAGTTGGCTCCGGAACTGGAACCGCTCGGTGGGAGGGCGTTCCTGGAACTGGCGGGAATTACGGTTACCATGGATACGGTGGTCACGGACTCAATCACGGATATGGATATGCTGGATACTAATCTTCTGATATGACGACGGATGGACATAAAACATAAGCATAAACTATATCGTCTCACAATACAACTTGACTGTTTGAGTTCTTTCAAAACACATTAATTTTGTTTAAAAATTAGCGTTCGTGTTCTACTTTTTCAAATTATGAACCAAAGACAATGCATCGCTGCATAGCCTATGGGCTATTTCGGGTCAAATCGGTCTATCCAGTTGGGACATAGATGATAGATGGTCGTTTCCGATTCTCTTCTGATGAATAAAGCTAAGGAGCGAGTCAGACTACTTTGATGTTAAGTTGTGGACGTCATTAAACTCCGCTGCCTTGATTTTAGATGTAGATCTAAGAGACTTGAAAATCTTTTGTTGCCATTGGCCAAATGTCTTTTGCGAGTCTCAGTGTTACTTAAACCTTTTGTAAAATCAGTAAGTGTAAGAAAACATTATTTTCACTAAGTTCACCGACATTGCGTGCTTGCTTACTGACCGACCACAGCCGACAAACCACGTAGGCTAGCCTACTGAACAGCGGATTTTTGCAAATGACTAATCTTGTAAGACTGCCGAACGGCACTTTGCCCCTGCTGTAACACTTTGCACCGACTCTCGAAGAACCTTAAACACGGCCCTGCCTTGCACCAATGTCTGTCTGAGACAGTGCTATAAACGATGCGATGTCCTGACAAGACACAGTGTTATAATTGATTGGATCTCCGGTCCTAGTGATGCTCGACATGTTCATGCCGTGGTGCCAGATTCGTCTTTTAGAACATAACGCAAATCGCAACCGTATCCGGCCTTGTCGTTGTGATGGTTATGCCACATGTCGAGGGAGGAACTCAGGCACTTGAAGAAGTCTCAGTATAAGAAACTTTCACGAATCACTCCTCTTATGAATTATTCAATGCTTCGTTAATTTGACTGTTAGCTCATTTGCATCAACGTGGAAAGGCACCAAGATGGAGTCTGGAAATAGAAATAACAATTGAGTTGGCTAAGGTCAGTTTATAAAAAAACTTGCGTTTTACTGGTCTGGGCTGTGTTGGGTATATTTTCATTCATTGCATCAAATTTTATTACACTGGTCAATGAAGTTCTACGCTAGCAGACAACTGTTAAACTGAGGAAAGATATGCTCCTAGACTGGTGTAGAGTTGAAATGGCATAGAAAGAAAATGTCCAATGTAATTTGGGAGTGTTGTTTTCAGGCAGATTATTTTGTCATTTACCATAGCTAAACAATATGATTAAAAAACACAATAGTTAGACGACTAGTTAAAAACTTTATATAACCTTCAGTCAATTTTCTACTGAGGTTCTACCTTGATATTTCTTTTTATTCCTAAATGATGACAAAACAGAGTTGCTGATTTCACTCCAGAAATTATGTAATTTCTGAAAAACATTTCTACATACATGAACATCAATTTTTCTTTTTGACTGTCAAATCAATAAGTAGGCTAGGCCTGTCTACTATAGACGCAGCACAAAATATCACATTTCGAAAATAGACAGGTTTTTAATGGCTAATGTCGTTTGATCAGATAAACCAAGATTTCTCATAAGCTGCTAGCCTGCTATAGGCTATAGCAGCCATTTGGAGGGGCGGAAGAGTAATGGATAACACGCTGGCGTGGAGAGTGAGAGGTAGGCCTACCGGTAACGGGTTCGAAGCCTCGAACCCCCGTTGGGTTGACAGGCTTTGCAAGCTGCTATTAGCGCCGTGCGTTGCAGACTGTCTGTTCAGTTAGTAGGCCTAGTTAAGTTTGATGTTGATTAAAATTACTGCATAACTTGTACATGTAAAGTGCGTTTGCAGACGTTAAGCTAAAGGAAAAAAGAAAATGAATTTCTATTAGACCTACTTGACGACGGGAATCTCTTCAAAAAATAGCTAGTCTCTCGGCAGTCAATTAATTCCGCTAAGCTTGTGCATTCCTTATTCATTTCATACATGCACATTTACATAGCGCCTCTTCAGAGTAGCTACTCAGGAGCACTCCCGTTCCAACCACGGCTAAAGAGAACAGTCTTAAGAGCAGAGTAGAACGTAATCTCAAAAGGCTCTAGGCATTAGACGTAGTTCCACAGGGAGCCCGTTCCAGGTTGCAGGGCCAACGACAGAAAAGGCACGGAGTTGCGTAATAGAAGTGCGTGACCGGGAACAAGAAGGTCAGCCTGTTTAGAAGAGCGGAGAGAGTCACGGCGCTCTACGCTTATGGTGGAGCAACATTGTAGCCTTATTGTAGAACACGGCGTAAGACGACTGCTGACACAACATTCTTGTTGACAAATTGCGTGTTGATGGAATCTTGGTTGTCGGTAGGCTCTTTTCACGCGGGCCCTGCATTAATTTTATTTAATTCGTTTATTATATTAGCTGTTTATTTAGATTTAAGCGCAAAAGGGTCAAAGATAGGAAAGGAATCGCAACGTAAATTAGATTTCAAAAATACATTATTCTTTCAGATTGTCATGTAACATAGAGACTGCGAGATATTTCGACGCCCCGCAAAGCCCGAAAGCGCCCTGCTGGAAGATATGGCTGTATACATCACACGAAGTCGATAACATTCAAGTTCAGTTTTACTATACTTCGTCTGGTTCTGCCATTACACGGAGAAAAAGGCATAAGCCCTATGGTGATACAGTGAAGGTCGCTGGGCATGATAATCCTGAGGGAGCCAGAAGAATAGCCTATATATTAGCCTATGATTCTTTCTATAGCTCAATTTGTTCTCTTAGGTGAAAAGCTGCAGAAGGTGTATGAGACAAGTCGGGAAGTGGACAGATCGATAGGGGAAGGTAGAAAGAGGCAATCTGGTAGAGATCTTTTATGTAATGTAATGTAATGACAAAATATTAGGCCAAATTGTATTGTTTAACTACAACTTAAATTCAAACAAAAACAGAGTCATCTTTCAACATTTTATTAAATCAATGACCCGTCTCAGAAATAAATTAAAACTGTGGGTAAATTGTTCATCTGATGTTTTGCAAATTTAATTTATATAATTACACTGAAGTAAGAGTTCCAATCATCGTCAAATGATAAAACCTAGTATCCATATCCGTGGTTGCGTCCATGACCATCGTATCCATAGCCACCATGTCCATGGTTACCGTAATTTCCACCAGTTCCGGGTACGCCTTCCCACCGAGCTGTTCCGGTTCCAGAACCCACATGTTCAGCCACGTGATTGACATACAGCTGACGTGCTGCATTTTGATAGTTGGAGGCAACGCCATCTGGCCTGTTGGCACAAACAACCGGATCGTCAGGTTTTCTAAGCTTTGCAAAAAAGATTTTGATTAAATCTAAATCTTCCTTTGGAATCAGTTCATAAAATATTATAGACTAATTATAGCCTGGCTATAGATCATCAGGATTTGCCTGCCGACATGATCCTCTGGATATTTTTCCCTACACCTTCTCATAGGCAACAAAGCACAAAGTAATTTCAGTAGCCTAATTGAAGTGAACCTTCATCAAGACTTATAACGTGAGCACTTTATTCTATTAAAATCACTGCACGATGCATTGCATTCAAACATTCATTAATCGCATCTGTAATTGAGTGAAACGTTTCGAATCAATCCCAATGCGCAAAGCCACGGGAGGAGAAATAGGCTTCTGGTAAAGCAAAGGAGCAATGACCTGTAGAGTGTAGAAGTTGCGGAAGCGAAAGCAGATAGAGCTTGAGAGCGAATAGATAGGGACAAAACATTCCAAATTGAATGACCATGCAGTTGAGGAAAAGCAACGGGACTGACTCGATCAGTTTTTCTAGTATAAGGAACCAGAAGATCAAGTCTGTTTGAGGAGTGAAGTGGATTATATGCTAGAATTCTAATAGAGGCTGCGGTGTGATAGTCGCTATATAGATAATTCATGTCAAGATCCCGTTGTGCTTTGGAGTCCAAGACGAGGATTTTGAATTTAATGGGAGTGAAAGCCAATGCAGTGGTTCAAACCTGAAGCCTAAAAATGTAATGGCATCATCGCAGTCGTGATAGTCTGTCGGCAGCGTTTGCGACCGACTGCAGATGTAGGCTAATATATATATATAATATATATAACAGGTTAAGTTTTCTTTATAGGCCTACATGAAAAATGTTGGCATATATTCAATAAATTCAGCGGTGAATTGTTAGGTGTCAAATTGAAAAGTTCAATTTCATAAGATGTGATTATAGTTTTATTTATAAAGGTTTTACACGGTCTGATTATCTTTTTCAAATTCGTTTACTCTACCAAAACAGCAAATTATAAAGCCGTTAAAATATGTCCTTTAAAATCATATTGCATATTATAGGTGCGGAAGATGTAAAGCTTACACGTGTCTGAGTCCTGGCTCGTAGTGACCGTACGATGTGGCTTTCTCATATCCAGCAAAGACAACAGCCACCGTGGCAACGAGTAAAACCAGGAGGACCTTCATGATGACTTGTTCTGTCGACGACAGATGACCTGTAGAGTGTAGAAGTTGCGGAAGCGAAAGCAGACTGAACTGTGACAACTCGGAATGACAGACCGGACCTTTTATACTCAACCATTAAGGCATAATATTTTGTCTACTGGTCGTCACTTCTCTTTCACATGCAAGTGCTTCGTGTGACAGATTGGCAGTGGTGGGGAGAGAGAGAGAGAGAGAGAGCGAGAGAGAGAGAGAGAGAGAGAGAGAGAGAGAGAGAGAGAGAGAGAGAGAGAGAGAGAGAGAGAGACAGACAGACAGACAGACAGACAGACAGACAGACAGACAGAGAGAGAGAGAGACAGAGACAGAGACAGAGACAGAGACAGACAGACAGACAGACAGACAGACAGAGACAAAGACAAAGACACAGAGACAGAGACAGAGACAGAGAGACAGGCAGACAGACAGACAGACAGACAGTCAGATACAAAGGCGTAAACAGAGATAGGGACAGAATCGACAGATGCAGAAATATACAGACAGAGAGACGTCGAATACCTGTATAATCGCCTTTTGACCAGACTTCGTATGAATTATTGTTGGCAACACGCCATCCTTTACCGTCTACACAATTGAAATACCTGCGTTGCAAGTAATAATTGTGATGCGTGTGGGAGTGCCATGCGTTGGACAGATGTTGCAGTCCTGCAGGCCTATATAAGGTCCACTCCATTGTGGTCAGTTATCACAGTTCAGTCTGCTTTCGCTTCGAAGATACGTTTTCATCTGCCATCGACAGAGCAAGTCATCATGAAGGTCCTATTGGTTTTACTCGTTGCAACGGTGGCTGCTGTCTTCGCTGGATACGACAAAGCCACATCGTACGGTCACTATGAACCAGGACTCAGACATGTGTAAGCTCAACTTGCTTTATCATATTTAAATATAATAGGCCTACCAAATAAACCAAAGTGCAGAATAAATTGTTCGTCATTAAAATAACTTCTTTTTTAAATTTAAAATTTATATTGGATTTGGACTTAGGATTTTATGCTATTCTAAAACACTTTGACATTGATTGGATATAGAAATTATGTACGTTTGTTTATTATACTTTGTATGTACACCAAAATGCGGATAGCAATTGGTATATTAAAGAATATTCTTATCTTATCTTATCTTAACTTACTTTAAAGTTTTTGTTGTTTCTCTTGACTCCGAAACCAAATTAGCTAACTATTCAATGAAACTTATACAGTACACCCCTGATTCAGAAGTATGATTCTGGCTAACCAACAATTTACAGGGTAAATATCCATGATCATACTAATCATAGGCCTCGTGTTAAAAACGTATTGGCATGATGCTGATGATTTTCGGTGCCGCAACACAGTGTCTGTAAACGTAATCGCAAATTCGAGATTTCTACAGCGCCCATAAAAGCGAAGTCGCGGCAACCAGTTTGTCTTCTGAGTTAGTGTGCAACAATTATAGACTGCGTTAAAGACTGAATGTCAACGGCTGCGTAGCCTAACTATAATGACAGATTTTCAATATAAAATTATTATCTTGCCAAAGAAACTGAAAGATAAAGAATTGTGAACAGCATTGAAGCTTATTTAACCTGCAGTCTAACGTGAACTCCGTAGTGTAGATCATAAAACTGTGCTTTACAGCTGTTCGCTTTGCTCCATCTGTGTGATAATAATAATAATTATTATTATGGGAATTCCAGACTGGAAGTAGACGAATAGGGCAATTCCGGACTTGTTTTATAGCAGCAGTTAAGAGCGAAGTTCCTGAGTGATCTTACATAGACTATAGCATATACCTCACTGTGCCCCCGGGAAAAAATGATAATAACAATAGGCTAACTGTAGGCCTAATAATATAGGCAATCTTAATAATAATATTAATTAATGATTATAATATTAGTTATGAACTTACATGGAATAGTAGATGTTGCTACTATGTATTGACTTAATATTTTTGAAATATTAGGCTAAATAATAAGTTTCGGTTTTATGATTTTCCCCAAAACAGACCAGATGGCGTTGCCTCCAACTATCAAAATGCCGCTCGTCAGCTGTACGTTAATCACGTGGCTGAAAAAGTCGGATCTGGAACCGGAACCGCTCGGTGGGAGGGCGTACCTGGAACTGGAGGAAACTACGGATACCATGGTTACGGTGGTCACGGACGTAATCACGGATACGGATATGCTGGATACTAAGCTTCTCTGATATGACGACGGATGAATGTGAAACATAAAAGCAATGAACTGCATCGTCTCACAAATTCACAATACAACTTGACTGTTTAGTTCTTTGAAAACACTTTTGTTTTAAAAATCAGTGTTTTAGGTTTCGATTTTTCAAATTGCTAACTAAAGAAGACCTCGTCAAAGCTTTGAACCAAATCCAATTGTCAATATGTCGTCCTACATTAGAACATTTAACACAGCGCCCTCTTTCTAGACCTAGGCTAACTGCAAATCGAGTTGACTCTGTGGTTGAAAAATCTCCAGCGTTTCTCCGTGCTTTCCTGTCTAATCAATTGTTACAATTATTAGTTAAGAACGTATTATTTAGATGGGTTAGAAATTTATTCAAAATGTATTTCCATGAAAAACGTCGCCCTACTCCGTCATCCAGGTTTTGGACATAGGCTACAATGCTTTGCTCTAAGTCTAAGGCACTAGCGCGCAGTAGTATGGAGCAGATACTTTCTAAAGCACATACTAGCGCCTCCTAGCGAACTTAGCTATCATAAGCATATTGAGCCAATTTGAGCGTAAGCCTATACCAGGCCAGACTAGAGATCATACAGCGTGACAGAGGCTCTCTCACCCGCTGTCATAGCCTCATAGGCTGAGCCTGAGAAAGTGGGTCGCTAACACATCCAACAATCCACGACTGATTTCCGGTATTGACTAAGAAACTCTGCCGCTTCTTATAAATTGTGTGACTGACTTCAAGCGTCAGACGTCAGTTTGCAGCATATTTGGCAGAAGAAATATTTCCAAAGAAACTTTAGATGTCTTTAAATGCGACATCTCCTCCCGTGCGATTTATCGTCAATGTGGCAATGACCATGCGTCATTAAAAAACATTTCCCAGGCTATTTTAGTTGACACATCCTCTAGGCCTATTTTGTAACTTTTCAGCAACTCGAAACAACGCGTGGCCATCAAGTTTCTTGGGCGTGCGCCATCGTATTCTATAGATTATGTGAACGATGTTGGTTCCGGTGTCACGAAATAGAGTATTCCTCCGTATTAATCGTATCCCTTCAAATGAAGAAAAGTCGAAAAAGCCACTTCCGCGTGTATTTATTTGTTAAAATTAATTTTCATCTGCTCTGTTTTGAACAATGACACTAAAAGGTATGTTTATTCCTATACTAGATGATTTTTTGCTTCGATTTTAGAGCACTTAGAACATTTAAAACACTTAAGAACACTCATAGTAACTAAATAAATTCTAGTTGCCTTTCTTTGAACATTGCTTAGGATAGGCCTACTTAAAACAATTAGAGTCATGCACTTTAAATTCTGATTAGAACAGAAAATTTTCAATTAGGCTATACGCATTTTTCAAAAAGGGGATAGGATGGTTTATGATTTATCCCCCCGGATAGTCTAGACCGGTTAATTCCACCCGGGGATAAATTAATTCATCCCACGGATAGCCTTCAGGGGATAGCATATCACGTGACATCGGCGAGCATTGTGGCTCTGTGTGAAGACTGTATACTGTGTATATGTTACTGTGAACACAACAGCTGTCATATCAGTTGATTCCTTCAGATCTGGACTCAAGACTCATTTATTTTTGTAAGTCCTATCCTGCTGCTGCTATAGTATGTGAGGCGTTCCTGCAGCGGCATATGGCTGTGTTATGACGTCATAGAAATCGTCTTTGTTATTATATCCACTTGCTTCGACGGTTCCAGAATGTTATAAATGTATACATCATACTTATCGTAACGACTGAATGTTTCCATCACAATTATAGCTCCGCCACTGGTTGCACTCTGCCAGTACCAGTCTCAAGCCTGGATAGCGGAGGAGGGCGACACTAATCATCTTTGATATGGTAGCGTCGTTAAACAGTAAGAAGTTATCGTAAAGACTTAAATGCTTCCGTTGCCGTAGATTATATCATTGTATCCTGCACGCTTTATCACGTTGCGATTGGCAGTCTAGCTCTCTGTTGGCTGGAATAACTCCATGATGCCTGTAGCACAGGATTCGACGTTCAGTTCCTGTTGTAGAAACTCAAGCACATAATCCTGCCTGATGTTGATATGGTTCTCAGCAGAATCCTTTTGAAGGAGTATGATTGCTTGAAAACAGGAACGTATAGCCAGCAGATATTATTGCAAAACAGGGGCGCAGTCAGGGGAAAATTCCGAGTGGTAGGCCTATCCAATTGGGGTTTCCGATGATGTCCATTACAAAATACTAAAAAATAAGTTTTTTGAAATCGACAATTATTTATTTGGTGGGTTGAGGCCGTAAGAAACCCCGCTAACTGCAATCATACTGAAGAAGATAAGATAAGAATATTCTTTAATAGACCAATAGGCCTATAATTGCTATCCGCATTTTGGTGTAGGCCTATACACACGGCAATGACATGATTATATTATTTATAGAATAGATCAAGACAGACAAAATTTATGCTAAACACATTTATGCTAAATTTCAAAACTTACAATCATACCATCCTATTGATGAATGTTTTTCTCATCATTCCATCTGCCGGAAGGGTTGTACGGTTATGAGCCCTTGCATGGGCGCAGGTGAAAGCAGTTGGCTTTGACCGAATCTGGTGGGAGCAGGTCAAGCAATGCAGGACCCTCATTCAAGGACGAAATATTGCACAAACGGCAGCATTGAGAGTAAGCTAAGGGTCCGTGGTGTAGCCAGATAAAACCCCAAAGCATGTGACACATTGGTAGCCTACATTGTAGGCCTAGTTATTGTCTATACTATCTGTTAATCGCAGTGTCAGCGCTCTGGCAAGTTTTGGAAAATATTCAGGCGATGATAATTATAGAGCAAGCAAACAAATAAGTGTTTTATCAACCAAATAGCCTAGATCTATTTCCGAAAACCACCTGCATGAAGAAAATGGTGCGAGGCAGGTGTCCCTGTATGGTGAGTCATCACCGACCAAAAAAATCGCCATTAGTTGCACACATTAAACATGCTTATTCAATGCCCTATCGACCAATATGTAGGCTGAAACACGTGCTTTTAATGAATGTAGATTATAGAGCATACAAATCCTGTTGACATAGGCTATAGTTATTTATAGGGTTTTTAAACAGTTTACTGCTTATGTGTAATGCCGTTATAACAACGACCTGCAATGCTATATAATTCTCCTGCTTATTACTTTTCATGTGCGTTTTTTCTTCATTTTGCTGTTGTCAAGGTACAATCAAACCGTTTGACAATAAGCGAAATCTATATAATTATGTCGTGTGCGCAATACTGCGCATGCGCAGTAGGTCGGGTCGATTCTGTCCATAGGCATCTTACTGAGTCCATCGCAAAGCACGCTTGGTTTAAGTTTACGGAGTCTTAGGAGTCACAATTAATAAGCAGACATGCTACATCAACAACCCAACGTTTTAAACCACCCAGAAGATTAATACTCTCCATACTCGAACCAACAAGACCATTTCCGGACAGAAGTGACCTATATTGAGATGTCGAAACGGCTGCGACACCGACCATTTCTTCAATTTATCGCCTTCATCGCTAGGGGCGCGCCTCTGAGTCTCGTCAGTAAGCGCTAACTGAAAGCGACACCTGGTGGCTGGTGAGACTATGGATGTCTGACCCACCCACCCCATCCCACCCCGGAGTGTGTGCTCCACAGATGTATCTCCTTATACTACAGGCGAACCTTGAGTACACTCGCGCCTTCAAACCTACTCAGAGCAAAAGTTGCAATACCATACCACGTCTCGCAGCCTACTCCTTACGGCCTTGAAGGCTTTGTTATTTCGATAGGCCTACGATACTCGGAGCGAAACTATGCACATCCGGCAGCCCACTCGTAGCGAAATAATACATATCCTATTCTTAATATAGCATTTGGTCAGATGTTCTAAACCATGGACTTGCGTCCACACTCAGTCAATCGGCGATATAATTTTCCAGTATTATCCTCACCACTTCAGCGGCACCTCCGAGTATGTTTATGATACACAGACTGTCATTTCAGGAATTATGTATAATTATATTATAAGATTATGTTACACTGACGTTTTTAGCCAGCTTCGACCGGTTTTTTCTCAAGCCTCGGTTTCTCACAAATTACATATAGTACAAGAGTATGCTGCTCTAATAGTGTAGGCTATGCATAACCCTTCCTACAATCAGCCCTCCTTCCTAATCTCCCCCTCACCTTCCGGAGAAGCAAGTGACCCTCTTGCCCACGTATATGCGCACCCACGGTTAAACGCCATATAAAAGGCTACATTGTGTCCTTCACTCGGCTCGAGGGCAACAATTAGACATGTAGGTTGTTGATTTAGGATGCGTCGTCGCATGTACTGCTTATTGGATATAGGCCAACGATCGGGCTGAGAGTAGGGCATAATATCCCTGTAGGCCTTCGGCCGCCTCAGCACGACGATTGGCCTATTTTAGATAGCCTACAACGTGAAGATTCTGCAGAGACACTAGACACTATACACTAGACACTAGACTTGCATCCACAGAAAGACAACAAAGAAAAGCTGCCGCTCGAAAGTTTTTGTAGGCAACTATACGATGACCATCAACTTGGTATACAAATACAATGTTATTAAAGGACACTTTAAAATCACAGGCAAGCGTAATAACCTTGATTCGCAGAGCTCTTCGTCGCATCCTTACTTTTGCGGCCTTGATTCATCAGCGCAATGCAACGCACCAGTGAAGAATTAGTCATTGTTTGGATGACTAAGATTGATCAAGTACTTGTTGCATGTCTAACGACACTGCCATATCAAAGAAGAATAGCGTCGCCCTCCTCCTTTATCCAAGCTTGGGACTGGCACTGTCAGAGTGCGAACAGTAGTGGAGTTTTCTGTCTTTGCATTCACGCAACCCTATTTTGAATATTGTGGCCCACGTAGCCTAGTACTGGGGTGTAGGGTTGTTGGGCCCATGATATAATTACATGGCCAATTTCTAGTCGGCGTTGTTTTACTCTTCGCAGCACCCGAAAACTCAATTCTCATCACCATTAATTTTTTATAAGCTTCGAAGGTCGGTTCAAAACTGAAAACGGATTATTATTACCTACATTAAATCATAAGCAGACAGCGGAAGGCCGACGAGGACGCAAGGCAACAGCAGCGCCGTAGGCCTAAAGAAAGAGACAGAGGCTCACAGAGGCCGAGTGGCCGACGACGACTCAAATACACTCGCAGACACAATCAATGACAGTGAAAACGCGGCTGACTGAGATAGAGCCGACAAACAGCGGTGATACATTACTATTGGACAAAGAAGGAACCGGTTCAGACCGGTTGGCTGACGGCGGGAACAACGTATTATGTCTCGTTTTTTCTCAGTCATCCTCTTTGAGGTCATTCGTGACGGCTAGATTTTTTGCAGCAGTGACAGGAAAAGGTAAACTACATAGGGTATAGACATTCAGGGTTAGAGAAAAGTGGAAGCCATATTATAATATGGAATTTATAGCTTCTGACGCCCCGCTCTGCTGAAACCTTTCATTGTTGACCCGAATACAGGCCCATAAACCGCTCTACGTTGGTTGAAATTTGAAACCATGGTCCAAATTCCAAATATTAGCCATTCGGCTTAAGTAAGCCCTTTAGGCCATGCGGCCTAATTCTGGTGGTCTGTTAGTAGTGACGTCAAAGTAGCACAACTGAAACCCAATATTGCACCATAAATCAGTTAATTGAGTTAACCTATTTTTGAAGCGTATGAAATGAATGCCGCGTGTCTGTCTGAAGGAGTCTGGAGATGAGTGGTTTGGGAAAAGAAACCTGCAGGGAAAGTTGCTCTGCAGAGATGTAAGCAGACTTGGTATATTTGCAGTTTAACGTCATTGTATGATAACAAAGACCATTAGCGACACCCTCCTCCTCTATCTAGGCTTGGGACTGGCACTGGCAGAGTGCAATCAGTGGTGGGGTTTATGCAGAAATGCAATCCTTCTTATAATATAATATTATATTGAAGTGGTTCGATCCACTTTTGTTCTTATGATGATCGAAAAACCAGTAACCTGCAATTATATTAATAATTATGCAACTAGACCTGGGAGTCGACCCCAATAAGTCGACCCCAGTCGACTTGGTCATCCCAAGTCGGGTCGGGTCGTTTCTGCTCACCGCAACTGACTCCAAGTCGAATTTTGTAGATAGAAGTCACTTGAAGTTGTTTTTACCTCAAGTCGACTTAAACCGACTTGAGACACAAACATAGTTAAATTTGTCACTTCAAAGTGGTGGTTCTCACACAGATCACGAGTCTCCTGAACCACCGTAAACCCTGTTATATATATTATATTAAACCAATGATTGTTGCAACATTTAAGCAGCTTTTGTTGCCTATAGTGTGGTTACAAGAATGAATGAGGCCTTTGCTAAACAGAGACTTAGGCTAGGCTACTGATTATTTTGCCGGCAGGCTATCGTGCAGACTGCCGTCTGCCGATCTATTCATATAATTTGTAATGTTATGCTTAAACGTCACGCTTAGGCATGCGCTTAATTGAAATGGTGAAACAAAATGTTACTAAAATATTTGCACGTGTGCTTATCAAGCAATCAGTGAACTTCTAAGTGGTCAGTGAATTCGGTGCAAAGAAAGCTGGATCTTCAAGGTCTATAATAAATCGATAGTTTGGCGCTACTTTGGAGCGCTGCATCTGGAGTTGTCTGCAGACGGAAAAACTACTGTAGGGCCAATTGGACAATGAAGACTTTACTGTCAGTGAGTAGGCCTAGTATCTGTATTAGCCTACTGTAGTATAATGCGCGTGCAATGCAATATGCTAAGTTGCGAAATGATGTTAGTGGCCAAATAATTATGAAAACAGAATTACAAATTAGGCTTATCATAACACGCCATTCAGTGCAACCATGCAGTCCGCGGTCCGTTATTTTATCTTAAACCTTGCGCTTTTTACACATTTATTTAATATTAATATTAAAAAATAATAATAATGAATGCAATCTGAATAATCACAGACAATGTACAAGCTAAAATTCATAGGCCTAATAATTTGTCGTCACATTGTCTATATTACTAGATGGCCCAAAGCATCACAAAACTATTCAAACTGAAACAAAAACAGCTTGAAATGGGCTTAATAACACTTCAGCAAATTCATGCATCAATTAAGTGTTGATGCCTCATTACTCATTGGTATAGGGCAGCTTTAGGGCTATAGGCCTATATATGAAATTAATGATTGCAAGAAAATTGGCTAGACTTCTTGCATTAGTAGCCGTAGGCTACGTAGACCTAGGCTAATGGCTATTACCATGTCAGAAGTCGACTTCAAGTCGGAAGTCGGTTGTTTTTCTGCCCAAGTCGGGTCAAGTCGTTTTGACGCCAAGAAGTCGACTTCAAGTCGACCTCAAGTCACTTTAGTGTCAAGTGGGGTCAGATTAACTGACCAAAGTCACTCCCAGGTCTATATGCAACTTAACGATTTAACAGTTACTGTATATGAAAATTCTGTCTTATTATCAGCCTGCTTTAAGGATGACTTAATCTCAGTTTCTCACGTGCCTGGTATAGAATGATGTCTTTTCGTCAACTGTGCACGTAGGCCATACTAGGAAGAGCGGGAATACACGCTCATTGTTGAGCAATATTATTATAATTGTAGGCCTAAGTCGCTATAGATCGTCATTTTTCAATTGGCTATAGCAAGTAACCTTCATGCGAGCGTATAGGCTACATTCTATTATAGGTAAGCCCTATAAAGTTTTCCTTCGTGGTCTTAGGCAGATAGCGCTGTTGATTAAGTTCAATGGATGGTGGTAGGCCTATATAGGCTAAATGGATGGATTATTTAAAAAGTAATTTGAACGAGATCCATTTTGTTTCCAAGAATATTCTGGCAATTTTTCGCCAGCTTACTGTTGAATCCAGGTGTGCAGGCCAGCTGTCCCTACCCATAATGCAGGCGTATAATAGTCCGGATGAAACCGTTGGTGTCTAATTACCACAATTTTAACACGAAGAGAATTACACTGCCTCGTCTCTGACGGTCTTCAATTAGATTCCCTCACAACCGATGCGATTGTCTTTTACTGGCAATGGCCAAGAGCAGATTCTGCAGCCGGGCGATGACTTGAGCATCTGCCATTCCATTGGCTGGCAGCTCAAGCCATCGACGACGGTACCCTGGTCGCAGAAGCTGCTGATGCTGATGCTGCTGATGCTTCTGGTTGCAGCTCGAACGCAGCACGCCGCAGTGACCATCAGAAGCCGCTGACCACCAGAAGCATCGACAGAACACGCGTCATTTCGTCTGCTCTCTTCACCGTCGGTGGCTCTCTCTCTTCCTCTCTCTACACCGGATACAGCTTCTCTCTCCATTGCAGATCGTCTGCTGAGCCGTCGTCGTCATCGTCGTCGCCGTCCATCGCTGCTCCTCCAGTCCAGTTCTAACCGGTCTTGACCGGTTCCAGCCGGATCAATCCGGTAGGTGTAAAACGAGACGCGTCTTCTTCTTTTAGTCTATATCCTATGATATAGTCCGTCTGTCTGTCTGCCGGTCAGTGTATAATTAGCAGACGCCGCCGTTTATTGCTTCCACTCGCAACGTCATTCGTTGCGTTTTGGTTGCGCCATTGCAATCCTCTGTTTGTTCAGCTGTTAGATGTATACGGACGGTGCTTGGAAGACGACCGTTATAATAAGTAAGACCCACGCAGAGACGAGAGATGAAGAGTAACGTATACGCAACAATTTTGCATCGTAAGTGGGTCTTAAACTAGTCTCCAATGCTGGTCGTTGGTTGCAAGGCTGCATACGTAATTATAAGCATCGGGCCTTACACTTGAGAAGACGCATTTTGCCCAGCTTTTCTACTTGTCCTGAATGCGCAAAGGCGTATAGGGCCTATCATAGGAGAACGGCTTTGATGAACGACAGCATTTCTAATGCGCCTATAAAAAATTCCATTTTATCTGTTTTCTGATTTCTCTTAGGACTTTTTCTTTCGCGTCTGTCTCTTTCTGCTTTCTCTTGCGCACTCTGACAACTATCTTTCATCCCGTCGAAATAATAGACTCTCTTGTGTATTATATTATCAGCCGTAGACAGTGAATTTGTTTCGCTGTCTATTCGTTTAGCATTCAGCCCTCTAGTTACAATCATATATATCTATGCTCTTATAGTATAGACTGTTCTCCTGCTGCGTGTAGCTTGTCATTATTTACGTTCGGCCTTCGTTCTGAATATTTAATGGTCGTCGACGAAACGAATAACGCTCTACACGAATCTCGTCATTTATGAACGAGTGTCGGGCGCCACCGCCTAACGCCGCCGCTCTGTAGTCGATTCTGAAATTGCATACCACGCCACCAAATGACGTTGTAATGCCTACTCGCATGTGATAGTCTGTTCACCGCCCGCCGGGGGGCGGTCGTGCAATTCCAGCAAACAGTATTTGCCGCTGCCCACCATCCAACCTCATTGCACGAATTATTACATTATTCTAACCATATAAGAGTAGGCTACAGCTGCACTCAAGGTCAATCCACATGTGTATTCAAAGAACCTTGAGTTGCACATGTATGTCCAGCAGTGCACATGGCGATACGGTTTCTTACTGTATGCTACTAATTGAGTAGGATATTCTGCGTTGTCCGTAAACTAAGTAGTAAGTAGGCCTATACTCGTTCAACCTTGACACTTCTGTCCACTTAGTCCATTAGGCCTATATACTCATGGCAGAGGTGTGTCGTGAAAAATGTCGCATTAACATGGTGTGTCTGTGTCACGAAGAATAGGCCTATTGGTGTTTAGCAAATTATCACAGTGTAGCCTATTATATACGTTCATCGTTCTTGCATCACCCTGATTTACTTAGGCTATACTTAGGCACTGTTTCGTAGGCTGTGAGGATTCGTCGCATTCTATTTAGCCTATCGTATATTATCACGGCTATGAGTATTTGCCGTAACATAATTGAAAAAATTATACATGCAAGCCTACGTACGTTTGTGACCGCGCTGAAGAAAGCTTTTACCCATTGCTGTAATATTCAGCATGAACAAATTTATCATAATTATAAGGAAACCGAAATTATGCTTTTGAAAAAACCTTTGGATCATGGTCTATTGACTCAAACCAAAATGCATGAACAAAAAAACCCATTAACCAATAAGTTTATTAAGTTGAAAAAAATTCAAATAAACGACGAAAAATCTGTGAATTATTAATTAAATCAGTAGATTTTTAATATTTCGGAATCATAAGAACATAAAAAAAACATTAAACATCAACTTACAATTTTAGATAGGCCTAAATATTAGGCCTAACTAGTTTAACTCTAAATAGTAAAGGTGGCGTATTATTATTATTTTACACACCTCTGCAGCAGAAGCGCTTTTCTCGATCGAGGTGTCTCAAGATCCTGAAGCACAGATAGAACTTTCCAACAACAGGATATGTTAACATTCTGTGTAATATATAATAATGATAATATTATTATTATTATGTTACAATCCATGGTGATAATCTTAGGACCTGTAGAAATAGGATAATATTATTCAGAATGTTAACAGCATTTCCTGTTGTTGGAAAGTTGTGATAGTGGTCTGTCAGAGTACTGCACGGGTATTACGGTATATTCAACAGGTATTCTAATACGGGTATTCTGTATGTATATACGGTTGGTCAGCCATTCAAATTAGCCAACAACCTCCTCGATGCTGCTTACGCTACGGGTACGTCACTGCTCTTAACAGCGTACAATATCTCGCTGTATAATAGGCCTACACAAGCGCCCAACCGACGTTCTTCATATTTTTTATAGTTGCTGCGGATGATGCAAGAATTGAAACTAACGGCTGCACTGGCTTCCTATTACAGATCGTATTTCATTCGAAAATTAATCATTATCCTGTCACGTGTATCTCAATTATTGTCGGCACTGCCTCGGTATATAGACTACATAAAGGAACTTTGTATGCTATATATGCAGTCTGTCAGTTAGGCCGACGATGCAGGTGCCGCGTTCTGCGCATTGATTGGAACCCATTGTTCCTGCTCGTGTATCGAGCCATCTTCCGGGAACAGTCTCCCATTATTACGTTTAGGCCTGCTGTTGCCATTGACTTCGAAAGCTAGACCTGCAGTCTCCATCTGCAAGCCGTCTGAAAATGCACCTGTTCGTGTCCATTAGTCATGCATAGTCACAGCACAATTGTGAGGTAGAAAATAATGTACGATAATTAAATGATTGATACTTATAAATCATTCATACGTTATATAAATGCACACATCTGTGCATACATATACTTGCAATGCATATATACAATTATACATACATTCAAACTTAGGCTACAAGAATACTTTATTACAGTAGTTCCCAACCCGTGGCCCGCGGGCCAAAAGTGGCCCACCAGGCCTACGAAAATGGCCCTCGTCCCTAAAAGAATGAACAAAAATTTATGGCAAAATTGAGAATTTGGACAGTATAGAGCAAATAATTATTTTCCATTACAAATTATTTTATTTTGACGTCCGTAAATAACATCAAACATTCTATTTTGATTCAATTATAACAAATTTATATGCTTTTAGTAATTAAATTTTGCATTGTGGCCCTTGATGTCCTTCAACTTAGAAAGCGTGGCCCTCGTGCTCTCCAGCTGAGAAAAAGTGGCCCTAAAGTCAAAAAAAGGTTGGGAACCACTGCATTATTATATGTGAGTCAAATTGGGCCCTTATATGTAATATACATATGTACATGCATATATATTATATATATACAATACATTGGCAACAAAACACCATAGGCCTAAGCTAATATCAAAAGGCTCAGTGGTGCTTTTCCATATAATTATTAACGCCTTCTCCGATTACATGTAGTTGCGGAGATTTACCTGCAGAGGGGTCTGCATGGCTAAAGGAATCAGCAACATGCATCATGCATGGCTTATATACACACATATATATCTTTAATTAAGTTATTTTTAGTTTCATTGAGGAGGAAGTTAACGGTTTTCGAGTAAACAAACCCACATTCTATAAATTGACCAGAGTTCACAGCTCCTCCCATGCAGCGGCTCTGTCTCCTTGACCCAAAGCAGTTGCTTAATTGGATCCTTAAATAAATACGTTGTCAACAGAGTAAACAGGATAGAAATCTTGGACATTTGCCAGATGAATGAGTAATCAGTTTGAAAGAGGCAGATGGCAATTATGACTGAGCCCATATTTTATAACTCATATGCATAAGCGTTGTTGTAAGCCCAACGCGTTCGCAAGTGAACTATAAATAGTTGAATGACTCACAAACATCATCGTCTTTGTCACAATAAGTGAAACTGTTCCGTCTGTATTGGTGCATAACAATTTTAGAGAGACACATTGCCTCTGATAAGTTAAATATGTTTATGTCGTTGATGAGAATAAGAGCAATATAGGCTAGTATTGCCTCCAGACCAGTGACAAACAACAGGGTGGATGATGAATGATGTTGCACATTTATGAGCAGTGACAGAATAGACAAGGCTTGGAATTCTAAAAGGACTCTAGAAATCACTGTTAGAAGCAAATCATGTAACAATTTAGAATGTGGAAACGAATTGACTATTCTCTCAAATTAGGCAGAGCCTGTGATTGAAGCAAGGGGGAAAAGCCACAAGAGGGGGCACGTGTGCCCAACCTGGAAAATGTACACCTATTTTTAAACTACCATACTTTCCGGGTTTTAACTAATTTGATTATCGCACTTAACACTAATGATGAAACACAAAGTGAAATAGATAAATAATATTATTGCATTTTCTTGTTGAAAACCTAACCGTACCCAACTACCCTTCCTGCTTCCTCCCACAAAATATCCGCGGTCGCCCATGGATTTAAACAGTCTTGTGGAATGCCACTGCTGATAATAACAACGATTACTTCACGGTCTTTACCTGATATTTATTGGTTGTAGGCTTGCCTCTGTTATAAACTCCATTATTATCAATACCTTTACCCGTATCAAACAAGGTACTCTGTTTCTTCTCTCAAATTAAGCAGAGTCTGTGATTGGACAGACTCTGGTGGACACAAGGGATAGGAAGAGATGGAGGAAGCTCGTCCATGATGCGACCAACCCTCGGATCGAGGATGGCTGACGACAAGACGACAAGACTCTGTCATAGGCTACACATGTGCAGTTACTGTACACGTAGGCTACAACAGACGAAACTCTGTAGAGCGTCAGAGGTTGTTTTTGTGCATGGGCGTTTCTCTGCTCGACTTGTTACATGTTTAACGACAGTGCCATCATATCAGTCTTTTATCAGAGATGATTAGTGTCGCCCTCTTCCTTTATCCAGACTTGGGACTGGCACTGGCAAAGAACAACCAGTGGCGGAGTTTCTGTGCTCGATTGTCAGGCTGATTCACGTATACGGCCTGATGCCGCCTGAATAATGATAGTGGTAGGCTGGAGTGTATCTTGTCTCTTCTGCCTTGTCAAATCCGTCTTCTAAGAATCTAAAGATAACAATTATTTATAGCTTGACAGAAATAAGAATAACATAAAAACTTCGGTAGATTTCCTTGAAGGGTAGGCGTGCAAGTAGGCTTAGGCTACATTATCAATCATAAAAGGCGACATTTGAGCAACATGGGAATACTCGGAACTTCGTTTAATACTGTGATAGACTTTTAATGGCGATGTTGCGTTTACTTCGTAGTAATAGTCCAACACTATGAACGCAAAACGAAGCACTAACCTTAGGCCTATTTAAACTACACGTGACCATTTGAATATTTAAAATTCAGATACAAACCAATTAAAAATTATACAAAGTAAAGTCATATAATTATTTTTTAAAATAAAGTCGTAGTGGTGTCATTATTTTGCCAATGATAATCATAAAATATCGATAGGCATAAGTGCCCTACCTCGCACGCTTTGGTATCACTTTTGAGATTAAACAAATAAACAGGGCATTTTGGTGGTCAGTCCTACTCTATACAAAAAAGGCAGTTTAAAAAGAATGTGTGCAGTTGTAAAAACATTTTTGTGCAGTTCAAATGGTTAAAAATGATCAGTGTGATCTGACTGGTATTTGGGAATAATCTACAATGAGAATGCAAAGAGTAGAAGGGGTTGTACAGTTCTAGAAATTCTTTAAAAGAAACCTTGAGGTTAAACGTTGAACGACATTTCGAATATGAATTATTGCTAAAATTCACAAGAAATTCTAATAATAATTTCACCTAGTCTCAATAACTTCAACAAGTCATTGGTAAAATTCTATCATTTTTTTTATCCGCGCTCACAAATTATAAGGACCTTGGAACTCTCCGATTTTTCTTCGATGCGTATTCTTTGGGCGGAGGAGACAATGACCGGCCTGCCATCTAGCTATTTTTATCCGCTCCTTTCAGCTTTCGCGGCGCTTCTGGCGCATCCAACACCTGCAGCACTGCATGCAATAAATCCATTGTCATTGATTTCTGAGCAAGCTGAATAAGAGCGCGAACACAGGTTTAAATGTACACAATCAATAACAAGGAGGCTGGAAACTCGAGGATGAAATTGCCAGACGCCAAAACGCTACTAGAGCCGACGCTAATTACTTTCGCCAGGCCCAAGCCTGGCTAGAATAGGAGGGCAACACTAATCATCATTGATATCATATGGCCGTGTCGTTAAACATGTAACAAGCAACTTTCGTCAGCATATCTTGCCAATTGGCGGGTGATGATTTCATAATAATTATGAAAATAAATCATATACGAATTTTAGACATTCGTGTGAATAAATAGAATTTGTGTGTAGCCTATGTATAAGCTTATGGGCTAAATAATAATGAAGCCGGAGTTCTGATATTTCTCGTCCAGTTTCTGTTATTAGAAGTAGAATGTGGACCAGTTGGCACGCAGCGAAAGGGGTAAAGGCAGTGGAACAGGAAAGGGAAGAGAAGAAGAGGAGGAGGAGGAGGAGGAGGACGAGGAGGACGAGGAGGACGAGGAGGACGAGGAGGATGAGAAGGAGGAGAGGAGGAGAAGGAGGACGAGGAGGAGGAGGGCAAGGCATGGAAGGGTGACGCGGTGCATGAGTCAGGCCTTTTGTCCGCCCGCCGGGTCTCAATTTTCTGTGAGAAGAAGGCCGACGCATAAACTAGACCTTTGTTTATATTGAAAAGACAATCACACCGGGTGTAGACTATAAATAGTGGGCCTAAGCCTAGCAGCATATTGATCGCTCTTTGGCAGTGCACGTCCCAAGCCTGGATAAAGGAGGAGGGCGACACTAATCATCTTTGATATGAAACATTGTCGTTAAAGGCCAAGGTTTGGTCCAAGTTTTCTCGGGGTAGAATGGGCGTGACCTATAGAGACCGGCTTGTCAATCAGCGTCTGCTTCAAGTGCCCAAGTTTGGCTGACAGAGCGGTCATCGTTGCTATATCCCCAAGAGGTTAATCTGGGTGGACTGTACAGTGTACACCTCAGGCTGACTTGCTGGAGTCATATGCAGATTAGCTTGGCCTACGTCTGGAGTGCCTGGTTCTGTCTTTATCTCAGCGTATGCCATGTCATGTGTACCTGTGTTTGTATACATATTGCAGGGATTCACCTGAGAGTGGGCCATGTTATATTTTAGTATATCAGCTGGTCAGCTCACCATACAGAATATATATATATATATATATATATATATATATATATATATATATATATATATGCCTTGTATAATACTTGTTCCTTGCATGGTTGCATGTTGTGCATTGCATTGATATGCATCACAATCCGTAAGGGATTTTATATTATTAGACAATGTCTAAGGCTCTAAGCCTTGTAACTACTGCACCCCTACTCCACCAGTCAAATCAGTCCAGTGTTCATTGCAATGAAGGTGCACATTATGGCTATAGCAAAACGCTTGGAGTTTGTATTGTTGGAACCATGCAAAAGTACATCGAGGCCCATTTTGAGGCGCATTGGACGATCAAATACCCGCGGGCGCGCGAGCACACACGCACACAAGACACAGACATGTGAACACAGGCCGTATAGGCGGGGGTAAAGACAGAACCAAGCACTGGAGGTAGTACAAGCTAATCTGCATACAGATACCCACTCAGAGGAGTCTATAGATATTGGGTGACAGAACCAAGCACTGACACCAAGACTCCCTCGAGTGTACATTATGCAGATTAGCTTGGTCTACCTCGAGCGTATACCGCCTGTGTGTGCATGTGCGTGTACCACTGACCGCCAAGATCAAACCTTGGCTGACCACTGTTCCAGGTAGCTAGGCTTTATAAACTAGGTCGAGGATAATTGTCCCCAAAGATCTGTATACTCCCAAGGTTCTTTCAATACACTGCTCAGTGGCATCTGTATGCAGATTAGCTTTGCCTACCTACAATACAATACTGTGCTTTGCTATGCTAAGCTATGTTATGCCACGATACACTGTACTATTTTTGGATTTATAAAGCGCCTCTCACAGTACAACCTAGTCAGGGACCTTGGGCAAGTCCTTCACTCGCAATTGCTCAGCGCTTCGGCGTGAAACTCCGATGCAGTGTCCGCTCTGCAGTCGGGAGCGCCTCGATCTGAGTAGAGAGCTTGAAGGGGCGCTATAACAAGTGCACATACAAACAAATATAGTATAGTACAGTATAGTATTGGTTGAGTATAGTATAGCATAGTGTAGTGTAGTGCAGTATAGTACAGTACAGTACAGCACAGTATAGTATAGCATAAGCATAGCATAGCATAGTATAGTACTGGAGGTAGGCAAAGCTAATCTGCATACAGATTCATTCAATACACTGAGCAGTGTATAGAAAGAACCTTGGCAGTCTAAACATCTTTGGGGGGGAACAATTGTCCTCGACCTAGTTTAGAAAGCCTAGCTACGTGGAACAGTGGTCAGACAAGGTGTGTGGATTGATCTTGGTTGACCGTTGTACACGTACACACACACACACACGCACACACACACACACACACACACACATGCCGTATACGCGGATACGCGCTCAAGGTAGACCAAGCTAATCTGCATAAGGTACACTCGAGGCAGTCTGGGCTGCACAATTCGTCAACCTGATTTAGATAGCCTGGCTAACTATGGCAGTGGTCAGTGGGCACTTGAAGCAGACGCTGATTGACAAGCCGGTCTCTATAGGTCACGCCCATTCTACCCCGAGAAAACTTGGACCAAACCTTGGCCTTTAAACATCGACAGACATCATAATTATTGTTCTTTGGGTTCCTCTGCCCAGACTCCGGCATGGTCTTGTTTTCCGTGCTCCAGACGGAAAACAGGTTAAGGTCAAGTCACTCAAGTGGATGATGTAATGGAACTAATAGCCTACTAGGTCAGTCGCATTTACTCTTGTATTGTATGAGACCGCTGCGGTATTGCTTCTAAGAACCGATGAAGCTTTAGGCTACGCTGCCACATTCTCGTGTTCCGTTCGCTTACCTGTATTCGAAGGTTATTAATTACCTATAGGTGTTATCTTTAATTATTTATACGCTCGGCTTGCCATATCAGTAACATACTTAAACGAGGCGAGTGTTTAACATTGTTGGACAGATTCCTCGTAGGCCTACATGACAAAACGTGTACATTGCGAACAGGAGAAGGAGTAAGACTGTAAGAGATGCAAGCCATTCCGTAAATATCGTAACTACATTTTATGAGGATGTTCTTTAGGTTTTAGGCTCTAGAGTCTAGACTACAATTCGGGTTTCGGAATTCAATATCAGTTTAGACCAGCTTTAACCCGCATGGTCAACTGCAGATCGCATTATTGAAGGCAGAGCCGAATTATATTCAGGTGGTAAATACCAGTACGGTACGAGTAAATGCTATCAAGTCCACATAGCAGCCGAGTAGGTGATCAGGCCTTAGGGAGCAGTCAGCTATGTTTGGCAGCCATAGACGGAGTGAGACTAATAGCAGGCAAAATCAAAAGGCGACTTGTAGGCCTAATGAGATGCCCGCAGAGAGGCATGACTTGCAGGTAGAACTGAATTGGCTCGAATTATACACGGAGAATCTTAGCATAAGAGGAAGTAGTCTAGTGCACGAAATTAGCAATTTCGAGATGAAGTTGTGACTAACTCAAACAGTCTGACTTCGGTCAATCAGTTTCAGCTCATGAGCACAACTGCGTATTTTAAAATAGCAACAACATATCTTCACAGCCTTAGTGAAAAGGAGAAATCTAGCGGCAATAAGTTCAACGGTGAGAATACGACTCTGATCATGATATAGAGATTTCAATGTGGATTTATCTGCAGCGGGTTAAATCAGGCTGCCATTGCTTGTAATAATTATTATAAGCTACTTAACTCGGAAGATGTCTGGGGAAAGAGGCGAATCCCTAATTCAGGCAATTTTTAATGATCGTGGTAGTGCGAATAGAGTAGACCCTAGTGTACCCTGTAGGCCTAATCGTTTTAAAAATAATATGCCTGTGTTTTTGGTTAGTGTGTTGACTTAGGCTACATTCGAATCTCCACCCAGTGGGCCTATTATAGGCCTACCTTGACGCACATTCTCTTTATACTTTTGTTTCAGTATTGCTGCATCAATATGGAAAGGAACTCTGTTGAAGTTGATTCAAGCCCATAAGATTACTACATTTCTAAATTTCAATTGGAAACGTGTTTATCCGATTTTTAAGTTGCCAAATACTGTGCTGCGCAGTCATTATGTCCCGCCCGTGTTCAAGTCCGAAGTCTATAAAGCTACATCTGGCAATTCGTCTGGTATAGCAATGCCATTGCAGCATGCATGCCATTGCAGCATGCCAATGCAGCGTGAAACTAAGTCTAGTGTGAAAGTCCAAACCTGCATTTTATTAGGATAGTTTAAGATATACAGTCACGTCTAATTGGTAATATATGAGTTCAGGTGGGATGGGTGGTTTGACGCCAGGCAGTGGTTGATATAACTGTTGTATTTTGCTCCATAATATACAAAACGAAGTTATTTTCTTAGTCGAGTTAAACCGAAACCAATGATAGGCACAATTAACCTATTTGTCCTGCTAACTTACGTAGTCGCTACATGGTAGGGGGCCGTCCATAAAATACGTCACGCTATTTTTGACCATTTTTGACCCCCCTCCCCCTGTCACAAACTGTCACAAATCTCGGACCCCCCCCCCTAAAGTACGTCACACTTTCGAATTTTTTTGTTTAAAACATTAATTAATTAACCATTTACCTAACTCTCTAAACCCTAGGATACTATCCCTAATCCCTCTGATAGTGACGTGTGTCCCTAAACGCTTTGATAGTGACGGGAAATCAACTTTTATCCCGCCAGGCCGGGTTTTAGACACGCCTGGCTGGGCCGGGTCGGATTTTAGGTACTAAGAACAAAAAAAATAAAAAAGAATTTAAAAAATAAATGTGTGACGTCACACATGGCCTGACCCCCTCCCCCTGTCACAAACTGTCACACTTTCTTACACCTCCTCCCCCCTGGAGCGTGACGTACTTTATGGACGGCCCCTAGGCCTAGGTTTATTGCTTTATTGGATTTGAAATTGCAATCTTAGAACCATGAGTCCATGATATATAGCCTGTAGAATTAGTGGTTGCCTAATACTATAGACACATTACTAATTTTTTATAGCGTTGGTAGGCTATATAAGTAGGCATAGGCCCATTAGGCTATTACCTTCAACTATAGTACAAGACCATGGAAGTCAATAGTTGTTTGGAAGCCTCGTCTGATAATCTGTCGATTTATGTGCAACAATTTGCTAATCTGACGTCGGCTATGTGCGTCTCTAATCAGTCTTTCGTTTTTGGCATTCAGAAGCCGAGAATCGTGTTAGTATTTGTCCTTAGGTCATATTCATTCATTCATTCATTCATTCATTCATTCATTACAAGGATTTATATAGCGCCCCTTGAAGTTGAAAGTAACAACAGTTACAACTCAGAAGCCTCTGCGACCCAACCTCGGCCAAAATGGGACAGTTTTAAGACTGCGATAGAATGCATCAGAGGGGAACCTTGGTAGCAGATGCAGGTATGGAGGAGGTAACCCATTCCAGACCACAGGGTCTGCAGCAGAGAAAGCGCGTCGCTGCCTGGTAGAAGTAGCCTACGCGTATTGGGAACAATAAGTTTGCCCTGTGCAGAGGAACGAAGGGGAGAGACATGTTCCATTTTGAACAACTTGATTTCGCTGAACCTGGTGGCATAGATTAATTAAGACATGCGAAACAGTCAAAACAGTTTTTGTTCAATTCGGATAACCACACATAGCCTATATATTTATTAAATATAAATTATTTATTTATCCTATCTATTTTATACTATATTATATATATATGCCTAGATACACATAAAATGTTGTCTTTTCAACTGAGTCATATAGCTACCCTAAATGCTATGCATTTAAATGTGTTGGAGAATTTTGTTCTGTTTAGTCGGATCGATTGCATAATTAGGCATGCATGGTCTGCAGAGCCTATGATGTTAGGCATTCTGTAGACATAATTATGCTGGTAATGACCCGACTAAGCAGGTTTTGCTGGTAGGCCTATATTATTGGCCAGCTCGTGTTTCACATCAGAACTTAGGTCTGATAAAGGCATGCACACATGTGGAGACGTCGACCTCGAAGCGCCGTTGACACGAAACGGAGTATCCCCCCTGAAAGCTATCCGAGAGGATGAATTAATCTATCCCTCCGGATGGAATTAACCGGTCTAGACTATCAGGGGGGATCAACCAGTCTATCTTCTTTTTGAAAAATGCGTATAATTGAAAATTTGTGCTCTAATCAAAATTTGAAGTGACTCCAATTGTTTTAAGTGTCCTAAGCAATGTTCAGAGAAAGGCAACTCGAATTTATTTAGTGACTCTGAGTGTTTTTAAGTGTTTTAAAAGTTTTAAGTGCTCTAAAACCAAAGCAAAAAATTATCTAGTAGGAATAGACATTGTTCAAAACAAAGCAGATGAAAATTAATTTGCAAAAAAATACACGCGGGAATGACTTTTTCGACTTTTCTTCATTTGGGGGATAACGATTAATACGGGGGATACTCTATTTCAGGGGTCTCAAACTCGAGTCAGCATGTGGGCCGCATTCGGAAATTTGTAATCACTCGCGGGCCGCAACATAAAAGTATAATCGTGCTTGTGAAACTATAGCCTTTAATTAGTTATATGTCATTGCAGCATACAATACTCTAATGATGATATAACCCTGTAAAAATTCAAATAATATTATATTTTAAGTGTAACTATGATGGTACTACAAACAAAATTGAAAAAACATTCTATCCCAATTATCGAAAAAAAATGCATGGGCGCTATAATTTAAGAAATTACGCTGTAAACAAAATTTAAAATGACTCTAATTTTTTAAGTATCCTAAGCAATTTTCAGAGTAATTCAACTCGAATTTAGTTAGGCCAAGAGACTCTGAGCATTCTTAAGTGTTCTAAATGTTCTAAGTCCTCTAAACCAAAGTCACCAAAATTATAGGAATAAACATAGGGCCTAACTGTTAGTGTCATTGTTCAAAACCAAGCAAATGGAAGGTAATTTGCAAAAATAAACACATTGACATTTTTCAACTTCTCATCATCTGGGGAGATACAATTATTACGGAAATAGGCTACTCTATTTTGCGACACCGGCATAAAACTTCACTGTAGGCCTAGCATACGTCTGCTTCAGCGTTGCATCGACTGAAGGTCCACTAATTCCATCTGCATATAGATCTAGGCCCTATCCCTATATCTGCTGTTGGGGACTCAATGTCCACAGCAAAAATAGTAGAAAGCAGTTTAAACATTGCTTCAAATCGAAAAGGAACTGCAAAATTCTTTTAAACCGATTTCTAATTTTAAAAAATCAAAAACCAGGAGGCTGTTCGCGGGCCGCATTAATCGGGTTCGCGGGCCGCATGCGGCCCGCGGGCCGCGTGTTTGAGACCCCTGCTCTATTTCGTGACACCGTCACACTATAATTATTTAAATTGTTCACAACGAAAACAACGTCGGTAAAACATTCTCGTTTAATTTGCCAACCAGAGTCCTGTTCGTTTGCTGTAGCTTAATTGCGTGCATTGTCTAATATTACGGCGCATTATCCGAAGCTGATTGGAAATGGAAGACAGGCGGCGGCACATGTTCAGTTCACTGCACCAGTAGGCCAACTAATGCACTATCGAAGTGGGTAAGCCTATATCTGATTGAAAAGTCGGTCAATGCTGTTGACTTGGGGCTGTGACTAAGTCGAGCCTATTAAAGCATCTTTAAAGCTGCTGGCGTCAGATAACGTCTCCTGGTTAGTCCTATAATAATAATTATATGTCGGGCGTTGAAGAAAACGACTAAGCTTAGGTAGGCCTACGCGGCTACGCCTGCGTAAGTATGGCCTATAGGCCTAGGTAAGTAACGATAATATTTTGCGAAATAGACAGCTGCTGATGTCAAAGTTACAGTGGCTAGTAGGGCCTACTACAATTAGGTCAGGAAAGCTGCAGCCATCAGGTCCAGCTAATTATAGTGAATAGTGTATGATCGCATCAAACTCTCGCTGAAACGCCGATAGCCTATGAGTCGCTATGATACTTTTGCCCACGTAGCCTACACTCATACTACGGTACTCGCAGGCCTAGTTCTAAGTCGCATTCCATTTCATGTTCCCGTTATCCCGATTCACAGCAGATTCCATCCTGCTGTGAAATTTACTCCGCACATAAACATGCCAGTCGGTCTTCAGCTATAGGCTACGTTGAGGATCAGCAATATATAGCCAACAGGCGTTCAAGGTTCACAGCATAAACTCAATTATCCCCGAGCGATTATGTTGGCCCTATTAAATCACGTAGGCCGAAAACATTGCTGTTCATAGCACCCCGTCCCTTTGATTGCTCCAGGCGATATTGGCATTGGCATTGGAACTTGATCGCGGCCAATTTTCGAGGACGTCCTTTCCAATCGACTTGAGGTTGAACCTTAACCTACTGTCTCCAACTAAACTCCCATTTCTACAGATTAAAATTACATGTGGGCCTATGTTTGTTTTAATTTCATTTGGGGAATCTCTGACCTTTGTGAAAATGGACGAAATTCGGCGGTTTATTTTTGATTGCAGCTTTTGGATATGCCATAGGCTAATTAGGCCTATCCTGAGTGTTGCCTTTGTGTTCTTTCGACTCTTTACGGTTATCCATCGGATGATCGGACGAACCTACATGTATTTTAGGCTACGCTAATGACATGCGTGTTCTTACTTCTTAGTAATATTCAGGTATTAAATTTAATGTGTCTAGGGCCTATAGAATCTAGGTAGGCCTATTTGCTATGCCGCCTGTTGCTCCGTGAAATTATGGTTTGCGCGATCGATTTAGGCCTACGCGAATTGCGTCTGACGCTTTACGGAAGTCACTTGATTGGACAACAAAAGAATAGAATGGGTGGTTGGTTAAATGGTCGGAGGGTGATGCGTTTAGTCAAGCATCTTCTACAAAGGTCTAGGGCACTGCGTTCAACATAGGCCTACGTCAGTGAACGTGTTGGTCACGAGTTCACGCGGTTCACTGCTGTTGACAGAGACAGCAGATGTTTGAAACGGGCGCAGAGCCAAAGCCACAGGCATTTCCCGATCGGGCTATTAACGCCAGTGGGTCTATCGACTTCATTGACTTCGCTTCTATCAGAAGCAACCCGACTCTTTGTGTAGGCCTAAAGTCTAGAGGCCGTGTTAGGCTAAATAGTCACTTCGCAAGTTCGCAGTAGTAGTTTCTGTTTATAGAGACGGCTAATGTAACAAACACTGTGTCACAACAGACTTAGTAGCGTCCCCCTCCTCCTTCATGCTTGCTTGGGAATGGGATTACCACGGTAGATCGAAGAACGGCAGTTGCGAAGTTACAGTGGCATCTAATTACGTTTCTGGCCGGTGTCACGAAATAGAGTAGGCCTATACCACGTATTAATCGTATCCCCCCAAATGAAGAGAAGTCGAAAAAAGCCACTTCCGCGTGTATTTATTTTTGCAAATTAATTTTCATCTGCTTTGTTTTGAACAATGACTAACAGGTAGGCTATGTTTGTTCGTAAGATAATTTTTTTGCTTTGATTTTAAGAGCACTTAGAACATTTAAAACACTTAAAAACACCCAGAGGCCAGAGACACTAATGAATTCGAGTTGCCTTTCTCTGAACATCGCTTAGGACACTTAGAACAATCAGAGCTACTTTAAATTTTGATTACAGCATACAATTTTCAATTATACGCATTTTTCAATAAAGGGGATAGAATAGTTTATCCCCCGGATAGTGTAAACCCGTTTATTCCATCCGGGAGATAGATTAATTAATCTCCCGGATAGTTTAAAGGGGGGATAGAATATCACGTGACACCGGCCACAACTGATAGCCTACGTCCGATTTCCCAAGGACGCTCACATCTAGGCCTTCGTTTAATTATTTCTTCATGACGCAGATGTCTTCAAACCTTCAGCTACAAGCTTTACTTTAGTGCACGCTCTCCGTTAAACTGGGTCAATCAATTTATCCCAGTACATGACTAATGTATGTATTACACTGCAATTTGAACGAATTGCTATTCGTTCAAATTGCAGTGTAATACATACATAAGTCATGTACAGCGCTTTTTTGCTCTCCCTCTCTGTCTCACGAAATTGAAGAAATTACATTTAAAATTTTTGCCTAATAGGCCTATTATACTAGCATTAAATCGATTGATTTGTACGCTGAAAGGTGGCATGATCAATAATGAAAACAATAATTATTGACTTGTGAACATGTTTTATAAAAAAAATTTATTCAAGTATTTCGGCTGTGTAAATCATCAGTAAATATCCTCTGCTCAAATATCTCCCAGTCATATCCAGTAAAGTGTAGTGACCTCTTCAAAGGTCCATCATGTCCAGAAAACTGTGGTAAGATGGACAATGTAGGGGTGAGACACACAGTCAGTGCCTGCAGAGTCACAATGATATATTTATGACCTTTGTTGTCACCATTTGCAATCTTCACATGTATGTAAAAGTCCAGGACATGCCTGGGCTGTCCAATTCAATACCAGCACATCACTACATGTACCATGTGTCACATTTGATGCAGTCAATACTTTTTAGATCCAGAATCTGGACAAACTTTATTTTTCCTAAATTCTGTGTCATCAAATTACAAATGGCTTCTTTGCTGATCAGCACACCTCCTGTTCTAGACGTTATGTGCTTTGGTGGCATCAAGACACAAGTCTTCTTCAATTTTGTCACTGTAGACCTTTTTCAACAGGGTCTCCAGGGACAACTGAACAGCATCCTTATTCTGTCGACAGCACTATTATATTCCAGGCTTTTTTAGTATGCAGTTCTACACAAAAAGTGCATTTCTAAACGAATTTGTGCAGCTGTTAAAAGCATTTTTCTGCAGTTAAAAGAATTCAAAATGTTCTTTGTTGGCTGTATTGGAATAATTTACCATGGAGGATAGAAGGGTGTGGGATTGTGCAGTTCTAAAAACTCTTTAAAAGAAACCCAGTTGTATTTGAACAATAGCGTCACATTTGCATAAAACATAAGTTTTCCTATTTAACCAACCGTACTGTAGCGCTTTATTATAGTAAAATAGACAATTGTGCAGTGAACCACTACATAAAGTGCACAACATAAACTGACAGAAATAGAATAATTTCAATGAATCATGATTGTTATGGGGGGGGCACGTTGGATAACACACCGTGACACTGGCGTGGAGCTGTTTGAATCCTGAAACCTCTGTAGGATAGACGTGCTTTATAGGCTGCAATAAGCGCCTTTGTATTGCAGTATGTCAGTTCTGTCAATAGTTAAGATTGATTAATTAAGATAACTGTATATTGCAACCGGATTGTTGAATAAATCAAAATTATTATAATCAATACTCCTTTGTTTGATCATAAACTTGCAGTTAATGCAAATACATCGGCGGAGACTTTTTACTGACTTTGGGGTGGGTGGGGCATGAACGAGCAGGGCTGTTTTTAAGGAATTTTTAGAACTGCACATCCTCTTCTCTCCTTTCTCAACCTCCATGGTAAATTACTCCCAATCTGAGGAAAAATGGCCTTTTTTACTAGTTTTAACTGCACGGAACGTGACGGAACTGCTTCTACAACTGCACGAATCCATTTAGAGCTGCACGTTTTGTGTAGAACTGCACGTTAAAAAAGCCTTGTGAACGAGGATGAATTACAACCCAGCAAGGCGCAAAGCGCTGAAAAGAGAAAGGGCTAGGGGAGGCGATGTGCTCTCCCCATTGTCAACATTTGGAAATTGTTTAGTGGTAGCATTTCAAGCGGTCATCTTAACAAAACTGATCATTATGGATAAACAGTAGAGAACACTGGAGAAATTTATAATGATACTTTTAAAATGTTTCTGAAATATTTGGGAGATGAAGCATCTCCGTCTCCCTCCAATACAAACTTTGGAGGGGACGTCCCGCCCTCTCCCCCCTCCCACCCCCCACCAAGTCTCCGCTATGTAAATAACACTCCGAGTAATCTTTTGCGAAACGTAAATTCTTGTTGCTGTTTAACGACACTGTGTCATATTAAAGATGAGTGTTGCCCTCCACCTTTTCCAACTTGGGACTGGCCCTTCCAAAATACAAGCAGTGGCGTTGTTTGAAACATAAATTGGAAGATTAACCTTAAAATACTCGTAGCAAAAATATTTCAAAACGAACAACCGAAACATCGCTACCAAAGACCAATTAGCACTATAAGACAGACGACGCTCTGTCTCTTGTAAGATGTCATATAACATGCCGATGGATTAATTTATTACAATCCAATTCATGACGATAGCAAAACTAATTCAAGGAGACTGTGTTTGTGTTGGCAGCTGTAGTAGCTGCCAACACAAACACAGTCTCCTTGAATTAGTCAATAAATTATTGTTTTCTTTGTAGCTTGCAACGTTTAGCTACTACGCCCGCCATGGCCTTTGGCTTCGACCAACGACCTTATATGGGCGTCGATCTGATTGGTCGATCGTCGTAAGGCCACGCCCCTTTCCGTAGGCTGGTACCCTACTTTGCATATTTCAATAAAGCGTCGATAACTATAATGTCAATCTTGCCCCAGTACGGAATAAATATATTACGAGGTCAGCGTCTTGCCGAGTTTTGCGTTGAGTCTGAGTTCCATCTTTCGGGCCCGTCTTCCACTTTAGTACGCGTTCTACTGAGTTTTTTCTTTGACTGTAGGCTTCGAATTTGACGAGGTCGGGTCTCGGCTATCCGTATACGAATTTCAAACCGAAGCAGCCGAAGTGAAACGTCGCCCGAGCGCATAGCCGAAACAGGTAAACAGACATTCCTCGTCAATTTTATAAGTCTTTGTGTTCTCTTGTAAAGTGAACGACGTGTTTCATGAACCAGAAATACGCTATAATGTTGTTTTTGTTTGCGTTCCAACGTAAGCCTACTATCAATTGAGACATTGTGTAGAAACATCAATTTTTGAATCGTTGTGTGTTGCAACATCATTTTCGTGTATTGAAAAGTACACTCGTGTTTCGTGTACTCGATCCTAAGAATGTTTGAATGCCGATATTCCTTGTTCCATTGTGTCGTTTTATCGTTGCCGCTAACCATGTAAGCCAGTAGCTTCTAAGAAATAATGGGAAGACCTTAGCACGTGATTATAACACGGAGACTGGCTATTGTGGCTAAACACTTTGACTTACAAGGCAAATAATGTTTACCGATGTTTAGGGGCAGACATGTTGAATGACTCGTTTATTGTTGAAATACCATGTGACGCACCGAATTTTAACGCCCGACAACACACGGCCACGTTTATATTTCAAAGGCTTGTATACCTCTGCCCACCTTGCCATCTGCCTTGTCTTGCTTTGTCCCTTAAATAAAAATGAGCCTGACCTTTGACTTGTCATACAGTGGCTCACATGAAATAGGTCAGTTTCGCTCATTGTTTGATACCCGTATTCTAAAGCCTGTGGAACGCTAGTTCATCGAATTTGCAAGTTTGTCTCTCTTCTTAATTTATGTGATGTTTAAGGCCTTGAACAATTGGTTTGCTCTCATATTAAGATATTAGCAGGCCTACCGTTTGTGTTTAATCTGAACAAATTTTAAACATGTTTTGTTAACTTTATATTGTTAACTTTTATTACACTGTTTAGATTTTCAACACTTGCTAGCTATTCATTCTACTCTAATTCCATTGCTGCTACATTGTTATTGGTGAATTTTACTATTGTTCGTTCATATGAAGTACATCTTTAGAAATATAGACATGTTTTATAATAACTTTTATTTATAAATCATTATGTTTGTCTTTTATTCTTCAGCCATATTCTTTTGCAAGAACGTGATCAGCTCGTTTATTAATGTCAAAGTTGATTTTATATATATATATATATATATATATATATATATATATATATATGGCATTTTATGTCAAATTTGTCAAAGTTGAGAGAGAGATAATTTTAAGAAGTAAGAATTAAAAGTAAAAAGTAACAACTCGCTTGAAAAATTTCATGAACAGAATAAAATGGAGTAAAGAACTATTTTAAAGTCGAATTAGTCATTTGTAAGAAAAATTCTTTGTGACAGGTGAAAAACTAAAAGTAATGGATTCAGTTCGAAATTGAGCTTGAGTTTTTTTTGTCAGTGGTGAATTGGGCTATAAAAATCATTTATGGCTGGAGTTAATTTCACATCCAAAAGCCTCCGCATGAAACGTGCATGTATTCAGATTATGTTTTAACAATTTAATTTATGTTAAATTAAACTTTGCTGACGAATGAAATACCCTAGATTGCGGGTAAATTTTCAAAATGAATTTTTTTTCTAACCAACCTTCCAAGTTCCTTGAAATTTTCAAATCTCAAAGGACCCAAATTATCTCCATCATATTGTTTTCTTATTTCTGACAAGAGCCTTTAAATTGCTGCTAGAGTAATATTATTTAGTTATTGGTCTTGGGTAGTGAGTGATTTGAAGACTACAGAAAAGTAGGCAATGTCTGATATAGGGATGTGACTATTTAAATTGAAATTAAAATGGCTGGATATGAATGTTCAATTACAGCAGCTCTACGGGGCCATGGAGTAAAATTTTTAAGTCATTATATAATGGCTTTTAGAAAGGTTGTTTTTATGAATCCGTTTGTGCTATAAATAGACCCCAAATTTATCTCCATTTCAATTGTGCTATAAATTGACACGAACCTGTCTTTTTCCTATTTGAGTTTGTTGTTTATAGATAAAAATTTGCTTATTGTGATCTTTTCTTTTCTATGGGACCTGCAAAACAGTAACCTTTTATGTCTTTGTACAAGGAAGAAGTAGAGTTTGTGTAATGACTTTAAAATTGCTTGTTGACTTGAAATTTTTACCGCAACTGAAGGTCAATGTTAACAGTAGTTACTGTGACTTGTAAGAGTGTTATACAGATCTGTTTTATGTGCTAAAAATGGAAGTAGACTTTTAACACCATGTGTAGACTTTTAACACCATGTAGTTGTATGAATTAATATGCTAATTTTTAGGCACACAATTAGAAGTAGTATGTTTCTGACTTTTTGGGTAGAACCTCTTACGCATCAATTAGATAAGTTTGAAAAAATATGCCCTGTCTAACAGCACTAAAAGACCTGTGCAATGTTCTGGTCACATGTCACGGTTTCAAGTTTTAAAAGATAACAGAAAAGATAAGGCTTGTGTTAATGGTGAAAAATTGCTTTAACGCTTCTATGGATTTTTTTTACCTGAATATTATGCATTTGTGAATTTGACATAAGCATGGGCGCCCGCACTTAGGGGCAAGAGGGGGCACTTGCCCCCTGGAAAAGTGACGTCTATTTTTCTAACTACTATATTTGAGTTTTAACAAATTTATTCTTATTAAAGCACTAATGATACGAATGATACACACAGCGACAGTCAAGAATCTACGTTTAGAAATCTCTATAGAAATAAATATATTTTGGTGCTCTTCACGGACCTACTTTTTAAACATCCACTTTTTAATTTGTTACAAATTTTTTCGCACTTGTGAAACTTCATATTAAAAATGATACATAAAATGAAACTGAGAAATTTTAATTAAAAAACCTCCTTGAAAAAATACCCGTGTTCTTAATTTCCAGCGCTGTATTTTTCATGCTCATGCCACTGAAAAATGTAACCGTGACCATCATAAAATTTTTGCCCCCTCCTGCAAAAAATTCTGCGGGCGCCCATGAACATAAGCCAAACAGTCACTATTGAAGGTCCTTTGTATTCACTGCAAATTAAATGCAGGATATTCTGCTTGCAGTGCTGGGCAACTGGTGTGAATACTTAGCATTGACCGTGCAAATTTCAATTATGATTTATTGTGCATTAATTTCCTTAGTTGGCTAAATATTTGGTCTTTGGAGTCAAAATTGTGGACATAGAACGGAATGCGTAGTCCAAGGTGATGGAGTAGGTGGGTATGGTTGTTGGATGTGTCGTGAGGTTGAGTTTGGAATCTAGGGCGTGTCAAAATCCAGACTTGAGAGGCGACGTTATGTTGATACATGAAACGCCAAATGAATGCCATGTTTTACCGTTAAAGAAACCCACATCCTGAGCGTATCCAAGACAGTTATACTTCTCTGAAGGGCTATCGGTCTTCTGCTGCAGGCAGAAAGACATGTCAAGATGAGCATGTGCAAACAAATGTATGTATACATGTGATCACCAATAAAAGTTTGTTTGCATGCTGATATGCAAACACATTTCAGACCACTAGAGAAATTAGTTGACTCAGCAGCCAAAAATAAATATATGCGGACTAATGTTTCTGTGATAGCACCATTTTGGGTCTGTATCCACCGAGTGAGCTGACCCAACACCCTCTTAATCAGAAAGCGTTGATCTAATTATGTCAAAGTGAATGCCACGGTTGCCACTGTAGGTGCACATTCTTTACAGGCGAGTTTGTGTTATTGGTTATTAGCCATTGCGTTCCAGAAAATCATTGTCCAAATTGTATTGATCAATGTTAAACAAGCCTAATTGATAAGGTTAGCATTTTTGACTTTTATATGTTCACTATTTTGCAGCGAGTTTGAAGTTTTTTGTTGACAGAAAACTACTTGTAGTAGCTGACTAAGTGACTACATATTTTAAACAGTTTTTGCATGTTATGCATAAGATTTCAAATTAACTGAATGTCAGTGATTGATTAAAGATGAATTTAAGAGAGTAACCAAGTATTATTTTCATTTCAATGCCTTTCCTAGCATAAAAAACGCAGAATTATGATAAACTTATCGAGATGAATTAAAAAAATTAGCCAATCTACTGACAGCAATAAGACTCAATACAGAGTTGCACTTTATCACTTTCAGGGCAATTGCCTACAAAGGTATATGTACTCATTTCTGACCATTTTATGAAATTTTAGGTGGGTTTCATGCACTAGATGATGCACTGGCCACGTAATGACGGGTTTGAGATCCACTGCACCTGAGACCGAATTTTAACTCACAGTAGTAGAGGTTAAAGATGATTCATTTTTTAGCGAGTGCTTGTAATATGGTGACTCTAGTTCTATGGCAGGATGTAAAAGGGTAACTTGTCTCTCATCGGTTCACACAACAGTCGCTGAACATAATTTTTCAGCCGGATATGAGGACGTGAAATGCAAGTCAGTCTGTGTGATCTATGGCAGCAGGCTAAAAACTAGCGTCCCCAGGGCAACACGTGTTGCAAACAGTGTGACTTATTTGAAGCATGTAATGGGATTGCCTCAAAATATTTTGCATGTACAGAGATAGAGAGACATACAGACAGACGGACAGCAATAGAAGAGACAGAGACAATCAGAGATATACAAACAGACAGACAGACAGACAGACAGACAGAGAGAGAAACAGACATACAGAGAATAAGAGTGAGACATTGAATGTGCATTTATTGTCAAGTTCACTAGGTGGGCAATGGCATGCACTCAATTTTTTACAGTTTTCAGGTTAAAACATCTTTCACAAAAATATTCAGCCTGTAGCCCAAATTTAATTAAAAGAGTTGAGTGAATCTTGACACTTTTTAAGCACTGAATTCAAATGATGCATAATCTGGCCATCAGCATTATTTCACACGTTTCTATTGTAGTGTATTGTGCGTGCTGAAAATAATGACCAAAGATATAGGAGCAATCACATGGTTGCAATTGTGCTCTTGCTCAGAAATTTAAGGGTTTTTTTATTGAGGAAATAACAAATGATAGGTTTAGATTGATCCATTAATCTAGTACCGTATATAGCTTCTTGGCAACGATGAGCTTAATTTTGACGTCTTCAGTTTCTTAGGGTCAGGATATGAGGGCAGGTGACTAGTGAAGAATTTATGTTTTGTCCAGTGTCCCTAACCTACATGTAATGCTAACTAATTGCTAAGGTGGGCAAAACTGCTAACGTGGGCAAAGTATTGAAGATATTGACATAAATCTGGAGCTATTTAAGACCGAATACTTAGTTCAAGACAAGCAGAAAATCATCACAATACCAAGAGGATGGAATAGCAAGTCGTGCACTTCAAATTTCCTGCATTGTCAACAAAAAGTCTGATTAAAATGTCGATATATGTTAGCCTTTGGAACTTTGGTCGCAGCTGTCACATATGATGAACGCGTCCGTTATGTCATCGCCAGCAGCTGCAAGGACAGCAAGATGCAGTGACTCTGTCTGAGCAGTCTACCACAGCAACAAAGTACTTGGCCAATTATGTCAACAGTCACTGCAAGATACATTGAAGTTTATGTAATGGGGAATTAGTAAATAACGACTTCGTCCTCATCCTAGCCAAGTAATTTTAAAACACTACATCGAGAAGGATGTTGTTTGTAAAATGTAGAGCTAAAGTGAAAAATCATATTTGATTATCATCAGGATGAAGTTCCTGCCAATTATTGACCATGATCTTGTCATATTCACAAGTGTAATATTATTTGGCCTGTGCTCAGCAAGACTTGTTTCTCTTTTCACGCTCTTTGAGCCTGCAATGTTATTTCTGCCAAATGTGCTTATCTATTCAAGATTTATCTATCTTTTCTTAGCTAAGGATGACTTATAATATTTCATGGAGAACACTAAAAATATCTGTCGAATGCCTGTATAATCTTTGAAAATGCAAACTTGCTGAACTTTCAGTAATCCGAGCAATTATTTTCGACTTGTTTCGAGTTTAACACTTTTACTCTAAAATTTAGATAGTATGCTTTAGGTATCTCTGTAAGATATGACTTATATTGAAGATTTTGAAATACTTTTTGTAGCATTTAATTAATATTTCAAACCTAAAATATTTTAATATGTCTTACTAAATTGACATTCATATTATAAGCCGAACAGTAGAAACCGCAGATAAGATGGGTATTTTGTATAATTAAGCTGATGTTTGTGGTTCTTCTCTTGTGGATTCAAATCTCAAAGTTCGAACTCCAAAAGGACCCACTCATGAGATATGCTGTCTTCACACATGTTCTTACTGTAAGTGTAAGATAATTTGTCCAACTAAGCTTTGAGGTTCGTATTACGAAGTATCCAGATAGGCAAATCTCAAACTGCTTCCTTCTAGTGTGTAAGCAAGCCTCTAACTCGGGAACCATATATATTATTCTGATGTACTTTCACCCTGTACACATCAGGTTAACTTGTTTAAAAACGATTCTTAGGCTTCCTATCATGTTTCCTCTCCCTCTAGGCAATCATCAGAAAATCTCTGTTAGGGTGTAAAGGGCTCCAAACATGACGAAAGCCTACTTTCGCATTTTCTAACTACCGGTATATGCTAGTATGTAAGCAGACTCCAACAGAACACAAGCAGGGTAGCCCTATTTTCTTTCAAACATTTTCTTTTAGAATGCTTGGAAAAATCGGAATGTGCTGCCGGACATGTGGCATTCTCAGAATTTGCAGTGTGCAAGGTTCCTTATTATTTTATTTATTTATGTACTTCAAATAAGTTTTTTAATGATGTCTTAGATGAATGAGTGAGAGCTATGAGTGCTGTATAATTTTTTTCCGTAGCAAATAAACACTCGTATGACATTGTAATTTTATCTAATGTTGAAACAGTTTAGCTGTTTCTGTCTGTGGTGCTGATATAGTTGACGAAACAAGCAGAGATTCTTGTGGAGTGAGATATTATCGCTGATGGCCTATTATTCTGTATTGTCATCATGTATTTTCTCTTGAGAAGTAGGCTTTAGTGGACGCAACTTAGGTTATCCTGTTTAGTCTTTCTGGGGGCATTGGAACTTCCAGCAGAAGATGTTTGCATCCCTTTTTGTACCACACAAGAGAGGTCTGTGTAGATCAATTTCCTCTGAATTGTTAAAGTTCTGTCCACTGGTTCCATGCTGTGACTGCGTCACACATTTTTTCCCCTAGCCCGGTACTTCAGATTTGGCAACAAAACTCTTTCTATGTGACCAGTTTGATGGAGCCCCACCTAAATAAAACATTCATGGCATGCGTACATGGCATTTGCAAAACTGACCAATGTTCAGGTTTAACCATGGGGTATATACACAGGTTTAATCCAAAAATATAGGTTTTAAATGATTTTAAGTGAGGCTTTTTCAAGTTACTGCTTCAGATTCGGATATATGATTTAACATCACATTCAAGCAAAAGTTATCCAATTTTGCATCAAGTGAGCACTCTATGAGTGTTGTATGATTTAGCAGTTGGATGGCCGTAAAGGTTCTTATGTGAAAGCAGATTTTTCATCATGTTTGGAGCTCTAAGATATCCAAACAACACTGCTAGACAGAGTTGTTCCACAGAGACGCGGACGTTGGTTTGGACATGTAGAGAGGATGTCGGCTCACCGAATCCCATGCAATGCAGTGTGTGAAAGATGTGAAGGTACAGAAAAAGACAAACACAGACTGGGATGAACAGATGATATTAATGAGGCAATCAGGTCACTTAGACTAACACTAGAGGAGGCAATTGACCCAACAAATGACCAAACACAAAGGAGATAATTTATGTGTACCCATAGATGCCAAATGACCAGTGTCAAGAACTGATGATGATGATGATGATGATGATGGTGGTGGTGGTGGTGGTGGTGGTGGTGGTGGTGGTGGTGGTGGTGATGATGATGATGATGATGATGATGATGATGATGATGATGATGATGATGATGATGATGATGATGATGATGATGATAGTTGTCAAGCTCAACAGGCAGGCCATGACTGCGTTTGGATAGATAATATAAATGAGAGCTTAGCATCTCGTGGGCTAACAGGAAGAGTAGCAATGGACTTGATAAATGACCAAAGACCTTTAGTCTTGTATCATTTATTTGTACTCATCGCCGCCAAGTGGCTGGCATCAGGAACTGATGATGATGATGATGATGCAAAGCACTAATGCGTTTCATAATGATTAAAGTGACGGCTTGCGTGGGTAAAGTGAGACAACACCTGTGACGCGATGACTTGATTGTGTATGATGTAAACAGAAATTGTTTGAGTGGAGAAGGGGGCAGGATGGAAGGAAATATGATATAGTTAGAGAGATGAATGTATTTGTCCTCGGATAGACACAAGGTCTTTGGCAGATACAGAGAGAGAAAGACAAAGACAGACCTAGACAGATGAACGGAGGTACAAGGTCAGCCGACTATTATAAAACGTACATTTTGTTCTTTTGTATAGCATTCTATTGCACGCTGCCGCCGTCAACACTCATTCTTAAACTGATGATATTTTAAAATCATTTTTTAGAAGTAGCTTTTGTTTCACATTATACTTCAAGGTATTGTCTTATCTCCTCAAACTGCAGTGTCTGTTCTTATATTATAATCGTTTGTGGACACATTGTATTACCTGAGCTCGGATTGCACTGTATTATAATTTAGTGCAAATGAAAGTTTTTAACGCATCAAAATGCAGCTTGGAGATGCTTTACGAAAACTCGAATGACATTTGAGTTTAAGTTAATTATGAGCAAGAAGTCTTTCTGTAGGTATGTAGTACTACTATGAATTTTGTACCATAGTATAAGAACCTGTCACAGGCAATCCTGGTATATGCCTAAATATTTCTGTTATTATGAAATATTATTATTGTTACTATTATTAAGCTGTTATTTATTGCACACTTAAAGGATAATAAAGAATCTTGTGCAAAGAACTGTGACAGAAAAATCTATCATAGTAAATCTTAAGCAAATAAGTGTTAGAGTTTGTTTTTGAAATTGATTCTGGTGAGAATTTGTTGATGAAGTTTGAGAGTTTGTTCCATTTGGCCATGCCGCTAAAGCAAAACCTCTGTAGCAAAGTTTTTCAAGAGATCTTATGACAGCAATATTACTTTGGGTAGATGGACATGGATCTCACCTGGGTTGAGGAGAGGAACAGAATTTGACAAGTGAAGAAAGGTATGAAGGTGAAGAGGTTGTTTAGACACTGTACATTTAAAAAACAGATTTCGAAGTGGGTCGAATTTGTAATGGCTTTTGTTCATGAAAGGTCAGGGTCACATGATAGAGTGTGTAGGTTTTTGATAGACTTTTCATCCTATATGACAACTGTGGTAAGAGATTGTAGGAAGAGCATGTTGCAATTATTAGTCAATTCTAGAAATGACAAGAGCCTGTACAAGATTTTGGAGAAATTTTGTTGTTCAGACTTTTCTTTACTTGTCGTGTACGTCTGAGATGGAAAAAGCAGGATTTAGTTTGGAGGAGATTTAATTTTTCATAGGGACTGACCTGTCATATCAAGCAGGACATCAAGAACTCGGACAACAACATCTTGGACTTGAGAGGAGTGTAGCGCACAATGCTTGGCGGAAGAGTAGATAAATAGCATATCAACTTCAGGCAGAGTTATCTCATTAAGGCACAAAGGCCAGGAAAATATAAGTGGGGTGGGGAGTCCTTGGTGGAATATGTAATAACGAATAGCTTTAGCTATTATTTAAATGTTGCAGCTCATTTGAACAGCAGAGTGATCTGTAAGCCAAAAATGTTCTATAACCGCATGAATGGATCTCATGCACAATGCACATGTCAAACGGGCCTACAAAAGAGTCCAATCTATTATGTTGAAATGTGGATTATACTTTGAAAGGGCTTTTGAAAATGTCGAATGAACATCAGTGTATAATAATTGATGAATTACTTATGTAAATAGGGAACCCTGTCTCGCGGAACTATTATGTTCCTTGGGTTTACCTAATGACAACCGGCATACGAATTTGCAAACTGTACGCTTTTATTACTTGTGATGGTGGTCAATAAAGAAGATTGAAAGAAAGAAAGAATGAAGATAGCAAAAAATGGGGATAGCAGACTGTTACTGACAAATTCCAGCAGAACAGGTCGCTGTCTGTCTGTCTGTCTGTTTTTATTCATGTATGGATATGTGACGTGCATTTTAGAGCTGTGCCTGAAATCACAGCAGCTCATCAATAAATTCATCAAGAGGAATATTAAAATGCGTCTCAGCTTGCAAATTTTTTCCTGGCAAAGACGGAAGAAGAAATCTTCACTCAACATCTTCACTCAACATCTGTCATTCATTTTTTACTCTCTTCATTTCATATGATCAAACGCTTTTCAGTTCTTGGGTTTCCAGCATAGCTGAACAACTGTATTATGATGCTAAGATGGACATTTTAAGCTTTCTTTATTCACTGGCAAAGACAATCTTCAGATGAAAAGGAGACTTGCTGCAAGCCATGCAATCTGTCCAAGATGCATGTCAAATTATTTCAGAGTCTCAAACTATTCTTAGATTCACTGGCAGTCAGACTTTACTAGTAGTGTTTCTTGCTCCTTGTTCTTCAAATATTCATGCTTTCGCTGAAGTAGTAGCTTGATTCTTCCTTTTGGAGTCATCTTCTTCCTGTTCACTTCATCTGTAAGGGTGCTGAGCGTCTGCGACCGTTCAGCTCTGTATTTTTTTACATCATCCAACCAGGGAGTGAGAGATGTACTTCTAATGCTCGCAATCCCTAATGGTGGCATATAATATGGTTAATTAAAGGATGGAGGTTTCTTTAATGGCGGTCCATGCGGGCAGGCATTCGTAGTGAGCAGTGATTGGTTGAAATAGAACCTACATGTTTCTTTTTATGTACATTCTAACTTCTATGTCATGCCAGAATAGTGCCAGTCATAGATGAATCCGAGATAGATTTTTCTGTGGCAGACGACACGTGGTGTGGGAGGATTTTAAAATTTATAGTTCTCAGAATAGCTTCATAGCATTGCAGTAGATACAATGCTTCGCTTTGCATTGCACTCCTTTGCATTGTCTTGCGTGAACTGTAGAGTTACGAAGTCTCCAAACACACAAGACTGATCAAAGGGAATGCTAGTATATAGTGTCTTCAGTTGAACATCTGACTGTGGACGGGTTCGTAATTGAAGCCAGTATTCAAGTTCGAACTTTGCCTCTTCCCTTGGACCTTGCTCAAGATATATATCGGTTGTCGTTTGATATCATTCTCGACTTTCAATCATTTTCTTTTCTTCCATTTCAGGTGATGGTTCTTCATAACATCAACAGGTTTTCAATTGCTTATTTAAATAATATCCTCATTGGTTTTTTTCAAGGATGCTCCTTAATGTCATTGCCTTCTTCTGTGATAACGTTTTACGTCTGGCAGCACCGCATGGTTTGCATAACGTGAAGTGATGCACACATATATGTTTTCTGAAACTTACGTGCATGCCTATGCACTGTCCAGTACACGTATGCACAGTACTTTCATGAACGTGGCCGATGTTAATGTTTGCTTCTGCAGCATCCGATGCTTCTGCATTCGGCCAGCAGCCTTTTATTGACCGAGCAGCCAGAGAGCCCCAGACGGACTCTAATCAATACTGATTCCTCCTGCTGATATGAATAGCAAGTTTCTTTGCGCACGAATGACTATTTCGCGTGTCTGTGTGTTTGAATGTCTCTGGCTGTCTCTGTCTATCTGTCTGTCTGTCTGTCTCTCTCTCTGTCTCTCTCTCTCTCTCTCTCTCTCTCTCTCTCTCTCTCTCTCTCTCTCTCTCTCTCTCTCTCGTGCTGAATGTGATCAAATTGAAGATAGGCTGCTGACCATATCTCCTAGTAACTACATCCGACTGTCAGTTTTTGAAGTGCTTTTATTGCTAGTCGTTGCTCTAAATGTTTGTGTCTCCGGCCTCTCAGTCATATATTTCTGGCTTCGTGCTGCTACCCGGAATTGTATTCTTAGCGTTGGTACGAACGTTCTGGTGACCAGGTCACTGGCACTAGCAGCATCATGTCTGAATATTATGGAGTTTCATGTGTCCAATTGCAGACTCTTCCTGCTGGAGGCTTCGTTCCTGAATTGTCCAGGGTTTTATTCGTCCAATTAGCAGTAATTACTTTTGAAAAGCTTCAGTCGAGAATTCTGGTCTTATAGACGCTTTGATGAGCTTTAATTGCTTCATTTCATCCTGCTTCATCCGAATTGGAATCGTCGGCTGTACACGAGAGATGGTTTCCGGATTTAGGCGCAGTTTAGTTTTGGTGGAGGCAGGTGTAGAGACCTAATGATTCAGCTGATGAATCGATTCTGAAGAGACACGCGACTGTGCAAATTTATTTTCTATTTATATGTTTGGAACCGGTTCTACCGTCATTTTCTGCTCTAGTTTTATCTTATCAGCTTCTGCTACACGACATTTGACATTTATATGATGATGATGCATCCGTTTTTGACGTTGTGTGTCTTCCTCTTCTCAGTCTGTACATTTCTTTCCTTCTTCTTTCTTTGTGTCTCTGTCTGTCTCTTGCTGTATGTCTGTCTGTCTCTTGCTGTATGTCCTGTCTGTCGCTGTCTATCTCTTGCTGTATGTCTGTCTTGCTGTATGTCTGTCTGTCTCTTGCTGTATGTCTGTCTGTTTCTGTCTGTCTCTTGCTGTATGTCTGTCTGTCTCTTGCTGTATGTCTGTCTGTTTCTGTCTGTCTCTTGCTGTATGTCTGATTGTCTGTCTCTCATATCTCCATTACTTTCTCATTTTTTGTTGCTGTGTCTCTGTTTTACTGCCTTTTTGGCCATACACAGTTGACCCCACAATCGTCCCTAGGTGGCATCTGAGTAGTGTGGTGCTGGGGCTTCTCCAGTATACAGTCTGCATCTGTCCAAACATCGATACAGCCGATCGACAGAACTGTTCGCACAAGACCATTACATCCGGTTGCCTCTCGGATCCGAATACCAAATTAAACTTGTATGTCGAGTTGGTGTAGCGGTGGGTTCGGTGCCGTGGAGGGTTCCAGGTTCAAATCCACATGAAGCCGACGCATAGGGACCTTGAGTAGTGAGCTTGAAGGGGTGCATAGCAAATACGAGAAATAAATTTAAAGAATAAATATCTTGCAAACTCCTCTGACATTTCAAATCTCGGCATTATAGGACCGTTATATTTTGGTATACCTTTAAATGCATTGACGATAGAAGCAAGCGACCACATCGAAAACTTCATTAAAAACTCGCGTTCACAATCTATAACAATTAATTTTTTCATCAAATTTGGAAAATAACCAATTGGCCTATACTATGTCTCACAATCTAAAAGTGATTTCTGTTCAAAATGTGCTTCAGCTATGATGCAGGCTTTTGGGCGCACCCTCAACTGATTTTTTACCTTTTTTTCTCAACTTCACTGAACACAATTTGCCTTTGCTAGGTTGTTCACAATTGATATCATTGTGACATAATATTTAACGACAAGGATTTAAAACCTTAACGTTGACCTTCTCAATGAGGATTTAAAAATCCATCTGGGTTGCGAATGTTTTTACAGTTCTCAATATTTTATGGAACTCTAAATAGCAGATGTTGCCAATCGCTTTTTCCACCACTCATGCTGCGTAGTTTGTGTGTCTGTCTATGTGTGAATTGGATTATCAGTCTAGTCTGCCTACCTCCATATATAACCGTAAATATGTGATGTTGTCAAGTAATTCATCAGTACACATGCAGCAGGTATAACTGTAGGCCTATATATGTGGTTTCCAAATATATATATATACTATATATTATATATATACTATATATTATATATACATATAATTATATATTGTATACATACATAAGTACACATGAAGCTTCCAAAGGTCGTTTTTGGCGACATGTTTAATTAGGAACAACTGTTCTTCATTGCCGCCAGGAGACGGGCTGCTGGCTGTAAATTGGTGGCCCTATTTTAGCGGGACACTGGTCTCTGTTGGCTTTACCCTGTTCTTAAATGCCTTGCTGATGATATTTCATGTCGAGCTGTAGTTTGTTTTCGTGAATTTGGTCGGGCCTCACTAAGTGAAAACTGAATGAATGATTACACATATGCATGTTTCTGAGAAATATGGATTAGCAGCAAACTGTGAAATTTAATTATCGTGGTTTAGAAAAGCCATGCTACAATTATTCTCCACCCTGAGAGCAGTATTTTAATGCTGCATCTCCATTCCGTTGTTTACGTAGGAAAAAATTGACTTGACAGTAGATGCAGGTACGTGCTGTTGCCGTGGCAACAAAGCGCTCGAATTTCGAGCACTGATAACCGGAAGCGATGTTTGTGATGAAAACGCTTCCGGTTTGTCGGTTGTTTGACTGCAGACGCGAATAATTATAATAATTATCTCGTGTAGTTGAAGGACCGTGCCATTTCTCTAGCCAAAAAGGTATTTAATGTCACTGCCTGACTGCTTACTCGTCTGTGTGTCTGCTTGCTTATCTGTCTGTCTGTCTGTCTGTTTGCTCGTCTGTCTGTCTGATTGCTCGTCTGTCTGCTTGCTTGTCTGCCTGTCTGCAGTTGCTGTGCTTTTTTAAGGTTGGATTCTGGTCTATGTGCATATGCAGATCTGCGTGTTCCACTCATAAATCAGCTTTGATTGATGTTTAACGAAGTTTGTAGTGAAATAATCGGATCTGCATTTTTTTTATTGTACTAGAGACCCATGGATTCTTTTATTCTGAGAAATAGTTAATTCCCTAACGCAGTTGTTGTTTACCTATGATAGTGCCAAAGATAGTGGACCAATAGCTATAGCCAGATGATTCCATACCCCATCTAAGTATCTATCATTGCCACACATCCTAGTTTCAAAATCTGTTGCTTTTCCATAAATTGTCCCAACACTATCCTTCCTGTCATTGCCTTACCATTCCCTATTGCACCTTGAATATCACTGTATCCTTAACCATAATTTCGCACTTATGGGCCTGGCTGTCTGGAACAGACTCCATATTGCTCTCTGCTTGCTTTCTCATGACTCTGCTCTTTCAATTGTCTTTTCAAGACTTTTCTTTTCAACAAGGCGTGGGTTGGGAGTTCCTCTGAGTAAGGATCTTGAAGGGGCATTATAAATTCATGTGATTGATTGATTGATTGAACTTTGACCTTGACAGTGACCATGTGACTTGAACCTAATTGAACTGTGAATATTGAGTTAATAGTTAAAGACGATTCATCTGTTTTTTTTCTGTTCGCCAGTTGTTGCAGAACTCGTTGTCGTTCGTTATTCCTGCCCTCGATCTGCAGGACAGGAGAGACATGCAAACCATCGCCGATCTGTACAAGAATGACATACCAGAAGACACCATCTTCGTACTCGAGTATCCGACCAGCTACAAGGAGAACTTCGGCAATCCGTCGTTCCTCGTGAACAGCACCCGCTACCTGCTTGACGACGAATTCCGTGACCATGACTACGAGTCGAACCGACTCGAGAAGCCTCACCGCAACCTGGCCGTCCTCGGCGCCGGAGTCCGCGCCTACGTGGCCGAACCGCCATCGCCGCTGCTGGTCGCTCACTGGCAGAGGAAGCTGGGCGACAAGGTGAAGTTGAGGTACGGTGACCTTGGCGAGCAGGTTCCGCACGTCTGCCTGTTTCCGCTGCAGGAGCTTCCGGCGGAGCTGCACGCTGTGGATCCGGACGTGCACTTCCACGTCTACTCCAAGAACTTCATCGGTGACATCGACTGTCCGCAGGCCGCCATCCTGCCGGATCCGAAGCTGCCGTGCGTCCTCAAGGTGTCGAGGTCGTCCGGAGGTCACGGGACTTGGATCATCGAGAAGGAGGAGGACTACGACTACTGGATGGCGTGCATCAGTTCGACGATGCCGTACGCCGAGACCGTCCTCACGGAGCTCGTCCAGGAGGTGAAGTACAGCTTCTGCTGCCATCTGTACGTGAACCGACGCGGGGAGCTGACCTGGATCGGGGCGACGGAGAAGATCATGGACGAGCACAACATCTGGATCGGCGCGGTCGTCAACCTTTCGAAGCAGGACGAGTGGCAGAGACTGCTCCGGGCGACAACAGAGCCGGTCGTTGACGCGCTCCACGCCAAGGGCTACTTCGGCATGCTCGGCATTGACGTGCTCGTCGACGACCAGGGCAAGCAGTTCGTCATTGACATCAACCCGCGCATCCTCGGATCGACGCCACTCATGCTGACCGCTCCGGAGCTGCAGAAGCGCGGCTGGGACGTCGGGATCTTCCTGACTGGGGTCATGTGCAAGGATGCGACAACTGAGTCGCTCATCGCGAAGGCGGACGAGGCGAAGAACGGCGAAATGGTCATCTACTCGATGGTCAACCGGGACGACGCCATCGCCTGTCAGATCGGCGTCTTCGGCAAGACCCTGGCCGACTGCAAGGCGATCGCCGACACGTTCTACTGAAAGATGTTCCTTCACGTAGTCTTTCAATTTCATTTGCGCTTTCATATCATCACACGTCTGAACAACGGTTAAATTACCACATTCTACAAATCTACATTTATATATATTACGGAAGATGCTGCCGACGCCATTTCACGAATCTCTTTTCCTCCTCCGCTTCAAAGTGTCCGCTTTTTAAATAGCCGCAGAAGCGACGTTGTCATCATCGTTATATCTAGTCTAGCGCTCTTTCTCCAATTCGTAGCTGCCGCGGCCGCTGGTGAGAGTTCAGCATGGGATGCTCTGCAAAAATCCGATTCCTTACGTACTAAGACAAACCGACAACCATCTCATCCATCTACCTGAATACTGTAAACCGGAACGATGTGTATTTGAACGGCGATTTACTATGAAAGCATCCAAGTGGACTAAAGCTACTATGTTAAGGGATACGGAGGAAGGGGAGGTCGAGCTTTAGCGACGTGCGGCGAGATTAATAGATCGCACTGACAACTATAGTAGATAGATTTTGCTGCACATTTTAGCCGCGACTTTTAAGATATTACTACGATTAGTTAGTGTTGCCAATCTTGTAACGAAACTTACGTGAGCGCGAGTTACGCAGAGTCTTGTTACGTTGTACAGATATAGACACGCAATTTGCATAATTTGGTGGTCGGTGCCGTCAGAGTTTAACCTTTTTAATGATATGCGTCAACGTGGACGACTATAAAATTGTGCCATGAGATTAAGAGAGGCTGCTGTTCCATATGATTTTAGCATTCCTAAGCATTTATATTATATATACTGTTGCAATTTGTCAATATTTCCTACATGGCGAGGTGACATTCCTGTGTGTGTGGGTGTGTGTACGTACGCGCTGCAGCTTGAGCATGTCATTCTTGAATCTCCTTTTACTCGTTCTGACTTTATAATTAAGCGTAATTACTCGTGTTTTTTGGCACTATAGTTGAAAAACGTTTTATATTCCTATTGGTAGATTGTGCATGATATCGAGCCAATCCATGATGTTTAACTGATGATGTAAACCTTTGTTTTTAATACATTGTAACTGAACTCTTGCATGTTTTATTAGCTTCGTCATTTGTGAGACGCACTTTAATCAGAGATGGAACGAACGCACAAAGTTTTGACATCATCCACCGTTATGTGCTTTGTTGGCTCCACTCCCAATGTAACCAACGGGACCATGATTGTAGCCTACTGTAGGCAAGGCCGTAGCTAGGGGGTGTTTTGGGTGTTTGAACACCCCCGAAATGGAAAATGGAAAAAATAATATAATGCATTTACTAGCACATGATGTAAAAACCATGAAATAAAATCATGAAAACACCCCCACACCCCGAAATGAAAAATTTAAAAATATTGAATGAATTGGTTATATTTTTTGAAGATTTCGACCGGATGACTTAAAAAATCATCAGTTTTTTCGGATGGGGAACTGAAGAAACACCCCAGAAATCAAATCCTGGCTACGGCCTTGACTGTAGACCAGGTTGTGTCATGCTGGGTGCCGTCCAGTGAAATAATGCCACGTAATGTCGGATAGAATTTCAGTTTGAATGTCTGTGACCCAGCCTGAGAAAGCATGAGAAAGGACCGATAATTAAAAGTCATTAATTCAGTCTGTGCTAAAAATAATTCAGTGTAGAATGACGTCGCCTATTCATGCTGTAGTTGGAAAACTGCAACAACTGCTGTAGAATCGTACTGAAGTTTACCTCAAGTTGTGATTTTGATTAAGTAGCAGTGACCAGGAATGTCCCACTGAGTTTCTAAGGGATGATGATGATGATGATGATGATGATGATGATGATGATGATGATGATGATGAGAGATGGTGCCCTCTGGGCCTCTGCATCTGACCTTCAGCGTCGGTTCCAATTGGCATCCCTCAAGTGATTTGCGCAGTACGTGAAGTTATGAGATTCTCCTTAGGCACAACACCGTTTGAAGACGGTTTCTTCTCTACTTCTTGCTTCCTATGGAGAATCTGATTGGATTCAGAATTCTCTTACATGGACGATGCACACAATTCTCTGCGATGTTCCGGCAATGTACATCATAGAGCTTTATGTTCCAGTTATGAGTCCATCTAATCACAGATCATTCATCATGCTCTAATGCCAGTGGAGATTTGCAGGTTTTCTGCTTCCCCACAAGCGTTTGGCTATCTTGTGCATCCGACCTTCCTCCAGTAACAGTATGCTGTTAAACTGATCACTGTATCAAGTGATTCTGTTTGGTGTGCTGCCATCTCTTTCAAGTTTGGTTTCATCAATTATTAGGCTATAATCAAGTTGTGCTTTTGGAAGGCACTTTAAATGTGCTACACAACTGCCTTGTTGCATTACAGTAGGCCTAACAAGTTGCTTGCCCGAATGTTGCCGTGGGTGCTCATCGCCGATCAGAATCATCAACTTGGACACTGGATAAGTATCGGTGGTGTGTTCGGGCTTTGCAGAAGGAATATGCACGGCTAGCTGGTTGATCAGAAAGTTACCGGTGAATTTTCGTCCTACCAAAAGTTACTATTAATGTGCTCAAATACTTATTTAGATCTTTCAAGCGCAACAGTGGTGAGTTTGGTCTATGCCAGTTAGTTTAAAATGGCAGGGATTTAATTATCTGGTTCTCAACGTCAATTATTATTTTATCTGCGGAATTCAAGGAATTTAATGCTGCCATCCATCAAAAGGAAACGTATGTCCTACAGACAGACAGAGAGGGTCACAGAGAGGGGCGCAGGCAACTCGGAGAATTAGGCAGAAGCTTAAGTTTTGATATTCGGCCTAGATGATGGGTTGCTCGTTGTGTCACTCTTTATGCTTATGCGCTTTATTATGTCTCAGGCATAATTCGTGAAATAGGGCTAATTGTCGTTTGCAGTAGGTCGTTGTGACTTAAGTGTATCACTCTTGCTTTTAGCAGTAGACCTATTGCCTATGTATACATGAACCTTGCTTTTAGCAGTGTATAGGCCTACATGAATCTTGCTTTTAGCAGCATACATGAATCTTGCTTTTAGCAGTGTATACATGAATCTTGCTTTTAGCAGTGTATACATGAATCTTGCTTTTAGCAGTGTATACATGAATCTTGCTTTTAGCAGCTTACATGAATCTTGCTTTTAGCAGCATACTTGACTCTTAATTGCTGCTAGCAGTTGTCTTATGTAATTGCTATAACACGTTAAAGTACCTTGGCTATGGAATTCTTTGAGAACAGATGGGCTAGGCTGTGTGTCACTGTATATTTCTCGATTCACAACCGTTTTTTAATAGTAGGCTATCTTGAATGGCGTCGTTGTATTAAAGTTAAATCTTCGGTCGCGAAATTAACTGTCGTCGTTCCGCCTAATATTAATTCCATCGATTTTGCCGCATTTTCTTTTAGCTTGGGTTGCAGTCGATCTACAATTGCAATTAAATAACGCTGACGTAGGCGGCCTATAGACCTACGAGACATTGCGCAAAATCCCACGCGGTTCTGTATATTTCTGTATAGTTTTGCCGATCTAGTTTCGACTGGTTAATTGTGAGTTAAAGATCTCAAGACTGTGTAGAGCTTAGATAGTACACTCCCGAATGGGCAACTGCATTAGGCCTACCAAATCATTTGCTTAGATTGTTGTGTAAAGTTAGTCTCTCTGCGTAGATTTAGGCATGCGCTGTAGGCCTACAATAGCGATTTATTTAGTGCAACGTTTAAATAGGCCTAGATCTTGACCAAATGATCCTGTCCGCATGACGGTGAAAATTTGAGTTTGTGAGATTAAAAAAAGACATTCACCAACATCCGGGTTAGGCCTATGAGTCTTTACTGTTTTGCCCGTTGTACAAAATTTGACGAGAAATATCGCGCAACAACGTATGATGATTGCCCTGTGGTCTTCTTCGTTCAATTTCGCCGTGTTAAACTCGGTCCACAGTTTCATTCATACTTTGCTTCTATCGAAGTGTTAAGTTGACTCGATCGTTGTGTAGGCTAATCTAAGAGCACAGCTGCTGCAAACGCTCTTGCTTTATTACTCCAACCGACATTCCAGTTATTCCCTTTCATAGGTCATACTAATGCACTTATACATACATAGCCTACATACATACATACATACATACATACATACATACATACATACATACATACATACATATTATTACATAGGCTACATACATACATATTATTACATAGGCTACATACATACATACATACATACATACATACATACATACATACATGCATGCATATATGCACATACATGCATACATCCATACATAGGCCTACACATGCATACATACACACTCGTCTCGTGACTTAATTACGTCTATGATAAAGGGCATCTTAACAAATAAATATAATAATTTTCTTGTGATTGGCAGGTCTACTCAAATCGCAAGTTTCCCACCTGATTCTCTACATATTCTACAATGCCTCGACAATGATTACTATAGACCGCGTGTCACTTATCCTCCTATGTTCGCTGAGTCTAAACCCTAATGACCAATTTTTCTTTTGGAACCAATTTCGCGATACTTGTCAAAGGCCTATTCATTATGTTAGAGAGTTATCAGAGTTGAACAATGAATAGGTCACAGAGTGGCTGTAGGCCTATGCTAATTGCTGTGGCTTTCACTGACGTTGCAGTCTGGTTTTTATATCGATATTCAATGTTCTGTAGGATTGTGGCCATTCATATTGTTGACTGTATAGTTATTCGTCAATTCAATATCATTTGTTTGTTATTGTGTTTGAGCTTCCAGAGGCCCTCGATCGATTGTTCTTCGTTTAGCGCTACTGTACAGTTGAACAATTACCCTTCCATTCCATAGAAGCCTATATATCAAACTTTCATTTGTTGATGTTTATTGATTTCGGTTGCGTCCAGTATTTAGCACAGAATAAAATGGGATTTAATTTTGAATGAATTTTACATAAACTGATGTAAATTATGTCACTAAATCTGTGTTAAATCTGGGGCCGTGAAAGTTAAAAAATCATGTCAATAGCTCGTCTACTTAAATCGCCATCGTGCACTAGCGCTGAACAATCAGGACTCGAATGCTTCTAGGTTTAGCACTGTACCACTGTACCACTGTACCGTGTAATTATTATCATAGCGATGTCAATTAATTCGGTGTTCAGCAAAACTCTTAAATTTCCATCGACTCGACTTGTATTTGAATTCGATCGTTGTGTAATCTAAGAGCACAGGAAACGCTCTTGCTTTATTACTCCAACGATGCGTTGGTCAACCGACATTCCAGTTATTCCCTTTCATAGGTCATACCAAATTACTAATGCGCTTATACATACATACATACATACATACATACATACATACATACATACATACATACATACATACATACATACATACATTGTTTGCTTGTATGTGCACTTGTTATAGCGCCCCTTCAAGTTCTCTCTACTCAGAGGCGCTCCCGAATGCAGAGCGGACACTGCATCGGAGTTTCACGCCGAAGCGCTGAGCAATTGTGAGTGAATGACTTGCCCAAGGTCCTTACGCGGCGAGGTGGATTCGAACCCCGAACCTTCCGGCTTCAAGGCAACGACGCCATCACTACACCACCGCGCCCCACATACATTCATTCATAATTTGATACATGCATACATACATGCATGCATGGAGTACGCGGGGTGGGGTGGAGTGGGTGGGGAGCGGGGCGGTTGGAGAGCCGGCAGTGAGGGTGGGGAAGTAAGGAATTGGCCGTGAGCGGGGCGAATCCTAAATCTCCCGGGCAACGCCGGATATATCCCAGCTAGGCTAGTTGGACATAAATTGCATGAGCATTGAGCATACATTAATTTATGCTAAAATACACAGGATTTATACAAACTCTGAGGATCGTCACGCTCCTATGATCATAATGCTATCGTATGCTAATGCTATTCTGTCTGTGATTTCTAGATGCAGATTAATATGCCTATAAGCTGAGATCGGCTTAATTTAATGGCAGCTAATATCAGTTAATGTATTGTCTCGATAAAAGTACACAGAGCCCTCGGTCTTAAACTCGTTTTAAAAAGAGCGGCGACCATTTGTCGAAGTCCAATGCGGAAACGGTAGAATAATTGAAACCGCGTCGAACTCTGTTGGATAATTTGGATTGTCAGAGTCGTGTCTCACATTATCTTCAGATGTCGTGCTGAGACTCTTTACCAAGGTCGATATACGAAGGCTCCCGTCATCGGACCAGCGTCGGGTCGGATGCCAGACAAACGATCATAGGCGCCGAGTTGACCCGAACAGTGTGAGTGAATTTTGGGGGACCTTTTTTGATAGAAGAGAAAATTGAAATTGCCCCTGTTCATAGGCGGGGACTTGTTTCTGATTTTAGGGGATGAACCTAAGGACAAAGGACGATCGCCGAGGCGTACAGCGCCGAGTAGGGAATGGGTTTGGGGAAGGGATGTGCTCCTCCCCATTTTCAATTTTTTTTATTGCCACACTGCGATGGTAGCATCTTAGCCTGTACGTTTAACGAAATTTCTCATCATAGTCGTGGTTTAAGACCTGAAAAGCATCCTTGCCATTGTTTAAAAAAATTCACACCGAAATAGTGACATTTTAAGCTGTTATCTCGTCAAAGTTTCATATTATTTCATTGCTTAAGGACATGATTTAAGACTTCAATAAATGTTCTTCCAAATTGTTTAAGAAATTTTGATCACTCTTTGGGTCAATATGTAAGTCTCTTGGAATCCACGCAGAACAAAAGCACAAACTTCGTTAGCATGGGCATCTTGGAGCACTCTCTCCTAATTAGGTCAACAGACTCAAGTTTTACACAAGATATCAAACAATTATGTCTACATTAGTCACTATTTAGCAGGGGCGGATCCAGGCCATGACCCCCCTTTAGAAATTTACTTTTTACTAGCTATTCTGGCTCGGAAAGTTGATGTGGTTCTTCCTCCATGAGCAGTTTCGCACGCCCCACGAGGTCCGTAGACCTACACGAGGTCCGTGCAGAGGCTTAAGAACACGCACGTACTGTATACGACTTAAAAAAAGGTCATCAACTATTTTGGCGGATAAAATGGTCTCTTTTTGTTGGGAATTCGACAAATGACTAAAAACAAAAGTGGTCATCAGATTTTTTGGTGACCAAGACGAATTTTTTTCCTGTCCCAAGGCCTGAAATTTGCCACCCCCCCTTCGAAAATTTATGTATGCGCCGTTGCAATTTAGTGAGCCAATATTAGCACTGTGGAAATGACGTCTTTCAAATAGTTTTGACAGACAATTTGAGTCAAGGTTGATTTCTTAACGCAGACAAAGTAACGGTATCCCGCTTTTGTGATGCCGGGAGGTAACTTTCGCGCAGTGAGGAAAATTATTGAGCACGTACAATAAAAAGAAGCAACGTAATTCAAATCGTCGCCTTCGTCCGTAATAAAATAAAATGACGGAACCGGAACGAATAAGCAGCATTTCGGTGTTTTCTCGTATTCACTGATCGGCTGATGAGGACCAATGGAGTTCAGACTACCGGATGGGGTAAAACGGGATTAATAGTAAGGTAGACTAACAGAGAAAAAAATTATATATATATAAAATACGCAATGTCATTTGATAGATAAATAATGCCAACAGAGAAATAATCTCTTAAAAGCACATCTTGCTGGCTGATTTCTGGTGGCGCCCATGCATATCTGGGCCTCGCATGGCCCATTTCTGGTGGTGCTGGGCACTTACGGGCCTTAGCAGAGTCTGCGTCCATGCAAACGATGTGATGTTTGGCGCAGGGGTGGATCCAGGGGTTCAAACCGGCCATGCCCCCTAATTTAGAATTTTTTTTATTTTTGACCAGCTATTTTGGCTCGGAAAGTTGACGTGCTCCCCCCTCCCATGAGTAGTTTCATAGGCCCCTCCCACTCCCACAAGGTCTGTATACGACTAAAAAAAGGTCGTAAACTATTTTGGCGGATAAAATGGTATCGTGTTCTTGGGAAGTCGAGACAAACGAAAAATTTTCCCTGCCCCAAGACCGAAAAATTTGACCCCCCCTTCGAAAATTTCTGTATCCGCCTTTGCATGGTTTGGCGTCAGTTGGTTGTATTTAGGATTTTGGTATCATCAGCATCATCATCTTCTTCTTTATCATCGTCATCGTCATCGTCGTCGTCGTCGTCATCATAATCATCATCATTATCATTATCATCATCATCATCATCATCATCATCATCATCATCATCATCATCATCATCGTCGTCGTCATCATCATCATCATCATCATCATCATCACTCTTTTGCTTATTAATTTTCTTAATTGCTAAAATGTTCATTAGTAAAAATACTAATGATAGCAATAGTTACAATAAAAAAATAACAATAAGCACTCGCACTTTCTGCAAACGGTTACATGATATGCTGTTCACCGAAATAGATCTAGCCTACTATTCTATATACATAGACCTCGTCAGCGGCGCCCCAGGATTTTTTCTTGTACGCACAGCCAAGGGCGGATAAATTTTTGACGGGGGAGCCAACAGGGAAACATTTTCGTCAGGGTCGCCGATAAAACTGATGACCTTTTTTTTAGTCATCAGCCTCGAATTTCCCAAAAACATACCTTTTCCATCCGCCGAAAAAACTGATGACTTTTTTTAGTCTTCAGCCTCGAATTTCCCAAAATATACCTTTTCCATCCGCCGAAAAAACTGATGACCTTTTTTTAGTCATCAGCCATTATTTTTTTAGCCTTTCAGCGCTGTACGCACTTGCGTAAGTGCGTACTCCTGCGGGCGCCGCTGGACCTCGTTATTATTATTATTATTATTTTTTATATTATTATTATTATTATTATTATTATTATTATTATTATTATTATTATTATTATTATTATTATTATTATTGGCTTATTATTGGCTTATTAATTTTTTTTTAAATTTGTCCCGAGGTATTTAGTATCCTGTATCCCTCGGGAACTTCGCTCCTAACTAGGCCTACTGCTATAAAAACCAGTCCGGAATGGCCCTATTCGTCTGCTTCCAGGCTTGCGAAAGTGCCTCTGAAAGCAACTGCGTTATTATTATTATTATTATTATTATTATTATTATTATTATTATTATTATTATTATTATTATTATTATTATTATTATTATTAATATTATTATTATTATTATTAGTATTAGTATTAGATATATGCATGTTACATATATATATATATATATACATATACATATATTATATATATTTATATATACCCAGCTTGACAGGTGAGATTGTAACAACTCGACGTCTGAGAACGTGCTAGTCAGGTAAGATCGATGCGGACCGGAGACACGAGACGTGGCTGGATCGCCTCCTAAGCAGTCAGCTGAATCCATGGCTGGCATATCGCATGCAGCGACGTCAGGGTCTGGAATCAGTAATGCTATGGCAACGGGCGAAATGTTAATTTTATATAATAATTTATGCAGTGACTGTGACACGTAGCCTATGTGAGCAAGATGTATCGATCAATGCAGCGATGCAAACAGCCAACATTTTAATTAGAACAAAATATTTTTCCATTGCAATTACCGCAAGAATATTCATTTTATTAATGAACGACAAATATTTGCTTATAAGGCTTTTGGTCCATCAACCAAAATCTATGAAACGTAATAATTCTGATTTTCTTTTTACATGTCCGCCGCCATTGTGCGTCTGTAATATTATTACGTCATCGTTGCCACACAAATTAAGTCATGAAAAACATGTAACAACATTGTCTGCCGTCAGGCGGAACATCACATGTAGCCTACATGTAGGATCTACAAATTAAGTGCTGTGCATAGTAAACTGTCTTCCGGAGCACCTGCAACGTTTCTTCAAACAGCCTGCTTTATAGCTAAAGCGTTCTATATACAGACAATGCTTTAGCTGTCGTATATTATCGGACAACAACCATTCCCAGACAACAGGGATTGGCAACACAACACAACAGGCGGTAGGCCTATTACTAAAGCCTATAGCTCCAAACATACTGAGCCTCAGCCTGACACTGCTGACAGAATGACAGAATGACCAGTGACACGTTTATTATTCTGAGTATATTAGGATGTGCATTGCGTGTACACCAAAATGCGGTTGGCAGTTACTGGTTTATTTAATTAGATTCTTACTTAGCCAACTTACTTACTTGCATGCTTAATGTGTTGCACAAGTAGGCTACATCCTGCGATGATGACGACGACGACGACGACGACGACGACGGAGTTGTGATGATGATAATGACTAAACTTATAGCATTGTCACGTTTTCTTAAAAAGCAAGACAAGCTGATTAGTGATTGATTGAATACAATAGGTCTTCAGGCAATATTTTCAGAAGAGCCTTTGAAGAACGGTTGAAGATGGCATTGTTAGGCCTATTAATTATTATCCTATTCCATTCATCATTTTTCCAATTTTTGCGCGGACGGTAATATTTTTATTTGTTGTTCCTAGTGGTGGTGGTGGTGGTGGTGGTGGTCGTGGTGGTGGTGGTCGTCGTCGTGGTCGTCGTGGTGGTGGTGGTGGTGGTGGTGGTGATGATGAAAGTGGTGATGAAAGTGCTAATGATATAGGCCTACCATTGATATCGGTGGTGACAGTGGTGGTGGTAACCATAAGCAAAGTGTTTCAGAATTATTCGCAGGTGTGATGATGATGATGTGGCGGCATGGTATGACATAAATCAGAGCCTCGTCGTCTTTCTCGAATAAACCATTCCTCTCAATGCTCTCATTCCGCCTATTCACCAATAATTCTCGACAGACATATATATATATATATATATATATATTATGTATATATATATTATGTATATATATATATATAGGCTACTATAGGCCGTATGTTAGTATTAGGTCTAGTGTTTTATTATTTTAAATTCAGAAATGCAATCGTTTTGTTTCCAACTACCATGTTTCAGAGGGTGTGCACTGTGTAGGGTACTACAAATTTTTTTTAGGCCTACACGCTGCGTTAGCAGTCATCATTTGCTTTGTCTTTATGATTAAACCGACGCCGACAACGACGACGACGACAACGACGACGACGATTAGTGATTAAGCAGAGAGACTGAATGCCACGTAGCTGTCTGAGTATCTATAGCAGACAAAAGCTAGACAGGAACTGAATGGTGCCGTCGAAACTCAATTCACCATCTATGCTTTCCGGTCCCGCGATGGCTGTCAGCGCCGACGAAGCTTCGTTTAATTATACATTCATCGAACGTTGGCTCAGGTTGCGATAGATCTGGTGCAGCTGCGCCCACACATCCAGTCTGGACCCGATGCTTTAGGATCAATACTACAACCGCCACCATTCTCATAATCGTGGGGCGCGGTGGTGTAGTGGGTATGTTCGTTGCCTTGCAGTCGGAGGGTTGCAGGTTCGAATTCACCTGAAGTCGCCGCGTAGGGACCTTGGGCAAGTCCTTAACTCGCAATTGCTCAGTGCTTCGGCGTGAAACTCAGATGCAGTGTCCGCGTTGCAGTCGGGAGCACCTCTAAGTAGAGAGCTTGAAGGGGCGCTATAGCAAGTGCGCATACAAACATACAAACACACATACCATGCCATATCTATAATTTAAATTAACCCATTGCTCTTCACTCCAGTTAGCCTACTGCTGAGCGAAATCTCAAACCTTTAACATTGATTCTTAGACGATCTCGCCTGAGCGATTGTACCATAAAAGTGAAAACACGACCATGACCAGAAACCTTTTTATATCGTAATATGTAATTTCGTTAATTCAACAATCCGGTTGACAGACCGCAACCGGCCACAATGTGCAGTTATGCAATTGTAGCAATTCATAGGAACATAAATCACAAATCTTAACTACTAACAGAGCAGACGGCCTGCAATACAAGGGCGCTAATAATTATTATAGTAGCCTGCAAGACGCGTCTAATCAATGGGGGCTTCAGGAATCGAATTCGGTT